>JAYKAV010003043.1:0-52049 GCA_035582835.1 Phoebastria nigripes | reverse complement strand
GACGTGTAGATGTGGCGCTTAGGGACATGGTTTAGTGGGCATGGTGGTGTTGGGTTGACGGTTGGACTTGATGATCTTAGAGGTCCTTTCCAACCTTAATGATTCTATGATTCTGTGATTCTATGATTTGTAAATCTGCAGTGAATTTTTTTCTAAAAAAGATCAGAAAAGCTCCAGGTTTGGGTGCTGCAAGAATTCAGGCAAGATGGATACAAGCTGCAGCTGGTTAAAAGCTATCTCTGCTCATGGGTGTGTGTGTATGTGGGTAGGTGGAAATTTGGTTGTGCTTTTTATAAACTGCATTCACAAAGAGAAAAACATGGGAGGTATTAAGAACCTCTTATGCCTGGAGGAGAGATGCACCACAAGAAGAAAAGGCTGAAGCTGAATTAAGACTGAAAAGAAGCTTTTCAGAATACATGGTAATGGTGATTAACCACTGGAACAAAGTACAAGGAAAGGGATAGAGACAAAGTCTCTTCAGATTTTACAGTAAAGTCTGAAAGCTTTTTTAGGAGACAAGCTTTAACCTAAGACAAAGAATGCTTTAGCCAAATACAAGTTATTGGACTCAGGGCTGGATAATTGGGTGGCCTGGGTTATTTCAATAAGAAAACAGAGAGATCTCTTTTRATCTTACTCTTGTGAATCTGTGAGTGAGATTCTGCATGACTCCTGTTGCAGAGTTTCACCCACTTACTGTTATACTGAAACCTGTAACACACATTTGATTCCAAATTCATTTCCAGTAAAGAGCTGGTCTTATTTTGACAAACTTCATAAAATATAATCTAGGTAGGCACTAGTTGCTTTTCCCAGAAGCTAGCAGATCTCCACTTAATGTCTAACTTCTAGCTTCAACCAATCCAATTTTAAACTTGTCACTAGCCCTTGTTATGCTGTCCTCCAGCTGGTAAAAAATTTCTTTGTTATCCAGAGATACTCCCCCTGCTTCTCTGAAAGTATTTTGCCACATTTTAAACTTCCTTTTTTCACAAATTAGGTGCATATTAATGGACATTTAAGTTACAAAATAGGACTTCTCAACGGGAGCAGGCACTTTGTTTGAACAGAGGTAATAAAAATCATTTCAGTGGATGCATACCGGGCTTGAAGGTAAGGTGAAGGATGCAGGCTTATTCATGTATTGAAAGCTTTGCATTATGGGAAATTTTCCTATTGCTTAGCAAAAAGAAAGAGCAGGATTTTGAAATGGGCTAATTCCATCCCCACTGGAATAAGCAGCAGAACTCCCATGTAAATGAAAGGAGCAGTGCTGGGGCAGAATACATCGCAGCTTTATATTCCAACCTAAAATACTGTTCTCAATTTTCCACTTGCTTGCTGTCTTGTGTTGTCATTTACAGCAACACAAACAGAGCRCAGTGTAGGTATAAAACAACATTAGGTCAGAATTTTGCACTCATTCATATTACCTGTAGCATCTGGCAGCCTATTTATATTAGCTTTACATAGCAGAAATGGGTGTGTTCATGCAATAGAAAACTGCAGAGGTGCTCCCATTATGCTTTTATTTTCTCTTCAGAAAAGTCTTAGCTTTCTTCTCAACATCATCCAGGTATGCTGAATTTCCCCCTTCTTATGCTTTGCTATAGAAACTATACAATGTAATGGTTTCTGTTCTCTGTTGGTGTAAAACAAAGTGATTGACTATGCATCCCACACTCAATACTACTAATATTCAGAGAGAGCTCATCTTCGTCTCTCATGACATCACATCACCTCTACTGCCTTTAGTGGATCCAGAAGAACCGTGACTTAGTCATGTTCTTGGAACTGGCTTCCTTGTGGCCTCAGATAGTTAGTTTATTTACAGTTGCAATGTTTCTACATTCCAGATACTTAGTATATATTTAAAAGATAATGAGGCAAAACAGTTGTGTGCAATGTGTTATCACGAAATAACTCCCTCACTCTCATGGCCCACCCATCAGCTTGCTATAAGCTTGATCAGTTCCTTAAGAATGATGAATAGTGTTAAAATTTGCCATATTCCTTTCTGCCAGATACTCTGAAAAGCCTGTTAAAAGTCTATAAAACAAGCAAACCAAGTTCAGTTACGCTCTGCACTTCTCCAGCACTGCTGCTAGCACAAAAATTGATTGATTGTGCTTTGTGCTGGTCTAAATCTAGCCTGTTCACCTGCAAAACACTGCTCTCTTGTACTTTTTTGTTGTCCTCAGCAACATCCTGGTGAACGTTTTTCCTGGTACAGGGATTTCTCTGTAATTCTAGCACTTGCTTGCCTCTTTTCTCCTCTGTGTGCTAATCTCATTAAAAGATTCACTCATTGCCTTAGCGGCATGTCCCCCAGCTGCTGACCAGAGCCCTGCTGCTCCTCTGTCACTTCCCTGAAGAGAACTGAAACATGTCACCTCCTTCATAGCACAGGGCTGTATATGTAGAAAGACAGGGTTTTGATAGCTCCCTCAGTATTTACTGGGAACTGGCTGCATCAATGTRTAGCATTCGTGGCAATAAAGTTGGGGAATGCAAGTGAATAGCCTAGAGCAAAGGTACAGCCTAATCTTGGTAAAGTGAAGTCTTGCTGCGGTGGCTGGTAGAAAAACGAAGCAGCTGTGGTCATATTTTGGCAGGGAGGAATGTAAAGCATGCATTTGTCTCAGCTATAATTACATCAAGAAGAAAGGCTTGTAGTCATGTTGAAAATTTTGAGGACAAATGATTTTCAGGAAACACGCAATATGGAATCATTAAACCTAAAAGTGGTTTGGGCTAATGTGATGTAAATGGGAAAGCAAAGGTGAATCCTGCCACAGATGTGTAGACGTTAAGGAGACAAAACTTTTACATCGCTGCTGAAAGACGAGTGAACATTCAAGAGACCTGAAGCAAAAGTGAAAGAGAGATTATGGCACAGCAGAGGTGCTAGCCACCAGCCAAGATAAGAAAGCCAAGGTGAAGGGGAACAGACTAACTTCTGGTGAATGAGAGGAATGGAAGCTGGCAGATAAGGAAAGGTGAGGGTGTTCAAATTTAAGATGTTGATGGTGAAAAAGTGCAGGCAAACAGCTGAGTCTCAGTAAGCAAAGCTGCAGGTTTGGTGACAGGAAGGATATTCTGAAGAGCTTGTGAGGGCCTGAACTGTCCTGGAGAAGCAGAGGAGAGCAGTGTCCCAGGCACAAGGGAGAGTAAACTTTAAAACTTAAAAGGTAATAAACAGCCTTTGGAAAAGAGAAAGGGTGCTGGAGATTACAGAGAGCCACAGAGCTGCTGCAAGCAGACAGTGAACATATGGTGAAGGCGTAAACAAGCTATTGAGAAAGATTAACCAACATGAGCAAGTATCACTTCCAAGAGACATGCTGCATTCCTTGGAGTAGAAAAACCCCAGAGGTGTTTTGCGTGTCTGGGAAACTGTCTTGCATGTGCCTAGCTGTACAAATTGTCATCCAGCTAAATACCCAGCTCTTTCCCAGAGAAGTGTTCCCAGTGTAGGGAGAAAGGCAGTTTTGCACTGCCCTGCTCCTTGTTGTGGCCTGTGAACTGCTGCGTGCAGCTCCAATACAGCTGCTGGTGGATGAATTGATATCTTCCAACCTTAGTTACCACAGCCAAACCCATTCCTCTTTGCACTCCTGCTGCTGCAGGCTGCTGGTTATGGTTGTTTTTTCGTAGCCTCTTCCCAGGTGGTCAGCAAGCTGCTGGTGGTGGCTGATGGATGAGAGCCTTTATTGAGGGGAAATGCTAAGGACGCCAGGAGAGAAACACATCTGCTGTGGAAGAGGTGCCTTTGGTTTAGGGACAGGATTGATAGCTGGCCTCAGTCAGAGAGCTTAACTAATCCTTAACGGGGTGTCCGGTCAGTCCAAGGTTGTGAATGAAAGTAAAACAAATGCCTTACAAACAAGTGAAAGGCAACGGCCAATGATCAAAATACCGAACAAACAAACACTATTGACAGTAATCACTGTCATTCCCAGTCCTCACAAAATGATGCCTGGGCACACCTGTAACAGTGCCAGGGTTGCCCCCACTTTTGAACAGTCCATGGGGAGTTACTCTTTACACTAAGGGAGTGTTACGGTACTGTTTCATTTCCCTTCTGTAGCCTGAGTGAGCCCGAAGGATGGTGAAATGCTTCCCAAGGGGGTCAGCAGCTTTCAAATGATAGGAGGTAAAACGCTGCAACTTCAGCATGTGTTTTAATAAATAATGGAAGACCATTATGTTAGTTGTGATGGTACGTGGACCTTATTGGCTGCTCAAATATATTTGGTTATCAGTTGGAAAAGTAAAATTTCGACAGCAGAGTTCAGTCAACCTTTCCTCTGCCTCCACTGGTCTCTGTCACTTGCACAAAAATGCAAAAACCATAAAATTATAAATTATTTTGGTTGTACAAATCTGATTGTATTTCTCTACTCTCATTCCATTAGCTTTCCCGAGAATTCAGAATTTTTCAAGAAGTTACATGCAGCAGTGACTAGGGATATGTTCATGCTGTTAGTTAAGCAGAGGCTTGAGTTCTGTCAAGAGCAATCCATACTTTAAGCCTCTGGCACAATTTCTGCTTGAAATGGGAAATGCTCTTAAAGTCCAAGGTTTAAGGTCAAAAGTACTCCTGCTTGTACCTGATCTCACTCTTCCAGTGGTTTTGTCCTATTGGGAAATGGAGGATGAGAGAAGCCATGTGAGTTCTTCAGGGCTCCCACAACATGTTTCACGATGCCACCTCCTGAGGTAGGAGTTTGGTGGACAGTGCCTCTGGGGGCTTTGCAAAGTGCTTTGTTCCCAGCTCTCCTAGGTCACTCTCCTAAGACTAGTTTTATGGGATAGCCTTATCCCAGACACCCAGCAAGACTCGGTTATTTTTTAACTAAACAAGGGTATTTCAGCCCTTTGGTCAGGGAGTTTGTCTGCATCTGAAGTTGAGCTTAACACGTACTTTTAAAAGTAATGATAATAAGTATACTTATTATATAGAGGTAACAATAATAAATACATAATTATATATATAATACATATAATATATAGATAAAATAACAAATAACAATAATAAATAGTGGCAACATTCCCTGTCCCCCCCTCAGACACTCCAGTCAACACTGAGCTGCATTCTGCTCCCAAAAAATAGAGCTAGCTCTTCATCTTTCAACAATGGGTAGTTGCTGACAGGTAAAAGAGGATTTTGGTTTTATCTAGATATTTTGAGGTGTACAGCATAGAAAAGAAATCAGAGATCGATATCTGAGCAAAGACTTTGTAAAAAGAAGAAAAGCAGGGCAATTATCTAGGATAAATATGTCACACACCCATGCCGAAGCAGAGGGATGTAAGCACACTGTAAAAGACCCATCTAATCAGAACTTCAGACTCTTAATTCTGGTCGATGCTAAAATTACCTTGAATATGAATCATATGGATAAAGGAGTGGATCATTGGTACTTGTGATGAGAGACTGGTTGCTGCAGAAAGCCTCCATCTAGATCAAAATGGCATTATGATTTGTGCTCTCTTTCTGATGGTCTCCTCAGTAAATTTTGACAGGAAAACAAACACTTCCAGCTGTCTCATGCCGTGGACTTGTTCCCATGTCTGTGAAGATAGCAGAATTATTTGCAGCGCAGCTTTTTTCTGGGCATGGGTTGGGGGAGAGCAGTTTCTTTACGTGTTTTCATGGGTAAAGAGTCCTGAACAGGGAAGGATTGCATTGCTTTTCTCAGGGACTTGGACACGAAGTTAGTGCCTAGTCGTGTTTAGCAAATTTGATTCTCCTCAGTGGTCAGTCTCCTGCTAACTGATGAAGACCTAATCTATCACTCATTTTAAATCACTTCACATTCACATTTAAAGATAAAACTTAAAATAGTTATCACCTAATAAAAGGCATTTCTCAGTATCACAAGAAGTTATCTATCAAATAAAATGCTAGACAATTGTCACTTCTAGATTTTTTTTTTGATATATAGCCATATCAAATTCTGGGCATGTTCATATCTTATATCTCTGTTTTTTTCTAAGCCCAGATGATCAGACAGACCATGCTGGAAAGTTGGAGGTTGGATCTGAATTCTCCTCAGGAATGTTAGAACTGATATTCTTCTTCCAGCCTTAATCAACATCCTCAAAGATTCAGCAGATAATATGAAACTAGGGTTTATATCTGCATCTTTCAGGAGGCTGTCCCAGTTCTGGCCTCTCTCTGCTGTGAGCATCCTTAAAAGATACATCAAACAGCACAACATGAGTTCAAACAACTTTGCTTGTAACTGCAATGAATCTGAAATGTACTGATGAAAGATTTATTCATGTCATGCAAGGTAGAGTGTCCTCATGTTAGCAGAGACAGTCTGAATCACTGAGTGAGCAGGTTGTCAAAGAGAAATCAGCATGGTAATTGGAACAGCGTTCTTAACCTAATTGCAATGGAGGTTAAGTCATCATCTGAGTAGGGCCTCGGATAATGACAACCACACAAATAAAGCAGTAGTAATGTAGGCCACACCTCCCTTTCTGCTGTTGCGGTGGATTAGGATGTGTGGCTCAGGCTGAGACAGATGTTGGTACCTCCCTTGGATTTTCAGCTACAGTGACTCCAGTGGACTCCAGCCAAGATGTGCTGACAAAACAATTTTCCCTGGGAGAGAGAAGCCTTATCGTTTGTGCTTGTGGAGGTGCTGGTACAGCAACAGTGAAAATTATGACTTAGAAAATGTATTGTGATACTTTTCTAGTGCGCATAAACACAGAGGTGAATCTAGAGAGTTTCCTAAGCCTTGATCATGCTGTCCTTTCTGACACTGGAGAATATTTGGGGGGTGGGGGGGTAGGGATCCTCACAAAAAATAATGAAAGCCATGTACAGAACAGTCCACTGCTTCTGGGGCCCTTGGAAATATTAYTCTGGGGTTTTGACCCATCACTACAGAATTTCTAAGTGATTATACGGGCCCAACCATTCAACTGGGGATTTTAGCATCTCTCTAATAGATGGACTTCATTCCAGTTAGCAGGCTGAGATTCATTTCTACTCCTATTTCTAAGTCTGAAATGCAAGTTAGTGATACTGCCTAGCATTTAGCACAGTGAAATGCTTTGAAGTGTCTAACAATACTTTCTTCTGGCTAAAACTGTTCTGACCTTGCACCTCAGTTTTTGAGGTCTTTTTCTCTAAGTGCTTTGAAGGAGGTAGTTTTGTTCAACACATTTTGTTTAGAGTCACTAACTCATGTACCATCATTCCCAGGCATCATTGGCATTCTGCCCTTTATTTAATAGGCATGAGTCACTTCCATGGCCCAACATCTGACCTTTTTCTGCCTGATACTGCCTCCACTCTGATTTCTTGTTACATTTTCAAGAACATATCTTCTCACTGTCTCCCAGGTTCTCACTTTCTCCTGGGTTCTCTTGGGTTTCTCCTCCCATTTTGGAGGACCATTGCTGTTGACCATTGGGCTTATTGAGGAGCTGGTGGCAAAGTCATTTTGTTGGACTTCAAAATTTATCCCCAAACTCCTGTCTGTCACAATGGCCAAAACACATGATATTAGACCATTGATGGACTGATTTTACTATTTTTGAAGCTGACCTTACATGTGCTTTCTTTGCCTTTACTACACTCAACTCTGATAGGCCAATATTCAGACACTTCTGCCTGCTAGTATTAGCCATTGAAAATGCTTCATTTATTTGTACAGCAYGGGTTTTTGGGTCTGAATGTAAGTTCCAACTGATATTGTCTCTGGAACTAGAGTGCCATCGGGCTATAAATGAAAGATCATCACATGCTGACATTCAGCCCTCTCTGAAAGTCAGATTGGCATGGTAACACAGCAGGTGTTCTAGTTTTGGATTCAAAGAGATTTAAGAAACACAATAGTAAAAATTAAAAACTCATGTATAAAAAATTAACAACAACAACAAAAAGCAGCAGCAGGCATAAATTTTTCAGGGTGTTGTTTGGTTAACCCCAATTTAACAAAAAGGAGAGATTTCCGCAGTTATTATTTTTACATGATAGAAAAATGCGTATGAAAATTCTCTGTGATGAATATTTACCAAAGGAAGTTGCAGACACTCACTGTCCAAAGTCAGTCTCCCACCCTGTTGCTCAAATATGTTCCGTTTATCATGAAAGAAATACACAATAAACACATTGCTTCTTACACTGGACAGGGATAAATAAATTCGTCCTTCATCACTGATGGCATGATGAGTTGGATGACTAGCTCAAAGATGCTCCATCCAGATGCTATGGATAAGGATGGTCCACACAAGTGTACATCAACCTTACTCTAGAAAGAGTATTGCCAGGCTGTTGCCAACAAGGCTGAGACAGGTCCTGGTATAAAGAATTTGCAAGGTCCTTGTTTAATTCCTTTTTTAACACCTTGTCCTTGCATTTTTCCAGATTTGCACCTGGGTACCTTGTAGTCTGTCCAACTGGTGATCCAGATACTTGTATGTACAGGTGTGCCAGTCCACAGATAAAATGAGGAATGGATGAGGTGGCTGGAGAGTGGCTACGCAGAAGTGTATAACATGATGGGGTATGAGTGTACCTGTACCTGTTGACTCTAATGGGGAAGAATGGGCCTAACAGCTGTGTCTATCATCTGGAAAAACACTAATTAAGTTCAGTGATCCTTTTTGGGAACTTAGCTTTCTTGCTTAGACTGCCCCCATATGGAATATTATAATGACTACCAACAGCTCGCTCTAATAAATGTGGACTTAGATACAACCACAGTTGCTGTAAATCCCACCCAACGATGCTTGCTTTCAGGGGTTGCTTTGTTCTCCATTTAACTTAATTTGCATAAGCCAATTTATTTGCCTGCTGTAACATGGCTGAATCTTGCATGGTGAACTTCTCTGGGATGGCTGCATTATTTGCTTCTTGAGTAAAGTTTTCCAAGAGCCCTGGGAATTTTGACTTAACAAGGCTGCCTTTCAAGTTAGTGATTAAACATTTTTCCAGTTGCTGAGGTCTTTCTTCATCGATAACAGTGACATATTTAGAAAATCCTGCATATCACAGCCTCTAAACAATATTATATCTAAACTTACTAATATTGAAATCAAAGGGAAGCTGGTGAAAAAAAAATCTGGGTTGTGATGACTAATACAATAGGCAGTGAGACCCTGTTGAGAGAATCTGAATTGCGCCCACAACACAAAACAACTAATAATGTTATTAATGAATCCAGTAAAACATAAAGATTCCATTCCATGCAGAAAGCAAAACTATTGGAAATCAACAGTGCTGGTTTTGTCTGTTTTTTTAATTCCACATCTGGAAAAAAAACAAACCTGTTCGTTTTCACCGTTGAAGAAATATCCTCACTCCTTGTAGTCCATGACATTTCCTCCTCCTTTTTGTCTTTAGGTGTGTGTGAAAGATTTGTTGATAGCACTTTAATAATGGAGAAAATGTTGTTTCACACTTTTCATGCAGGTGCCCTCCTGATGATCTCCTCCACACTTTTTTCCAGACTCTCTTCCATTATGAAACTGTGTAAGATCAGTCACAAACAGGGCTGATGGCAGGGAGAACATTTAACCCATTCTACCACATCTTGTGGGCCTGGGCTTAACTAGTCGAACAGTGGCACTCAGATGGTGTCCAAGATGGGGTAATTTATACAGATGGTGAAACTCCTAATGTCTCAGTCAATGTCTTAGAGTGAAAGAATCCATCATTCAGAAGATGCGTGAAATATTAAGTCCTGAATTCTTGCAGACATTAAAGACTCCAAAATATCTACATACAGAAGTTAGTGCTGTAGATTAATTCTTGCTCTGACTATGAGCAAGATTCAGAATATGATATGCTGTTTTCTGAGTTCTTCCTCCAGGGCCAATTATGTATAACAACATTCTTCTTCCTGTCCTAAAATGTTACTGCATCTGCTCTGAACAATTAAAACAGCCATTATGTCCCTGCCCCTAGATATAGATGCATTTCATTAGTGGAAGGATAATGCTGCATATGGCCATTGTTTTGTAGGGTTTTTGATAACAAGATTGCTTAGTATTGATGATAAGGGTGGCAACATGAAGATTTATTATGCTGCAAGAGTGCTGGGGGGAAAACGCAAGTCCACTGTTCCTCTAGCTGGGAACCCAGGGAAGTGATGGATGCCTCAGTACCACCACTATCGGAATAAATCATAGCGACAATGTTTCAAAGATATCAAAAGCAAAACTGTCAGCATGCAACATTCATTCCTAACCTATGTGAAAAGGAAAAAAAAACCCAAGAAATTAGAGTCTTAATCTTTATTGAGGCTATGGAAAGATACCAGTGAAGAATAAAACTGGTTGATTCCCTTGGAAACCATGAGAACCAAGATACATCTGCAGCCAAAACCAGGTATTGGAGGGTGAGAGAAATCTCCCCAGATTTCCTCAGGGGCAGTAATAGCTAATTACAGTTAGGTAGTGTCAGATTGCTCCAGAGAACTGTGTTATGCTTGCAGAGCTTTTCTTAAGCAAGGCACCTTCACTTGAGAAGGATCAGCTTGCTGGTGTAACACAGTTAAAGGACCTGTTTGCACTGAGCTGTCCATTATAAAGGCAGTTTTTACCTTACAGCAGACTGGAGAAGAGAAGAACAGTCTTGAATGGGCCCAGTTGGTAGAAAACAAGTCAAGTGTGGGAAGGACATGTTTTTTCTTTCTCTAACCTATGACATGAGTTTTGTCTTGTGAGGATCTGGAGTGGTATTAATAAAAGGTGCTGCTTCTGTGCTAGTTTCTGGCTGAGAAATCCTGCAAGAAAAACAGCTGGAAAAAAATACCTACAAATGAAGGATCCATAAATTTCCCTCCTGGGCCAATTCTGTAGCTGTCAGTGCAATTACACCAGAGGTGCATTTGTTTAGAGGAGTCCAGCAATGTGCTAATCCCAAAGTAAAACACGCCACGAATTATGGGTTATTACTGCAGCTGGTGAAATGATGGACACAGATCAGAAAGTGAGACATCCCTTCCATTATTTTTGATAAAAATGGCACACTAAGCTGCTTCCAGAACCCATGTTGCTTTTTCTTTTTCAGAAAATAGGATAATGCCTATTATTCATATTTTCTGTCTCATCCTGAGTGGTGCTTTGCTACTGAACCCTTTGGAATAACAATAGAGAATGGACTAAAATAGAAAATAGAGAAAGTGGAATCCCATAATAACACTAACTAGCAATAGCCTCTATAACCAGCCACCACAGGCACTCAAACCTTTTTAATTGCTAACAAGAAGAAATAGCTTTGCCCTTGTGAATCAATGAGATACTCATGCAGGGTGTCTGCAGTAGGTTACTTCATGTACTCCGGAAGAGAAGGATGAGAGAAGAATGAAAATTGAAAGTAGATGGAAAATCTGTTGACTGGTTTTGAAATATAGCTGCCTGACCATCTTCTTTTATTTAGACAAAACAGCTTGTAAGCAGAATTCCCATCACAGAAACATTATAGTTGCCGGCTAAAGAACTGCTCACTGCAGATGCACCTTCTGCGCTTTGCATTTCAAACCCTTTCGGCGAAGGCTGAAGCATTTTGCTCTCTTTGTTTGTTTGAGAGATTTTCTGAAAGATTTTCTGTCAAAAAAGCATCCAAATAACCCACCAAGGAAAAAAGCCCCAACCCCAAAATACCCCATGCATTCCACTATTTAACTTTCAGCTGTATAGAAAAATATGGCCTGTCAGAAGACACAAAGGTCTGATGGAGAACAGCAATGGGGAACGCATTTTAAAAGGGTCCATTAAACCTAGCAGGCAACATTAATTTTTTACCTACAGAAGGTATGAGCTGGAGGTATTTGGGAGTTCGAGGAAAAAAATGTGAATGGTTCAAAAGAAGCTGAATTTATGGATATCTGTGCAATTCTAACTGGATGTCCTTACTGACTGTTGGGTATTTTAAAATCTTAACCTTAGAGCTAATCTTGAGAGAGGTAGAGTTGACCAAATTCCAAATAAATTACAGGCGATTTGATTGTCTAAAAAATGACTGGCGTAAGTTTTAGTTGTAAACATATTCATGTATTCATTTAATTAATTACATGACTTTGAATGATTTCTATATTGTTATATTGTATTATTATACTCACAGTAAATATTTAAATTTTCTGGATGTCTTCAATGATGACAAAAGGACTAAAGTGCTAATGAAGTTTTCAATGTTGTTAGGCTGAAATACTTTAAAAATGGTGGGTAGAGGAGGAAGTTTGGACTCAATTCCGTGTCCAGACTGGCTAGGGTTCAGTCTAGGATTCTCCAGTTAATGGCTAGACTAGTGAAAAAACCCAGTGTCCTGATAATTACTCGCTGCTATTTAAGCTTTCCTAATCAACAGCTTCTACAGATCATTAAGAAACCTTTAAAGTTGGATTTCTTAGAACAAAGAATCCCAAATTTTCAAGACTTTTCAATCTACTGTAATTTTCCTATTTAAAAAATAAATTAAAATAATTCTTGCACACAGATTAGGTTATGAAAATAGGAACTTCTGCACCAGATATGACATCTTTACACTTAGATCAAAAATAGAAAGGAATTTCCAAAACATAGCTTTTTTACATGATTGTACCTCTTTTTCCTAGTCAGCTCTGAAGTAATATTACACTAATTCCAGATTTGACGTACAGTCTAAAGAATGAAGAGACTTGATGGTAATTACTTAACTTGTCACTGATCAATTAAGGTTCCCCAAAGCAATGGCACTGTGCCCTGATGAATCTAACATTGGGCAAGGACATGGGAGAAATTCGTGTTCTCTTTGTGTCCCAGTCAGTATCCTGCTGTGTAACAATTTCTCTCTCCTGTCTTGTTTATATAAATGCCAGTATTTGCATATATAAACTTACACACATTTGAGAAAGGAAATAGTTCTCCCAGATCTGCTTGTATAATGTCTGTTACCCCAAACACTTCACCTTTGTTGGCATCTTTAGGTGATATTATTCCAATTTTAGGACTGTGTGAGAGTTCTGTATTCCTGAAGCTGCTGCTCTTGAAAGGAGATGAAGCTTTCTTTCCCAGCTTAATGGATTGAACTGTCTCTCAACCTTTTATATGATATATCATTGCTAGCACTGTCTCCAAGACACTAATAAAGAGAAGACTCAATAGTATTGGCATGATAAAGTGAAAACTATTAATAAAGAAAAGCAAGTCCATCATGCTCATTAGATTTAAGTGTAAGGGAAAGAATATAGTGTGTGTGTGATGCAGCTGGGGAATTATATTACAAGGCCAATCAATTTCCTTGCAGAGTTTTTGTTGTTGCTGTTGTTAGTGAGTAATTAATATAAATAATGCTGACTGTATTTAAATATTGAGGATACTAGGGAAAATAATGTAGAAGATGGCAAGCAGATGGATCATTTAATTTATTCCCCAATTAGAGCTGACATGTTGCGTATAGAAATCTGTGAGTCATCTATTATTTTTTATGGTCCATTTTACAGCTGTGTTTATTGTTATAATAAATAAATACATTATCTCATTAGGCTGGTATTGTAAAAAGCTTGTAAAATAACAAACATCCTCCTCTTTCAGCACTTCGTCCCCATATCGGGGTATTACAGCCAAAGAGGAAGGATGTATTTATACCTTATTAAGAACAAGGTAGATCTCACTTAGCTTGTAAAAGTACAGAGATATCCAGTGAAAATGACTCTCTCAAGTCAAGGTAAATAAATCTAATTCTTTTTAGCAGAGGTAATGGGGAGAGTCCTGCTGTATCTTTCCCCTGTTTGACAGAGGAGAAAACATACTGCTCACCCTCGCTCTCCAGGCAGTAAATATACGTTGCAAATAAATGTCAGATTGGCAATAAAGTTCATTGTATTTAAGTTTCAGACTATCCCATAAAATGGCAATTTGATGGGGAAAAACAACTGACTGTTACAGTATTTAAAGTTCAGAAGCTCTCTTTCTGAGACTGGCAATGGGAAAGACTTGTCCCATTCAGTCAGATCCAGCTGGGGGGTGGGCACAGCCCACTGTCTGGGGCAGCTGGCTTTGGGGGTGGCACAACAGCAGGGACCTGCTTTCTTGCTCTTCTCTGTGCCAGAGACTTGGAAAATCGTGATTACTTTGGGGGAAGGGAGGGCAGTGGAAGCACAATGGTTGCAGTGACTATGCCCCAACCTACCTATAGAAAGAGCAAGTCTGACTCTCCAAGCCTCCCCAAGCCAAGTAACAGGTACCTATCTCGACTCAAACCATTCCCAAATCTGCCATTCTGTGGCAGAAGAAATGGCTGGCTGTTAAGTATTTCTTTCTCCAGGGGCCAGAATTCAGTTTTGTGCATCCTGCTGAGAGGCACTGCGCAGATCAGCATTTGGAGGGGTCTGGGGCTCGCATGTACCTTCTCCCTGTGCGTGGCAGCAATCACAGCCTCCAAGTTGGAAAGTTATCAGTCCAGCTGGCAGAGCTCAAGCAAACTACTCCTGTTACTGGGTGGCTATCTTCTCCCACTTTTAACATCTATGGACAAGTTGCACCCAGACGGGCTGGCATCTTCTACAGATGAGGTCCTCAATGTTTAGCCAGGGAGGTGGCACAGGGAACCTGCCAGGTGCTGCCCAGAAACCAGAATCAATACTTCTCAGGGAGGTGCCAGTTGTCCCTGATCCAATGCAACAACAGATCTTGCTATGGCAACTTTATTAACTGTTTCACTGACTTCAAGCTCTGAAAATGAGTAACATGTCAGCCCAAGCAATATTGGCATCTTAAATGGGCTGGGCTTGTTTTCTGGGTGGAGCAAGATTACAGGTATCTACAGATATAATTTCTCACTGTTTATGCCAATTTACTTGGCACTTTGTATTCTCTATTGCCTTCTTTAGAACAACTGTGAAAAAAAGAAAATTCATAGCCTTCATTATTTTAAAAGAAGATCACTTGGTCTCTGTTCTTCCCTCTAGAAGAAAGCATTCAGATATCCAGGCAATTATTTTCATTCTTTTAAGCCAGGTTGGGATGTCTCTCTTAAGTAATTCAACTCTCCTTCTATTTTAGAACCATAACCACACCAAATGCTGTATGCAGCACATTCACAAGAGTGGGGAACTTTTCTTCTGCATGAGAAGCAGTTTTCCCAGAACAAGGAGTTTTTGTTTTAGAAGCTCATGAAAGTTCAGTGTTACAAGTTTTGAAAGCAACTGTGCTCACTGGTTACACAGCAGAACAGTTAAGGCTGAGCTCCACGTTTTGTGACTATGGTGAAAATCCAGCCTTCACTTAGACGATTTTATGTGGGTTACTCAATCAAAAGCTATATTATCAACTGATATGCTGGGAATGTTCATCTGAGGACAGCAGTTCAGTCATCTGAAGAAAACCAATGACAGCACTGTTCTCCAAGAGGCTTTGTTTTTTCTTGGTTTGCTTAACTAGGGACTGGGGGAAGATGGCTCTGAGCAGTCCCAACAGGAACCACAGGTGAAATGACCTGCCCAAGGCCACCAAAGAAGAAGAGCCCTGGGTGTGAGACCCAGATCACTGCTCCTGCTCTGCTCAGACAGGATGCCAGTCTCCAGGGATAATGAAAAGCAGTCAAGAAGTAAAAGAAGAGGTTTGTCAGCTGTTGTATTTCAGCCTGGAAACAAACAGCCCCCTCACCACTTCTCCCATTCCCTACAGACATGACTCTTCACGATGAAGCAGGCTGATACATGTGTTATTTGTGTTTTCACATTACATTTAAAGAGGCAGCAAGAGCTTGAACTTTGGCTGAGAGGTCACCAGCCTGGGGAAAAAAGAAGAAAAACAAAGGTTAAGAAAGGCTGTTTTAAGCAGTATTAGTTCCTGGTTGCATAGCACACTCATCAGCTTAATCCCCTGAAGTGTCACAAGAACAGAGCTTTTCCAGCAAGTAGAGGAACAGCACGTACAAGCAATTTCACATTATGTTCCTTCCTGATGGATCCATGGTCTCAGCCTCTTAGGTCTGCTGCTGATATACGTCAAGCTTCTCATCTGATGTATTATGTCTATCACTGAACTCCTGTCCAAAGGGGATTTCTTGTGGAAGAAGGACTACATCTTTAGGAGATATAAAGGAACTGGGTTATAATTTAAAAAATCATTTTAAAGTTCAGTCAGAAGAATATTGGGGGAGAGAACACAGGACAAATTTTTAGCCACTGATCTTTGACATCAACATGTTTGTAATGCGTATAAAACTTCATCACTCAAGGACAGAGCCTTATCTAAAGAAGGGTAGGAAGAATGTTTCTCCACCAAAAATATGTTCTGCTAGTTATATCCGCACAGCACCTATTCAAAGGGAGGATGCAGGTATACTGAATTATATCCACCTAGTGTGATCTGGGTAAAGAAGAGAGATCTGTGGCTCACAAAGTAAATCAAATCTGAATTTCTGTTACTGTATAAGCAAATATCTCAACTTAACTATGTTACCCTACAGTTTGCTGGAGGGCTGTTACCCATTCTGTTATCTATGGCTTCCTCCTGCTTGGTTGTATTGCTACTCACAGCTTAATATTTCTCCACATAGCTATTTTCCCTTACTTGTTTCTAGCTATAATTAGAGTACAGATTTAGCAATGCACTTTTCCCTATTTACTTGTAAGATGTGGATGAGGACTTTGTGGTTCTCTTAATCGATACAACTATCTGCTGCTGCTTCCATAATCTTTTAAAGAATTGCTGGCTCAGGGCAATGCTGATGTCTCCAGTGATGTGCAAACAGGCAGAGGTGTAAACAGAGAGCTGCTGCAGCTGTGCAGGTGCTTCTCTGCTGAGCAGTCTGGCTTTGAGCAGACACTAGCACAATAAGGCAACTCTTTAGCTTGTGCTAGAATTTTCGAGGCAGCAGGAACATGGATCCAGGCACCTTACTGTCATCCATGCTGTACTGGGCATTGGGATGCCTGGACCAACATGCTCCATCCCTACTGAAAAAGGCCAGAAAACATTTGTTTTTGTTTTAAATGGTGTTAAATGCTGTGGGTCAGAGTGGCAAAAGAAAATCTGTCTTCCCTGTGCAGTCAAAAGTTTTCAGCAAGTTTTGGAGAAGTATGAATGGAATACGCTTATAGAGATGTAGAGTTATACTGTGGAACTGTGTATTGTGCATTATTCTGTCTCCCTTGTGAAAGCATTTGTCCTCTCTACTTAAATATAATGCTTTATTAAATCAAGTCACATATTTGTGGGTGGGAAAAATGAGCTTATGGAGCATTGGAAAGTAAAATGTTATCATATTATTAGCAAGGATTCAAGAGGCTGTTCTAATAGACACTCTTCTAAATTTGAGTCTGGTCCTCATTGGGTCTGCTCAGGCCCCAGAAGAAAGTTTGCRAGCAAGAAGGATTTGAGTTCTCAGGGCTGGAAACCAAACTTTGCTAACAAGCCATGAACAGTGGTGTCTAACCGAGTCCACTATTTCTTGGATCTACTGTTTGCCAAGCACTGGCAAGGGGAAGTTTCCTGGGTGCGTATACCACCGAGGCCTGCAGGTTTTGCTAAGAYCTTGCATGCATGTCTAAGCTACAAGGAGAGAGATGAGGGAGCTGAGCTTGTTGCAACCAGGCAACTTTGTTTTATTACCAATGGCACTTCATTCCCACAACTCCATTTCATTCAGGGAATGGTGGTTGGCTGGACCTTGTTTTGTCTCAAAATGCTGGGGAGCTGGGTAAGAACTGGTTTCCATTCCATCAAGGTGACTGCAACAAAACCACATGGATAAAAAGAAAAAAAAATAATGCATCAGTCCCTGCCTTACTCTTCTCCCCCCTGAGATGGATTAGATTCTGAAGTCCAGTCTTTCTAGTGCTACACCTTCATTTAAAAAGAGCAGACCTTTGTCCCTTCTGTCCTGGGAGCTGCCACTTGGTATTTCATATCTGATACCTATTGTTACACAGGGCATCTCTGTGTTCAGCCAAATTGTTCTCCTGCTCCTCTCCCGGAATCCAGAGGCAAAGGCCACATGGGGCAGAGAGGTGCTGAGCTCCATTACTAGTGTAAGGAGGGAGCAGATCTGCTCGCTTAGCCACGTTGTGCAATGTTTTGTTGTCAGKCTCAAACCCTGTGAACCTTTCAGGGATTAAAATTGATGAGATTCTCTGCTGCCACCAGGCTCTTCAGAGCACGTGATTTTCCTGAGCTGCAGTCACTCAGAGTGGGAATTGCAGTCAGAAGGTCAGGAAGCTGTTAAGAACAGAAAGTCTATATTGCTGTTTTCCATTATTTGAAGTCTAAAACTGATACTAAACAGCTATAGGTTTGATGAGGCTTTCCTGTACCCCAGCAACAATACAGATCATAGAATTAATCCAATGAATTTTTTTTTATTGATATGTAGGAGAAGAAAGGGATCTTCCAGTGCTTTTTGACATTTTTGTTGTAGGGAACCATACATTTAAGAGGCTTACTTTAAGAGCCAGTGTGTGATGTTATTCACAGGCTCACACTGCACCGCACTGATCAATCAAGATAGAAACACAGGATGCAACTCTCTTGTCTCAACAAACTTGTCCGATTAATTTCCCCTACTGGTATTAATATACCAGCCGCACTATCTCTGTTTGAGATGTATTTGCATCACAAAGGAATTCTTTTATCTCAGCCTGTATAATTTCAAGTGATGTTGGTGGCTCACAGGCACTCGCTGTCCAAGTTATTGTCCTGGACTGAAACTTTGCAGGGGAATGAGCTCCTGTCTCATCCATGTCAGTGTTATCTGCCTTAGTATTACTATTGTTTTTTCTTCTAGTTCATGCAGTCTAGATTTGTTTCAAAAGTATGGTGAATGCTATGTTAATTTTTATCCTGCTGAGTTTACATTCAAGAAGAGAAGTGAGGTCTGCTAATAGGTGCTATAATTTAGGAAGGGAAGGGGAGATAGGGCTTGCCTGCAGAGCCATCTTAACCCCTGCCTGTGATGAGGTTCTACCTGTTTCCAAAAGAGGTTTAAAAACCCCACCAGGACGCAACAGAGAAATATGCAGAAAAATCATAAAAACATACAAGAACTTTTACCAGTGAATTTATAAGCAATTGTTGCCCTGCACCTGGAAGCCCCAAACAATCAAATCTGTCCTTGTTTTTGCTATATACAATGTGTATGTCTTCTCCTTTTGTGATCCATGGCCTCAGGGGTATTTTGTACAAGTGATTTGTGCTTTAAGTGAAGGAAGTGGTGCTCCTCTTCAGGAATTTTGAGGCTGGCTTCCCTTCAGTTTATTGTGTTCCCTGTGTGCTGAGACAGGGAGGGAAGCAAGGAAAAGACGATGGAGAGGAGGTGTTCAGATATTGACAGCTCTGGGGAAAGAGCGAGCAAGCAAGAGAGAGGCAGCTCAGATGGGAAGCAAATTTAGACTTGAGAAGCTGGTGGGGAAAAAAAAAAAGACAGCCTGGTCTGCATTATTTGAATGAGTGTTCCTCTCTCCTTCTGACTTTATATATGCTTTGGAAATGGAGTAAATGGGAGCATTTTTCCAATCTGAAATCAGTCTGGTTGCCCTCACTTTGGTGCTTTCTTATTTCTTCCTAGACGTGAGGTTACCCAAAGTGGACTGTGGATTTCCAAAAAGGCATTTTCAACATTGTTCCTCTTCACACATCCATGGCATGTTTGATTTCCACAGAAGTAAGAGTGACATGAGCAAGGGCTCATATAATTAATGCCTTGCTTCCCCTTCTCCTAATTTCAGAGAGCCAGATACACCTGCATTCTTTCATCTCATCCTCTTTTCTGGCCTCCAGGCCTATTAAGGCAGCAACTATTTTCTTTGTCAGCACTCACCAGACCCTGACTCCAGGCAATTTTTGTAAACAGTTCTCCAATACTACTGCACTAATTTTGTATGCTTCACAGCCTATTTGCAAGTAATTTAATCATGTACATAATTTTTCTAACCAGGGATTATGATGTTCTCTCCCTGGTTAAATGACGCCCAAAACTTGCTGCCATTTTGATATATTTGAGTTATGTTTGTTTCTACTAGTTTGCAATTTCTATGCTTCTGAGAGGAAGTCTTTTGTTTAAGAACATCAGCAGAGGGAGATGGAATATGCAGGAGAAAATATTTTTCTCATAACATGGGGCAGCAAACTCTAGGTCTTTGGAAAGAGTCAGATATTATGCTCTATTCAACCACTGGGAATTGTGCCGAGATGCCCAAGTGCCAGCTGAGCTGATGTGGATGAGAACTAACAAACTCATTTCACACAGGCAGAGCATAAAAATAATCATTACACGATAGCCAGGTCAATAGGAACTGGTGACCAAGGTCTCTGGGGGGCATGGTTTTGGGCAGAGAAACCTGAGCTGTGGTGGAGAGGAAGTTTGTCTGAGCTTTGCCACCATAGCAGAAACACAGTTCCTATTTCTGCTTGCCATTTCTCACCTATCTCTGCTCTAAATAAACTCCATTGCTTTAGATTGCTTTTAGTGTTTTGATACAAGTAGCACTAAACAGAAGTACCCTCTGGTTCATTGTTACAGGTGGTTTATAAATGTTACAATGTTATTTCTATTCATTAATGTGGGGTGAAATGTCAGCATTTTCCATCAGTATTTAGTCTTTCATGCTGAAAATAGCATAACATTTATTCCCCCCCCCCCGTGTAAAACATAAAAACTGCCATTTTTTATTGTCTGCAGGAGAAAACATTGCAAGATGGTGTGGTGTTTGTGGGGTTTTTTTGGTTGTGCTTTTTTTACTGCTAAATAGTTTTCTGTTTGTAGAAGTCCATTTTCTGTGTGTAAACAGAAAGGGTTTTCTTTCTGTGATACCTTAACATCACATAACTCAGCACTTTAAGATCAGAACTGCATAGCACTCATTGTCAGAAATGTAATTAAAATGAGAGCTGCAGTACAATGGTCATGAGGACATCAAGGGATAACTGCCTAGCATTACAGCAAGCRTTATGATTAACTTCAGACATTTGGCCCAATTTAATACTTACATACTGCAAGCTACTGAGATTCCAGTGAAATCTGAGAGATGTTTTCTTCTGTTCTGCTTTAAAGCCTGTAGTGAGAAGCTGCTTTGTATTATTTGCATTTTCATCTAGACTGGAAGAGTGCCTGTTGGATAGCATAGAAACTGCAGTGATTAAAAAGACCCAGYGACTGAACCAAAATCCAAGCTCTGACAGGCATAAGTCTCCCTTCAAAGACTGCCAACAACCCAGAACTGAAGTATTGTCTGAATAACTTGTGCTCAGAGCATTTGAGAGCCTAATCTTAGCCTACATTTTGTAGAAAGAAACCAAGCACTAAAGAAAGAAAAAGACTTCCAAATTTGAAGCTCACACACATAAAGCAACAAAGGGAATTTCTGCAAGTAAAATTTTCATTGTGAAATCACAAGAATTTCTCACAGTCTAGACAGCCCCTAAGAGAAATCCCCCAGGCTTCCCACCCAGCCTTTCTGGGTGCTCTGAAACACACCTTCACCCTTAGCTCAACCTATCCTAGAAAATAAGCTGGCTCCACTTCTCTCTTATTTATAGGCTTTCTGGATATATTAACTCCCTTCAGCTGGCCCCAATGAGTAACATATTTCTTCTTCCTGGCTGGCTTCTGTAGGAAAAGGAATAGCTGCTTGGTCTCGTGAGTCTGGTAAGTCCATTCTTACTAAGCTGCTGCATGTGAAGTATGTCAGAAACTGTATGTATGATTTGGGGCATTTTTTTGTGTTTGTGTTGTTATTGTTATTTTCCAGGTTTTGGCACAGAAAGCTTGTGCGTGTTGCTAAAACATCTCCTTAGCAGGTGTTTCTGCAGAAGGAGCTCACTGTGGAATTGGGACTAAGTGATACCGTTGGGGTTGTGTGAGGAGATGGGGGCAGAGTTAGGAGGGGACCCCTGGGTTGTGGTCATGCTTGGGTGCTGTGAGGAGAGAACAGGGTCCAAAAACACCTTTTATGTGAGCATGGTAGCAGGAATGTGGACCTGAAGTGGACTTAATCTTCTGACTTGATAACACTCCCTCATAGGCAAAGGAGACCTCATCCTGCTATTGAGGAGAATTATTGGGTTTCTTGGAAACCCCTTGCTCTCACTGGTCTGATTTTCCCTGTGATGCCCACCCCAGCAGCCACCTCTGCTATGCTAATAGCAGCAGGGACCTGTGACACACGTGATTAGAAGGAGCATTTTGTTGTGTGCAAGTCTGCCAGCCGCTTCCTCAGCCTGAGCTCAAAACATGGCATGCCAAGCCAGAGCTGCTACTAGCTGAGTATGTAAAAGTTGAGCTTCAAGCCTCTATAGGCTTTATAATTGCTTATTGCATCAATCAGATGCTACCATGGAGCATGCTGTGTGTTACTCTGATTTTATTAAAATAAAAAGATGAAATGCCAAATTAAAGAAAAATGAAGGGGATTATCATGGCTCCAGGTTAAACATAAACAGCAGGATTCAGAGAGCTCCTGGAGAACAGAACTCCTCTTTCAATAAAATCTCTCCATTTATAAAACCTTTAAAAATAAAAGGGGAAAATATCTATATGCCATATCAGGAAAATTGCCTTTAAATGATATGTTTCTCAGGAGTTTCTATGAGTAGCTCTCCAAGAAACAGAGGCCTTGTTTTTATGCTAATGATAACTCAAAGACGGAGGGAGGGAAAATGCAAAATGCTCTGCCATATAATCTGGGTTGGTTTGGAATAAGTATCTATTCTTTATTGAAAGTTTTCTGCTGGCTAGTGGCAACTCTTTAAAGGAAATATTTGTTTTTCTTTGTTGCTTGATGATAATCATTGCCAAATGCAGGAGTGCTGTGAAAGGTGAAAGATTTGTTTTATTTCATTTTCCTCCATTGCTTTTTGTTGCTTCCTTTCCCCTCCAGGAACATAAATAATGATAATAATAAACACAGGAAAAACCCTCAGGTAACTTACAAATGAAATGCAGGAGATGTATTTTTATAAATGAGAGTGTGAATGTCACACGGGTAAAATCAGAAAGAAATGTGTAAGTCCTGAGCTCCCCTGAGCTGGATGGGAAGGCTTAGGAGATTTGATTTCTGAGCACTGCCCAGAGAAAGAACTGCAATGGAAATCTCTGTTTTCATTAAAAACGTGAGCAAAAAAAAAATCTTTCTCAAAGCCTGATTACAAGGCCCTGACTTTGACCCCTATTTTAGTTTTAATGCTCTTAGAAAAAGGATAAATAAAATGTGTTTCAAATTGAAACCTCTGGTATGGCCATGGCAGGGTGCAATCTGCATGCAAATGCCTGGTGAAATTGTTTGGTGGGAGCCAGCACCACCCTCTGCAGCACCAGAATGAGAGAGCAAGAGAAATGGAAAGAAAGGGAATAAAATGATCCCTAAAGATGYATAACAACCTGGGGACGTGCTCAATGTTTAAACTTGTGCCCAATGAAGCAGTTTCACTAAAGGCAGCCAAAATGGAAGAAGGCGGTGGACTTCTTCCTTGTTAAACTAATGCCATGGTGCATGCAAGTTCATTTGGGGCCTACAGGGTAGGATGAGATGCTAGATTTTGCCTCCTGAGTCTGTATCTAGGATGTTTTATCACAGGAATGACCTTTTTTAATGTAAAGGAGGATTAGTGGGCTGGATTTTGCAGCCTGTTCTAATAACCTGTGTGTTCTCTGTGATGCACTAGCTCTAAGCATGGATAAATAGACAGCTGCCTTGTGTGGCGGACTGCTATGGGTATCAAAAGAGCATTGGAGAAGAGTATAAAGTAACAGAGTATTGGTCATATGTGTTTGTGCTTGAGGGGAAAAAATGGTGTATTTTGTTTGGTCCTATGCTTAAAACCTAGGGGAGCATGATGACGAGTGTCCTTGGAAAAGTGTGATGTTGGGAGACTGAGGTGTACAAGTGAACACTGTCTTCGCTTGTGTTTTTAACCACTACATTGCCCCAAAATGCACTTCAGTTTCTTCGACTATAAATTAATGAAGCATTTCTATGGGTTCTCTGAGATTTGTCATAAGATCATTGCCAGGAGTGGTTACAGCTGCAAATTTAATTGTCTGCTTCTGTATCCTAATGCAAATGTTGAAAGCCTGTGGAGCAGRTGAGCTCCTCATTTATCCACAGAAAAGTTCACTTGCAGTCAGTGTGCTTATAAATCTTCACCACCTGAACAGCTTTACAAGTGTTTCTGAAATATTAAAAATATTTTCTATCCAGTATGCTTTTCTGCTGTATTATTTAGATACCAGATTCGCACCAGTGGACCTGTCTCAGGTGACTGTTTGTATTTTGCTTTCTATGCCTGGTGTAAAACATTCAAGGAGTTCATTAGAAGAAAATGCTAGACAATTTTCTTAAGCTAGATATTCCTGGGTCTGGTAATATTTTCTCTGGATATGAACTGAGGATTTGGAATATGGGATTGACTTGGACAGGTAAACAGGATGTTCAACACTTTTCTGAATGATCTGAATTTTTAAGGCTCATCTATTAACTGGAATAAGGTCCTTAAATCCCTTCTGAAAATATCAGACCAAGCACTGGATTTGAGAAACACAAGAGCATACAACAGCATCACGCGGGACTACCACCCAGTCCTAGTGAGTAGCTCAGCTCTCTCCTCCCCAATTCTGTAAGAAGAGCTGTAAATGAACAGTATTTGCTTGAAAAGGGATGAGAAATACGCAGCGAAAGGAAGGCTCTTTTCTGAAGCATGCTGTAAATGGGAAAGATGCTTGTGTAAGTCTTTGGAAAGGAATGGGTTATGTTGAATAATCCAGAGTCAACAGCTCTGTTGCTCGCTTTGCGGTTCCCACACCTAGCTCTGAAGATGTAAATTCTTCATGTCTGTCATCAGCAGCTTTTGTTTGAACCCAGATGAAATATTGTAAAGTTTTCAAAACAAATTTTGTATTTTATCTTGATAAAAGACATTCTACCAGCCTCACAAGTTCAGAAATAGCCTCCCTTTTCCTGCTCAAAGCTGTATGCTGCTGACAGCCCTACCCAATTATGTGATTCTCTTCCTAGATCCTCTTCTTTCTTGGAAATAAAAAGCAATTTCCTTGACTGAAGTGAAAAATAAGTTATTTTCCCCATTAACAAAGAGAATACTTTGTCTATAATGCTAAAATAAACGGAAACCGATGTCTAATCTACACTCCGCATGCGTTTCTACTCTAGACACAGTTAAGATGGCTTTGCATTGAACTCTGATGAAGTTGACAGTGGAATAATTTAAACATTTGTAATTTTTCCAGTGCTTTTCAATGTGTTAGCAGTAATACCTCTTAGACTGAACTTCCTGCTAGTGATGTTTCCCTATAACCGAGCTGACTGCAGTATCTGTCCCGTCCTTTCAGGAAAGAGAAGAGAAAATCCCGATATCTGGATATGAATCAAAGCCCTTATATAGACAGTGCTGGCTGCATATACGTTTATGGAGAGGTTTACTTCCCCTCTGTCTTTCTGCTGCCTACAGATGTGAGCTGTGCATGCCTGTTCAGAACGACAGTAATTCTCTTCTGTCCCTTGTTGTCTCTATTGCCCTGCCTCTTCTAGGGACTAAAGAGGAAATAAACCAATGAAAAAGCCTTCTGCCAGTATTTCTGAATTGGGTGGAATCAGGAACTATCCGCAGTTGTTGCAGTAAAGCCTGGCACTCTTCATTTTCCAGATCACCAGAACCTTGGCCGTGTCAAATTTCCAGATCGACTGCTATTAGATTTCATCCAAACAAATCAGGAATGTCCATCTAGTAGGGCATCCTGAGAGCTAAAGATTTGGTTTCTTTCTGCACTGGGGGAAAGCAGAAACATTTCATTTTTGTGAAATGGAAGCATTCCTCCAAGTGTTTTGTTTCGATCTGATGGGAAATGTCATTTGCCTTTATTATATTGCATTTGAAAAGAAGCAATTTGTCTTATTGATGCAAAATATTTTGACTGCCTCAGAATGAAATGCTTCAATAACTTTTCACTGAAAGTTTCAATGAAAGGAACGTGTTCCTGCCAGCCCTACTCTCTGAGCAGGTGTTTTGTCTAGGGAAATTCTTCTATCAGGGTGATTCTGCTCAGCACTAACTTCCAGGTCAGATGTCTTCTTGATTGCTCACAAAACAGCTATAGGCTCTCCAGGTCAGAGAGACYGCTTCCTCTTGATGCTTAAAAATGCCTTTGGATGCAGTGTAACTCCTGACCTGTAGCTCCAGGGTGGGAGGAAGAAATACCAGTTGAAGAATAAGAAATTATTTTGTCAATACTTCAGTTCATCTGGAATTTTGGACTAGGAGTAGTCTCACTGGAAAATCAGTGAGCTTTGGATCAGTAACCATGCTTCGGGAGGTGCTCCCACCAAATCATCAGCTACCTTGACTGCAATGTCTTAATCATTGTAAGCATATTCCTTTCTTCTAATGTTTTCTGCATGTGGTTATAATACATGTTTGTTCAGTTATGTGCCAGAGAGACAATGATGTGTTCTTCAGATAAATATATTAATATCTGTATTTTTGCCAGAACTGTTCAAACCAGTTCTATCTTCTTCCTGTAAATGTTTTGGAGGTACTCTTAGATTACCATAGCTTGGGTATAGGATTCAAATGATGGCTGTAAAAGTGAAGAGTAGTTTTCTTTCATATAAACATGTTCCAATCAGTGTCGTGTTCAGTGGAGCAGCATTAATCTCAGGGACTAAGACCTGGAAACCAAAATAATGAAACTGAAATTGAAAACTAGGAAAATCCGTGCAACTCTAAATTTAGGAAGGTCACCAGTAAGTGAAAGATATCATCCTAGTTTTGTAGTCAACTATGAGTGAAGTGAGAAAATATGGTGAACATCATAAATGGGTGATAAATTAGATTTTTAAAAAACCAAACCAAACAAAAAACCAACCTTCTCCCCCTGCTCAGTTTCATGTCAAGCGATATCCCAGGTAAAGAAAATTCCCATTCTCTACATCAAACACCTTGACAAGAGCCCTTTAATAATGTTAAATGAGAAAAATCTGCAACATTCTCAAAAAAAAAAAAATATTCTGCAAACAGTACAGAAATTGCTCATGATGTCTTGTTCATTCTGAATTAAGTTCATGAATGAAAAAGAGAGAAGGAGATTCACTCAAGAATACCCATTACAGTCTATTTTGTTGAGATGATTTATGTCAGAAGTATGATGCTTTTCCTTCTTTAGGTCCTTCCAGAATATTTGTTTTACAAAACTGTTGCATAAAAGATCTACTTTCTAACTGTTGTGAGTGAGAAATAACTCCATTGTGAAAAGAGGGGGGGAAGTGTCTAAACCTCTCCAGGTGGAAAATAATTCTAAATTGAATTTTACAAGTCACTGTGGTTTTATTAACACTGATAAAATAAAATAAAGTGAGGGAGAGAGAGAGAAAAGAAATTCAAAATCAATCTTATTTTAGTGGAGACTGCTCAGTGACTTGCATAAAACAAAATTAATCTTGTTCGGGAACAACAGGAAGTACATAATAGAAAATAAGGGTAAGATTGATCCTGAAGTTAGACAGCTTTGTTGCCAAGCTGCTTATACACAAAGGAGGGAAAAAATATTCAGCTCATCTCCATTAAATTATTAATCTATTTTTTTACAATATTGTTAATGYTTGTGGTATAAAAGAAAAGGATCAAAGAAAGCGTATACTCAGCAGCGCAGACTTGGTACAAAAAAATCTTCTACCATTGGCATAAATATGATTTTTTTTATTAGTATGCTATTTATGTTGCAAAAAGTTAGATTTATTCCTGATTTCCAACCTAAGATTTCTGCACAAAATATGTCAAAATATGTCCTTGGCACAATCAAAAATTGTCAATTTGTTTTCAGTTGATTGGAAAGAAGCGGGGCTCTGGCTCTTTGTAATCAAGAGGAATTACAGCCTGCAACACAAAAATAATTGGCCTGGCACCAAGCGAGCATATAACTCCCTGGAGTCAGACATGTGCAGCCTGCGGATCCCTTGTGCCTCTCAAATGAGGCTGGTGGTGTCAGTGTCTGCTCTGAGTTGTCCCGAGGGCTAGGCAAAGAATTGGTGTGAAAAGACACAAATTAAATCCTTGCCGATCTCATTGGAAAAATGGAGCCGGTTGGGTATGAAATGGGTTTCTGTGAGCCATGGGATCCCGTCCCTCTTCGATTTCAGCCAGTTAGGTGGGTTCTCTTATGCCTTTGGAAGGGACGCACTTTTCCCTGGAGGAGGCATTAACCCACATCTCAACTCTGCCTGTGCTACTGGTAGGGGCACAATATCTTGCTGACTTCCCCTGGCTTAGCTGGGTTGAGAAAGGCCTCCATATCGATATGTTRTTAGGAAGACAGACAAGCCCATGCACACAGCGCAAGTCAGAATAAGTATATAAAGCTAACCTCAACAACAAACAGAGAGGAAAGATGTGAYAACTTGCTTCTGCTTGTTTTAGAGTGGAAATATCATAAAATTCAGGCAGTAGATGGACATGTGTAACTATTAAAGTTTGAAGAGCATGTTTTAGTTTAATTTAGAGATGAATGGTCTTAAATATTTTTCACCTATCTGCCTTCTCCCTCTCCCCACCCCTCAAATAAGCTTCTAGAAAAAGGTGGTATTTTCTGATTTCCCTCTAGATTGTTGTCTGCATTTCTGTCCTTGCCCCCTTTTAGAGACCTAAGAAAATTTATTCTCTTCTGTAAAAAAACTATATTATTATTCACTTTAATGCACACACTAATAGTATTTCTCATGTTTGAGGCAACTGAATCCCATGTCAGTTGCAAAGCTCAGTTTCTCCTTTGGCATGGAGAGTTGTTCCATTAAGTTGTTTTGCTGCCTGGGAGCTCTGTTGACAGCTACTCTTCTTCTTAGGTACTGACTCTGATGAAGAGTTAATCTTTCTCCTTCTTTCCTGTCCAATATTTTCCCTGCTTGATGGAAAGATTGGCTCTTGATATTTGTAATGAACAGTGGCACCTTTCAGCTGTAGGTGACTAGTATTGAACCTGGCTTGGGTTGGGGATAACTCAAGAGAGACTACATGCAGCCTTTACCCTCTGATGGCTCTTGAGTGATGTCTGGGATATGACTCCCATTCTTAATATCCACATCTTGAAACCTGACCTTGCAGCTGATAGTAATCTCCATTGACATGCTCAGCCAGTAGGCTGGGAATCAGATGTGGAGACTGAATTACCCATTGCCTTGGGAGGAGGTGACTCCAAAGCCTGCACAAAGTGCAGTGACACATGGAGTGAAATGGTTGAACATCACAGTCTGCCCTATGCTTGCCTGGTGGACAGTGAGCAGCTGTCACCAGAGTGGTGTGTTCAGCCGTTCTTATCAGTATAAACTGCAAAGAGATTTTAACTTTTTCTTCCTTGCAGTTTACTTCATTCAGAAAGTGCAGTTATTCAGTGTACTGGTTTTGGCTGSGATAGAGTTAATTTTCTTCATAGTGGCTTGTATGGTGCTATGTTTTGGATTTGTGACCAAAACAGTGTTGTTAACATAGGGATGTTTTAGCTATTGCTGAACAGTTCTTACACAGTGTCAAGACCTTTTCCGTTTTCCTTGCTTCCCTGCTGGTGAGTAGGCTGGGGGTGCACAAGAAGTTGGGAGGGGACAAAGCTGGGACAGCTGACCCCAACTGACTAAAGGGATATCCCATACCATATGACGTCACGTTCAGCAATAAAAGCTGGGGGAAGGAGGAGGAAGGGGGGGACGTTTGGAGTGATGSCGTTTGTCTTCCCAAGTAACCATTATGTGTGATGGAGCCCTGCTTTCCTGGAGATCGCTGCACACCTGCCTGCTGGTGGGAAGTAGTGAATGAATTCCTTGCTTTGCTTTGCTTGTGCGTGTGGCTTTTGCTTTACCTATTAAACTGTCTTTATCTCAACCCACAAGTTTTCTCACTTTTACCCTTCCGATTCTCTCCCCCATCCCACCAGAGGAGTGGGGGGAGCAAGCAGCTGTGTGGGGCTTAGCTGTCCATCAGGGTTAAACAGCAACATTCAGGAACTTGCAGAGATGTTAGAGGAAACATTACGCTATACTTGGACTTGTAGGAGGGATATGTTTGTGTACATGTGTGCTCAGTAGTTTCTTAGTGTATGTAAGTGTGACAGGGTGTAGGTAGCTGTGTTGTATTTGTGTATGTGTAGAAATGTGATTGTGTACGTGTGTGCGAAGACTCAAGGGTGTATCTGCTAAGGTGGGTGGATTTACTGCTGCCATGGTCTAGCCTTTTGGAGGTATACTAAGTCAAGGGGACAACTTGAGGCAGTGTCTCAGCATACTTACTGGTGCAAAGGGGTGGTGTCCAACCCCATCAACACTTACTCTTACCTGCCCCTTTTTCACAAACTGGCTTTTGGCACTTTCTTGCCTCTGGCTTTGCCCCTCCAATTTACAGTAGAGTATCTTTTATCACCCCGGGTTGGACCATGATGATAAAGGCACAGCCTTATCTATGTTCTCTGGCACCAGCACCTTTCCAATATTCAATAAAGCTGCCTTTGAGCAGCGTCTGCTCCTTCTGTTTTTGTGATTCCATTTTCCCAGAAATGCAGAACTGGTGATGGTGTACTTAACAGTCTGGGTGGATTGCATTTGAACTGTCATATACCAGAAATGACATAGAGACAAGCAAGCTTGTAAGGCATGAAGCATAGCGAGTCGTCTCTGCCTCTTCAGTTTTTTGGAATGCAAGAATGAAGGAAACTTGGATAGTTCCAGCAAAGCAATGGTTGGATTTACAGAAAAAGTCTATTATTATGGACCATCAGAGGTCCTTAGTCTCAGAGAGAGATATATATATATATATATGCGCCATGCGCTTCATCCCTCTTCTAAACCAGTGTATACAATTTTTGTGCCTTTGAAAGGTCTTGACCAATTCTGGCTTAAGGAGACATCAGGCTTTCAGATGTACATGACTTCTGAGTGTTCTTTTGTTTAACTGTCATAAAGAAACCATGTAGCTGTTTGAAATGATGTGAGAAATCACTTTGCCTAAGTGACAATGGCATCACATTCTGTCTCTTTTATCTTACAGTTCTCTGAAAGGTTGCAGTTTCGTTGATTTACGAAAATCATCATTTTGTCCTTTTTCTGATTAATTTTTCTACTGTAGATTTTTTCAGTTTTGAATTATGCAACTACTTTTATCTTTTGATTGATTTTCCCCTCTTTTTGCTCTAAGTCTGTTGTGGGGATTTAATTACAGCTGACTTGGTTTTTTTTAACTGGAAGTGTGTAATTGTTATATCAGCAAGTAATTTAGTCATACTGTGTAAAACTCTACATATCAGATGCTGATCTGGCTTTACTCAAGATACCTTTTTCTTGTTCTTTCGAAAGTGATTACGTTTTTTGTTTTTGGTTGGTTTTTTTTTTGTTTTTTTTTTTTTCCTGCTTGAGTGATTTCCTTTTTAATCCTTTCTTGATACAAGATGTATCTCTTCTGCTTATTTATCTCTTCCTCTAGACTCAGAGGTTATAAGGCTCTTTCTCTTCCCATAACCAGACCGTTTGGGAATCTTCTTTTTGCTTCGCCATTGGTTGCGTCAAACAAATTTGAGTTCTTATTCTTGCCTACTAGATTGTACTGATATACATCATTAACATTTCAGAAGAAGACACTAAAAATTCTTTGAGATGGTGGTTTGGTTTCCTTTATTGAAAAATTTGAACAATCTTAAAACAAATATCCTGTGTTTACCTTCTGAAAATCAGTCTCTTCTTATGGACTTTCTAGATCAGTATGTGAAAACCTTGTCCATACAATCACCAGCTACTTTAAAATGCTCAGGAATGTTTTCTTAGCTGTCCTGTGATGCTCAAACTATCCTTCCAGTCTACCAAAAGGTCTGCCATTCTTATTATTGTTACTAAATACTTTGCGTGCCTGCGGACAGACCATTAATAGAACTGTGGCTAATCTCCAGTCCAGAATGATATATTTTGTGCAGTCTTTCAGCAACTGCAATATTGCTTGTACACCCCTGTCATTTAAGAGAAGATACATTGGAGCAGAAGCGATGCATGAGCAAAAGTTACTTCAAAAGACAAAATAGAAGCTTGCTCATTAGCAAATGCCATGTGGTCAGGTTATGGTTCAATGAAAAAACCCTTTTAAATCAATCTCTGTTTCTCTTTCACGAATTTCTAATCTCAACGCCACTGCTGAATTGCAACTTTATCATGTTGGAAGGACATAGCTTGATGCCATAAACTATGTCTAAATATGCATTAAATAGTTACACATTCCCAAGTGCTTGAGCCAAATGAGAGTTATTATTGATTCTGTTTTACATTCTAAATAGATTTGAATCATCACTGGTTTCAAATGTAAGATTGGGGGAAAACCTATCACAATTACTAAGTGAAATGCAGTTGTCAAGCCTCGCTCTTGTGCTGAGATGGACACAGCTGGCAGAGCAGAGGGAGGGGAATGTGGGAATAAGGGGAGGGTGGGTAAGCCTGGGTAATCACCCCTGGTGCGAAGAACCAAACCGGAGAGCGCTCAGCACTGATGGCGAGTGTCCTCGTGGCTTGAGGTGATAAACTAAATGGTGGGTGACACAGGGGAGGCGCTGGGAGCGGGGACAGTTGGATTCAGGTGCCTGCTGAGCCTTAGCTCTTCCTCCTTGACAAATCATTTAATCTCTCTGGGTGGGATTTGTCTCATCTAACTTTAGTGATCGAAAGTAACTGCTTAGCTACCCATGGATTTTTTGTTATACATGTACTGAAAGGAAACATATGCCAAAAGAAAGCAAGGGCAGGTAGAAGAAAGTTGTCCTGTCAGGTTACACTGCTGGAGATAAAAGCAATAGCTGAGCTGAAGCTCTCTGGCATCAGTGGGGGGCTTTGCATTTATTTTCATAGATTTCTGGGGTAAGACTGAAGGTCTTCAGCTCAGCACTCTCCTGTGCTTAGGAAACAGATATTTACCCACGGGGCAAATCTGTCCTGGCAGAGAGCTTTCTTTAGCCACCTAAAATTAATTCTTAAGGTCCGTTTCTGGAATGGCTTTTCTATCCTCTGCATTGCCCGGGTGGCTCAAGAGCAGAGAGCGGTACCTGGAGATTTCTGTTTCTCAGGAATAAGTGTTTGTGGCAGTCAGCAAAGAATTTCCTCAGCCATCCTTTTGGGAAATGAGTCTGTTTTGCTTTCTGTCCAGCCTAGCCAGAGGGATTAGATGAGCCACCATCCAAGAGCACACTAAATGTGTGTCAAGCCAGACCTGAGAACTAGCCTGAAGCACCTCTCTGGATGATGAGGTCCCTGGCTTGGCAACTGGTAGGAAAGCAAGCTGCCAAGCTTGGACACATTTTGAAGTGTGATAACTAGTGCTGTGATCTGTCTGTCAAATCCTGAGATGTAAAAATCAGTATCGATGTAAAAAATGAGTTGCACATGAAAGCCGGTGACAAGGTATTCCTCTGTGGTACTGAGCATGTAGGTGTGTGTGCGTACATGTCTATGTGGATATTTTTATATACTTATTTGTATATGTATGTGTGTTTGTGTCTGGAAAGTGACTTTTTACTCATGTAGACCAAATTTTGGCCCTGAGAACTAGGAGAAATTTTCCAGATAAGAGTTTGAATTACTAAGCCTTTTTTCTAACAAATTATTTTTTTGTATTTCTAAAGGTGGGTCAAACATTCTGCACAAAGTCTCATTTTGTGGAAARAAACCCTGTAGTTGTAAAGGCTGAAAAATTCCTTGGAAACATTTTATCCACAAGGGGGTCTACACGTTGCGGGAAGTGTGGGAGCAGTAAGAGAGCAACAGTAAAACAAATGCAATTGTAATCTGAAGAGAAATGATTTGACAAAGAACTTTGAAAGGCTTTACCTTCACTTCAGTGCAGAACTAGAAAAACTCTTAAATGTAAAAAAAAAAAAAAAAAAGTTACTTTAAAATAGACTAGTTATCCTTCAGGGATATAAACATTAAAGACTTCTGGTGGATTTTCAGTAACACATTGTATTTCCAAATGCTCTGATCATCTTGCTTGCTAGTCAGCAGTTCAAGATGGCTGCAGATTAAGTTTACGTGACATGAGATGGTGCTAGGAAGAGACGCATCCTTTGCATCAAGTACTGGGAAGATCATTGCCACGTTCAGCAAGAACATACAATGTAGAAGCAGCTTGAGACTAACACAATTAACCCAATCCCAGTATTGGTCCTCGCTTCTCAGCTACCTCAGGTTTCAGTTCACTGAATGGTGTTTTGTGATCCTGACATACCTTCAAACCTGAAGCAAACACATGAATTGCTTTATTTGGGTTTTTTTTGTGAAACAATATAAAGCAGAGAGTGTGCGGAGTACTGCGGTACCCAGGGGGTCCTGTTGTTCTGAATTCATGAGAAGTGAAGGAGATTGCCCCACATTGAGACCTCTGGGGGTTAAGCGCCCATTACTGATTTGCAGAGTCATTTGGAGTGAATGTGGACTAGATGTGAGGGTGGGACACCTGGGAGAGACCTGTAACATGGAGGGGATGAACCATTAGAAAAGCAAAAAATATACAAGTCCTAAACTGGCAACGTGCCTCCCAGAACAGATGTGGCCTTCTGTTTCTCTTGCCTGCAGCATTTCAGCAAAAGCTAAATTGGAAAAATTTACCTCTCGTGTTTTCTAAAATATTAGTGTGGGAGGTAGAAAAGTTAATTTTTCACCAACATTTTTTAATGATAGTTATTCCCTCCAGTACTTCTAAGGAAAGAAACAATTTTTCATCTCTGTGTTCTTCTCCACAAACAAGGGATGAGTATTAAAAAAACCACCTCTCTTATTCAGGAAAAACAAATAAGACCTTTGCTAGTCCGACATGTAAAAAAAAAAAAAAAAAGTGTTGCAGTGTACTGGAATAACAAATGAGAAATTTATCAGAAGGGGAAGAGTGTTTAGCAAAAAAATATTGTATTTATGACCTATTGTGGTGGATTTGTCTTACTAATAATCCAGTTGACATACTGATTAGACCTTTTGGAAAAGGAATAACATTGGTTGCCACTGACAAATGCTTTGAGCTTATTTGGAAAAGAAATGGGGAAGGCGCTGAAAGGCTTTCTAACTGCACATTAAAAGGATCTACCTTTGCCTGCAATTCCATCAAAACTCTGAAATTTAGGCAGAGTGATGCTGGTTCTCCACTTGGCTGTCTCACATCAGAGATACTCACAAACTAATATCATGGAGGGCCCAAACTAGCGAGCTTCTAAATCTGATGCATAAAAAAGTCAACAGGCTGGACACCTTCACAAGGTTCTTTGGGATGGTTGGTGGTTTCAAAGGATGCTTGCCATTGAACATGAATGACTCATGAGCATTTAACACAGTCAGATTTGATGTACCCCCAATTAGGCTCTTGTTTGGCTTTGGATCTCTTTCTCAATGTGCTTGGGAACAGGTCACTGTCTCTACTACTTAATACTTAGGAAATGGTAGCAAAAAAAGGCAGGGGACAGGATGATGACATCCACCTAAACTACTAAACACATCTAAAAAGCATTCATTTTATCTATGTGAAATGGAAAACTTCTTGTACTTTGAAGGGCAATAGGTGCCTAACTGCCCAAGGCAGAGCACCTCTGCACAGAAATGTGCAGCCTTAGGGAACTTTCAGGCTGAGTAGGAAGGTCAGCTCTTGGGCACCTAAGTTCAGAAAAGTGGTCCAGAAAGCCTAGTATCCTGATATAGTGTGTGTGTGTGGTGGTATGGCTTGGGTTTTTTGGGGGGTGGAAGGAAATAACCTTGTCCCTCATCCCCTTTTCTCATCAGCCTTCTCTCGTCCCCTCTGAGACATTGCCAAAACACAATACAGACAGACTGCAGGGAAGACTGCAATGAGCTGCCTGTGTCACTTCCCCCTGCTCCCCCCACCCCATATGCTGAAAGTAATAATATTGACTCTATTTTGCCTCATTGTAGGCAAAATATTCCATGATTGTGGACCTAATTCCAACCTGATACCAATCATAATAGCGCAGCCAAGGTCAGGTCTTAAATTAAGCCAAGACCTGCAGCCTGCTGGGAGAAACAAAATGGCAGTGATCTTGATATTCATCTGCAGAGTGCAGCAAAAGAAAGTCTGACCGCCCCTGAGGGAGAAGAGGCTGATGTGTGGATAAGATCTGTTGTGGGGGAGAGGGCCATTCCCTGCAGGTTTTGTACYCTCTTTTATCTCTATGGTGTCAACAGGTTCATGCAAGTCCAACTCTGAGTTTTTTCTTTGCACTCTTCATGGCAGCTCTGCCCTTCTCACGGCAGGTACAGCTCATCCATAGGGTGGTAAATTGAATTTTCATGTTTCTGAGAAGTGTTGAGCCAGCTCTGAGTGCATTAAGAGAGCTGGCCAAAATCCTATTGACATACTGGGGATGCTTGATAACCTGTGCTGTGGTAAGTACTTAAACCCTGATGCTCTATAGATCTAGGCTTAAACTGATACCATTGTGAGACATTAATAACAAGGTTCTGTCTATTAAATCATCGATCAGTTCTGGGGCTGTCAAAGCCTACATATGGGAAAACTGCTGCCTGACAAATAGAAAAAACTAGAGAAAGTAGAAGTTGAGCAACTCAACAGCTTCTGAAATCATCAGATTGATGGCTCAGTAGATATCTGGTGAAGATACAGGTTTTTTTAAGGACAAGAAAAGACTTTGTCAAAAATCCATCATTTGGGTGGAGATTCATGGAATGGCTGGATGGAAAATAAACCCCTAATACTAATAAAAGAAAGCCCTAGTTGGCAACAGGTTTATTACCTATATCGCTGATTACAACTGGGACTGTATTGCTTGAAGCCTATACCAACCATCTTTTCAAGTAGCTAGATCTTGATGGTTTGTTCCCAGCCACCCCCCAGTTCTGTCAATGTGTTTTGGAAATGATTGTCATGTTTTGCTTGGGTGAGGACACCGCATCTAGAGATGAGGACACAGGCATTGATAAGAGGGTGCCAGGTTCATGTGGCTAATAAAATCACTGTTACACTAACCGGTGTCTTACGTTGCTTCCATCAAATGTGACAGGGCGATGCTTTCTTGCAAGCAAATGAGCAGTCCTGCTGGGTATCAAAGGCCAGCAATTCGTCCATTAAAGACAGAGCAGAGATGGCACCTGTTCTGTCTGCCTTTAAATCTTTGCCTTCACAACTAGCTTGGCTTGTGAAGATACTAGCCTTAAGTTTAACTTCAGAATCAGCAGAAAACAACCATTTTCCATTTGCAGGGAGGCACAATGAGTGATTGGAATAGGTATAAAAATCACTTTCTGCTTTATGATGTGTGGATTAATGAAAGTATTAAACCATTCTAAATGATAGATAAGGAAATTATTTCCACTGTAGCTTGAAAGAAATAAAACCACTCTGTCTTAAATTTAAGAGGTTTAAAACTTTGCAAGCTCATCAAAAGTGCATGGGCAACAAAGAGGGGCAAGTTTATAACCATTTATGGATCACCCTAATTTTTTAACATTCATCATTTTTCTGCTTCATTACTGTTAGTGTTTCCCATAAGCTTTGAGAAACCAACTAATTCCTCCAGAAAAGAAGAGTAAATATGGGTCAGGCTAATATGCTTTTATGGGCAGTGCTGCGATTTTCCCATTTTATTGCCATTTTGCACTATTAATTTTATATCATTGACATTGTTGTCTTCATTGCTCATATCTCACAGGCTTGAAAAGGATTATTTACTGTGCTCAGAGGTTTGAGCTGGAACTGAAATGGGATGAAATTCAAATGTGGTTCAGTTGGACAGTACAAATGCTATGATGTGACTGTTTCTGGCTTCATACATGGAGTAGTGTGTAGCTTTTTGTTGTTTTCATGTGCAGCTGTGATTGTGTTTGACTGTGGTTTATGTGTGAATGTGTTTGCACCAGAATATGTGCAACCAGGTGTGTACCTGTAGATGAGCGTGTGGTCTCTTATGTAGTTGTCTATATTCACATGTAAGCACTGGCGTCTTGTGAATCTATGAACCTAGCTGTATCTATATACTTGTACTAGTGTTTGCATAGAGGTATAGTTTTATGTATTTTGACATAAAGATGCGTGAATTCAAATGAGAGAATGATGTTCTGTGTGGAGTGACTGCAGAACTATTCATGCATACTTTGTGCAAAAAGTTTGCTTGAGTATGGTAATCGCCATTAGAAGCTCAAACAATATTGAGTGATCATAAATGATTTCACCTTGAAGAGCACCTGGAAAATGGAAGACATGGGTCTGTTTATTGGTACCTGGAGTTTGTTTTGCTGTCTTGAAGACTCAGTCATAAATGGGTAATAGGCTGTTCTTAACCTGATGTGCTGGATAATGACTGGTAGAATGTGCTCATTTATGGCATTTATGTAGAAAATAGAGAGCAGCTGTTTTAAAAGAGGCTGATAGGTCACATGTGGGGGAAGAAGTCATGGTTCCAGTGGACAAATAGAAGAATAGAACTGCAGGGCAAGAAGCAAAGGTTCCTTCAGTGAAAGTGATTAATAACTACCTTTATTTCCCAAGAAACAGTCTGTTCCCTCCCCAGCTCTTTCCTACCTTGCCCAAAACCCTTGTGTATTTTTCTGATGTGCTAACAAATCAGTCTGTCTATCCTTTCCAAGAATCAGAAGCCTCTTGACCTCATATAAACCAGACTCAGAATTGTAACTTTGAATAATACAAAGTACTAGTTATGTAAAACTGCAGAGTCATCTTCTGGACTGTGCATCCTCCTCATGTTGCCTGCTCTTGTGAATTTTGATAACACAATGTTGTAGTCTAACCCCAGCTGGCAACTAAGCACCACACAGCTGCTCAGTCACTCCCTGCYGGTGGGGTGGGGGAGAGAATCGGAAGAGTAAAAGTGAGAAAACTTGTGTGTTGAGAGAAAAACAGTTTAAGTAAAGCAAAATCTGCACACGCAAGCAAAGCAAAACAAAGAACATCGGCAGGCAGGTGTTCAGCCGTCTCCAAGAAAGCAGGGCTCCATCATGCGTAATGGTTACTCTGGAAGACAAAATGCCGTAACTCCGAACGTCCCCCCATTTCCTTCTTCCCCCAGCTTTATATGCTGAGCATGAAGCCATATGGTATGGGATATCCCTTTGGTCAGTTGGGGTCAGCTGTCCYRGCTGTGTCCCCTCCCARCTTCTKGTGCMCCCCCAGYCTACTCGCTGGTGGGRTGGGGTGAGAAGCAGAAAAGGCCTTGACTCTGTGTAAGCACTGCTCAGCAATAACTAAAACATCCCTGTGTTATCAAYACTGTTTCCAGCACAAATCCAAAACATAGCTAGTATGGGGCTATGATGAAGAAAATGAACTCTATCCCAGCCAAAACCAGCACACACAAGAAACAACTCAAACCAAAGCAGAAAAAATAACTTCAGTTTTCACRTCCCATGTCCTTCATAACACATACCACAGAATTTCACCTATCAAATCTTGTGTCAAGCCTGCACAATTAGCAATGGAATTATGAAGTGGAACTGCAGTGGTATCTTTAAGATGCCTAGAATGACAAAAGGATTTTAAGTTATGACAAATCTGCCATATCTCTGGGTATCTTGGGTACAGAAGGTCATCCTTTAAAAAAAAAAAAAAAAGGAGGAAACAAACATTTATAAACTGTGATCAAAGAGAAAACTCTCCAGCTCATTCTTCTCCCTCCTACAATGTAATAATTTACTGCTGTTACGATGGTAGAAATTCACTCCCYGGCAACAGCATAACATGACCAGGCTTTGGCATTAAGCTCCATCAGAACCACGTCAGCCATGTGAAAATTAACACACTCAAATGAGATGATTTTTAAGTGATTAATAATCTCTCATTTCTAATCAATAGCTCACTTATGATCTTAGCAGAATTTGTTAATGTTTCTTATTCTTTATTTGCTATATCCATTTTACCTCTATCTAGCACTGGACAAAGCCATTAGAATATTACATAATAGTGATGCCTGAAAAATGCTACAGTAAGCACGATAGTAGCATCCCAAATCATGACACTTCCTCTTTGGGTTCAGATTTATGAGCAAAAGAGGGCATGTGCTCTCTTGCCCCTCACTAACAGTAACTTACCAGCTGATCTGCCTTCTCCATGTGCTGGACCCTGCCTTCAGCTGCTGCTTATGGTGRAGGCTTCAGCTGATTTTTTTTTTAATAATTATGTCTTGGTTTCAGCTGGGATAGAGTTAATTTTTTTCCTAGTAGTTGGTATAGTGCTATGTTTTGGATTTAGTATGAGAATAATGTTGATAACACRCTGATGTTTTTAGTTGTTGCTAAGTAGTCTACCAGTCAAGGACTTTTCAGCTTCCCATGCTCTGCCAGGTGCACAAGAAGCTGGGAGGGAGCATAGTCAGGACAGCTAACCCAACTGGCCAATGGGGTATTCCATACCATGTGACGTCATGCTCAGCATATAAAAGCTGGGGGAAGAAGAAGGAAGGGGGGGACGTTCGGAGTGATGGCGTTTGTCTTCCCAAGTAACCGTTACGCATGATGGAGCCCAGCTTTCCTGGAGATGGCTGAACACCTGCCTGCCGATGGGAAGTAGTGAAGTAATTTCCTTGTTTTGCTTTGCTTGCGTGCACGGCTTTTGCTTTCCCTGTTAAACTGTCTTTATCTCAACCCACGAGTTTTCTCACTTTTACCCTTCCGATTCTCTCCCCCATCCCACCATGGGGGAGTGAGCGAGTGGCTGTGTGGTGCTTAGTTGCTGGCTGGGGTTAAACCATGACAAATTATTATTTTTATCTAATGCTTTTCAGACTTTTACCAGTAATTAATTAATAGGGGTGCTCTGCTCACCTTGTCTATCACAGGACAAGCAGATTCTCAGTCTGGCACTGCTCACCCAGTTACATTAGCCTTCACTATTTCAGTGATCAGAGATCTCTTGAAGAAACCACATGGAGTTCATYAAGCAGATTATAGCATTCAGTCTGCAGTGCCTATTGAATGCCATAGGGATAACCGAAGGTGGTGTTGACTTGATTAAATAATTATACATGAGATACCACTTGAATGTTCTTAAAAAAATATTTATTTTCTTTTTACTTCTTTAGATTTTCAAATTAAGTATGGCTCTAGCCTTCAAACGTGGCATATTTAGAACCCTTCAGAGTCAGAGTTGCTATTAATTTAGGTGATCCTCTTACAAGAATCATGAACTGGAGAACTAAATGAGTGTAGTGTTAATTTCTACAGAGCAGTCTGTATGGGTCATGGCATCTCTGAGCAGGGCACAGCAGTGGGAGAGCAAAGCAGAGCTAGAAGCAACAGCTGTCATACTAACCTGTGAAATACTAGTCATCAAGGAATCATGATGAAGCTGCAATTTCTTTTTGGTTAAGAGACAATACGTTCACAAAACCTCCTGCAAGAAAGAAAATGTCAGTGAGTTCATGGTAAAGTTCCTGTTATAAAAAGATCTGAATAGAAAACCCTTTCTATTCCATACTAAATTCAAAATTAGGAAAAGATTACTTTTTTCAGTTAAAGCAAAATTTCAGTGGATGTGATAAAATGGTTACTATAAATGTCACTTATAACCAAACAAAACTCAGTTCTAACAGAACTGAAATATTCCAGTTATCTGTTCAGCACATAGAAACAAAATGAAAGGATATTTAGAAAAATGTAATTCTAAACAAGAGAAAAAAGTGCTGTTTAAAAAAAAAAACAAACACAAAATGACCATTCAGAACAATTCAGCATGTACTTAAGATGTTAACAAAATCATCATACACTTGCAACGTGCTTCAGTTGTGTCGAACCTGACATTTTGACCAAAAACGGTTTCAGTGTGATAACTTCTCATCTCCTGGTTTCAGCAAAGCAAATATTTTTAGAAATATAAGTTCAGTCAGCTTTGAGGCAGGAGACATCCTCTTGTCCTTTCACCCCAACTTAATTTGTAACTAATGCTGTGAGAGCAGCAGCCACTGACATGAGGTATATCCTTTTACTGTCAATTTGAGCCCATGTGAGCAGAAGTTTTTTTCCCTGCTCACATCATATCAGAGAGTGGTGGGGAACTTTAAGTGCCACAACAATCCCTAGCCTCTCTACTTATGCAGAAAGCAATTTTATGTCCCCTTATATGACACCATGTGTTCAGAATCAGCCTGACCTAGCTATATTTTATGAAGATGCTCTTTTCTGCACATCGGTCAGTAATCTTTTTCCCCTTGGCTTGCCATTTCTGACTGGTCATTTGTTATGGATCTTGAGAAAAATTTCTTCTCTGCCCAGAATAGGGTGTGAGGTATATATCTGCAATCTTGCTGGAGAATGATGTAGAGTGAAAATGAACTTTTTATATAGGATGCTCTGAGCCCAGGCTAAAATTATTTACGAGCCTATGCTAGTTTTTTCGGAGTCCATTTGTTCTCAACAGGGATGTTGATACTTTCCCAACTGTGGGTCACACTGACAGTTTCCCAGGCACCTTCAAGCTGTACGTGATATTAAGAAACGAGATCAGACAACAGCCAACTTGTTTCCTGAACCTGGGAGGTGCCCCACAGGCAATGCTAGTTCTTGATCTGCTTAGGAGCCCAGGGGACGGCATGGGATGACATAGAGGTTGTACAGACTACACTCACAGTACCTCAGTGGGCCTGATCTTAAAAATCAATGCCTTCAATGGATTTTTGGATCCCACTGCCTTCCCATGGATGTCAAGGGAAACTAGAAGGAAGCTAATAACTTGTATCTTGAGGTAACCATGCCCCGAGCACCCAAGAGTGGTGCTTGCTGAGAGTACCCGTTCCCCTAAGCCTTGTAGTTTGGATCTTGGCTGACCTCTGAATGGCACTGGATCAGATCTCTTAAATCAAGCCTCTGACCATTTCTTATGCTTGTTATCYTCTATAGTGTGGAGCTGCTGTCTGTTACTCACATACTTTCGCCTCTGTTGTCCATTCAGTAGTAGAGCTCAGGTTTGACAAAGGGGAAATTCCCATTTGGGATTCACCAGTGACTGTCACAGACAGTGGCATTTACCCAGGGAGATGTCGAGTGGTGTCATGGAGGTAGAAGAAGTGATTCTTAATTTATTGAGGTTAACTTGTGAAATTAGCCCAATTTGCAATTTATGGCCCTTGACCATCATGAATTGGCCTGTGCAGAAAAATTCTTGCTGCCAGCATAATAATTATACCTTTGCACTCATGTGAAGGGATTTTTCTTTTYGCCTTGCCCCAGCATGCTAGTACACTGCCTTCTTCCCATGCTAGGTGAATTCATCCCTTTCTGGAGCATTCTTTGTTCACCTGGCTTTGCTCAAATCTTCCAAGGATGTTTAGCTCAGATTTAATATCATCATGCTAGGACTTGATCTTACACACTTAGGATAGACACCTTTGCAACTACACACCATAAGCATTGCTTAACTGCAAGCCTAGACAGTTTCTCTACAGCTAAAATRAAAATAGGAGAAGTGCAGGTGTTGACATGGGCTGCTGTTATGAGCAAGGAATTTCACTCCCTAACTAGATTCTTTGACACTTTGACAGGTCACTTAGTCACAGATGCAGATGAATGTAATTACACCCAGGAAGTGATTGCTGAAGTTCTCTTATTGGTATGCATGCTGGAGTACTGCTAAGATGGGTTCCTTTTTACTTTTCCTTTGAAAAAAATATTCCCCTGGGGATTTATATGCCTTGAGTCAACTTGTCAACCATTATAAAAGGGATGCCATGGAATATCTAATGTGGAGGAGGCTTAGTTGAGTGCTGGAAGAAGTGGAGRATTTTTTGCTTTTGAAAATACATTAGAAAATGTGTCCTCTCTCCTCCATTCATATCCTGAATGTCACCTTGGTGCTGAGTGGAGGCCACCCATGCTGTCCCATAGCTACAAGCAATAGGCCAAGGTCCTGAGAAGAGATTAAGTGCTGATGGGATCTAGCAGTAAATGTGTGACACARTTCTTATACACAGCTCCTCCTACACTAGACCCACAGGCAGCATGACTCGGAACAGGCACAGCAAGAGATCCATGTGTGGCTAAGTATAGCAGCTCATCCTTTTTGCTCTGGGGGACCTTGCTTTAGTATCGTGGCCAAAATAATTAAGGGTCATAAAAGCCTTACTGGAATAGGGCACTGCTGCTTATTTTATAAACACCACTGAAAGTGTAGGAAGAAGAATGTGTTAGAAGCATGAGACTGGTGACCTACAGGTCCAGAGTGGGTGGGTGGCAGCTCAGAGGTGCCATAAGGAGGCTGGGAAAAGCACAGCTGAAATAGCAGACAGTAAACTGGGCCTGGGGGAAACACGTAGGTGCGAAAATGAATTACTACAGCTTTGCTCATTGGTGTCTTTCAAGAGGTGGTCCCACAGCTGAATACAGCCTCCCTTCATTAATCCTAAAGGAGCTTCAGTGGAATAGCACCATTGGCCCGTTCCCTGTCCTCCAAAATCACTGCTGAGCTTAACACACATGATACTAGCAAAGAAGCAAATTAAAGTAGTGCATCTCATTTCTGGATTTCCGTAATTGTATTCAGCATTAGCAGAGGTAATATACTGGAGTAAATGGTACATTAACCAAGAGCAATGGCCTAAAAATCATGATGATCCAAACTGGAGTAGTCTTCAACTGGGCTGATATAAAGATGGCTGGTACTTCTGCAATGCTAAAATACGTTAATAATATCTATTTTTTTTATCAATGGGAAATGAATTCACAGAATTTGGTCTTGAGACTCATAATGATGTGATTGCAGGTAAAAATAGTAATTAAAAAGAAAATGTCTTTCCCTGTTCTAACTCAGGACTCTGTTAGAGTACTGCAAGATCAAATACTGCAGGATGTTTGGTAGCTCTCATTAATGGTGCTAAACACTTCTTACTAAATCAGAAGTCCCGTTGGGCTTTTCTAGCAGTTGAGGTTGTTCTGTGCTTCTCTGCTTGTAATTGCTTTTATAAAGAAGAATCAGCATATTGAAATGTGCTCAAGCACACTTGTCAGTCTTGTCAGCAAAATGAAAAGGCAATAAATCCTGATTTGAAAGTCTGACTTGATGCTCAGACCTGAACTCTTTAATGTTGATGAAAAGGTTGATTGACGTGGCAGGGTGTGATGCTCACTCTGCAAGTGTGAGCACTGCAGGGTGTGAGCACTGCAGGATGACCCAGTAACATTCAAATCAAGCCCCGCTCCGGGATGCGAGATGGTCTGATACTCTCAGCTGAGGCTACGTTTAATTCTTCGTGGGTTTAGAATTAAAATGCGGTGGCAGGTGGAAAGCTATTGTGGAGATGGTGACAGACCTGCAGCAAAGAGTAGGATAGGGAGCACAGAACTCCCTCCCTCCCGCTCTTTCACAAATTATTCTGGTTTAAAAACAGACGAAAAACCAAAAAAAAACCCCAATGAAAAATACCCCAAACCAAAAACCAAAACCCCCACCTTACAACAATAACAGGCTGTTTCATGGGACCAGTCTTCTGATTTGAGTGTTGCTTTTTTGACGGTTTGGTTTCTAGCACCCTTTTTGAGAGATCAAGATTTTAAAGGTTTCCAAAAGCTAGGGCTTTTGAAGATGTCCTGAAGTGGGCATCACAAAATAGAGGTCCTCAGGTTTACGTGTTTGGAAGGGATTTCCTTCACTCTTACAGACAAGCCTGTGGTTAAGGTTCTGACACATCAGGGGCCATTGGGAACATTTCTTCTCTTAGATTCCCCTAGAGTTTTTCAGCTCTGAAACTTGTTTTCACAAAATCTAGTTTGACTGGAGTTGCTCTGGAAGCTATTTTGATGTTTATGAAGCAGTTGGGGACTGATACAAGATCTACTGAAGACAAGGGGAAACTTTTAMATTTACTATCCATGGACTTTGGACCAGCCTCTTTGAGAGGGACATGTGACAACTTATTGGTGTGTAAATTCAAATTACAGGATTGTCAGGAATATAATTTTTTTTATCTCATATGAAAGCTCCTAGCTTGACTTGTTGAGCTATGGGGGAGCTGTCTTGGTCAACTTAGTGATGTATTGTGGATGCTGTGGTACAGCCTCATTCTCCTTCTGTCAGAGCTACAGGAGAAAAAAATTCTTCCCCTCATACCTCTGACAAGTCTTTGTGTTGCTTGTCACAGTTCATTTTTAAAAAAATACCCACAAATAAAAATTAAAAAAAAAATACTTTGGATGAGGATGAGACCATGACTAATAGCTCACAGAAGCTGCTGTTCTGACAATTGAAGAGGAGCTTGGTTGCATGGTCTGAGAGAAGGGGACGTGGAAGTGAAAGATGTGCAGTTGTTACGGAGAGCTCAGTTTCACAGAAACAGCTGGGTTTGGAGTTTTTCCTCAGCTGCTCTGCCCTGAAGGGAGAAGTGACGTTTCCCTGCTCTCTGTGCTTGAATGACCTCCACTGGCACCTTTGTCCTCTCCTCACCTCAGTAGCTTCAATTCATTCTGTTTCCGTCACCCATCTGGCTCCATCCTTTTCCCTCCTAGAAACCAGGGACTAGAAGGGTGGCACTCACACGCACCCTTTGTCCCAGCACTGAGACAAAGTCCAAGTAAGGAAGATGCCAGAGGTGAATCTGGGGCAAGCAAAATGTGCTGCCCTCTGGCAGTGCTGTCAAATAGTTAGGACTGAAACAACCTGATGTAATGTCTTGGGTGAGTTGCACCACTTTTCCGTGCATCTCCACTTTGCATTTACTGCTCATGTGCTTGGTCTATACCGATTATACGCTTTTCAGAGATTTTCATGTGAATATTCAGCAGTGAACACGACAGTTCTGTACAGTCCTCCCTGACATGTGATGTTATTTGAAATAAGATATAGCAAAATTATTACCAGAAATGAAAGACAACATGTCAAAGACTGTTGTGATTCATAATAATGGTGTGATTAATAGTAAAAGTGATAATAATATCAATGACAGTAGTAGTGGAAAAAGATGAGGGAAAAAAGAGAAACCTCTCCCTGGATTCAAATCTTCTCTGTTGTAWCACATAAATGATAGGAAGAGCCATACTGAGTGAGGCCAGTGACTGCTTAGACCTTTATCCTGCTTTTGGCAGTAGTTGCTATCACATATATCTCTATATATATAAGGAAGAGCTTAAGGGCAGAAAAAGCATGCAGTGCTTTGCTTGTACATGTTCTGAGACCCAGTGACTTGTGGTTCAGGAATTTCCTGAGCCAGAGATGGCATCTTTGTGTTTAATAATCCTTTATAGATTTTTCTTCTCTAAATATGAAGCTGTGTAACATTTTGGCATGTTCAGTAGCCTGCGGAAAGCAGTTCCCAAGTTTAACTSTGAGCTATGCGATGAAGTCCTGGCTGCTCTGAACCCGTTGCCTGGAAATTTCATGTGATGCCCTCTAATTCTTGCATTAGGAGAGGCAGAAACTAGTAATTCCTTATTTTGCTCTGTGTGCTTTTGAAGGAATTTCCTTCACTCTGGCAATTCTAAAGCATCCATTTTTGAGCACTAACTGTTTGAGGTTGACAAGAAATCACTAGGGGCATAATATTTAAAATAATATATATTTGCCATATCAACCAAGTAAGACTCCTTCCTCCAAATTTTCAATCTCAGAATCAGTAAATTATAACTAGATCGTGGTAACAAAAGTAAAAATAAATAAATAGATCAATAGCAATAAATCCTCCTCCACCACCACCCTCCCCTTCTGTGCAGCACATCTAGTTTTCAGCAGCTGTTATTATCTTCTGCTCTCTGAAATGAAATTGATACATTCTGCTGTAATTTTGTACAGTTGCAGCTGTGGTTTTTTGTGTCTATTAGGCTATTGGTGACTTTGTGCTTAAAAAAAAAAAGTCCAAGTGAACTAATTTTGTGCTTTTAAAAGACTAGCTCTTATTAAACAATAAAGCCATTATGTAAATCAGCACTGCAGTCTTGTCTTGGTGTTGAATGAGGTACTGGTCATTCCCTTTTGAAAATGATACGGCTGACTTAGAGGGGATTCAGAAAAGGCTGAGCAAAATATCAAGCACTGGAGAAGACTCCTCCGTGAAGAGGCATGAGAAGAATGTGATAGCTTAGAAAAGAGATGAATAAGAGAAGCCAAGATAAAAGATCAAATAATGAATCACCTAGAAAAGATAGATAAGATTCTCTTATGTCCATTCAATTCAATTAGAAGGTGGGAAATTCAAAACTTATTGAAAGAAATACTTTTTTGCATGGCATATAATTAGACTTTTGAACTCATTGCCACAGGAAATTGCTTGAAGTCTAGACAACATGAAGCCTCAAGAAATAGATTGACCACTTATATGAAAAATAAAAATGATGGTGCTGAATGTTAAATAACATTAGTGAAGAGATATTACTCTTGGTGATTCATATCTTAAACCAATCTTTCATGCCATGTTCTTCTGCATGAGGCATTGGTATGAGATTCAGCTTGGATAAAGAGGGGAAATCATCACATATATTTGTTGTGGGCTCTTACACCTTCCTCTTTGGTTTGTTACTGTGCTCTGTCAGACACTGGACCAGCTTGTTGGCTTTGCCTCAGTATGGCAGTGTATCTGCCTTTACTCAGGAAGGGAGAGATGGGAGAAAGGACAAGAGGAGTCATTTGGCAAGATGGTAGTGTGACTGACAGCCAACGCGTGTGCTCTTCACCAGAGCCTGAACTGGAGGCTGCAGCTGCCTTTTACATACAGTTAGATGTTRAGGCAGTGATCCTCACATGCAAGGAGTAAAACTGGGAGGCCATCACCAGCCAAGCCTGTATTGCTGAATCAAAGAGTGGCTGGAGATGCTATCAGAAAAGCTGGAAAGAGCTGGATGTCCTTGTGTATACTTGAGCATGTTTTTTGTTTTCCATGCCCGTAGCTGCATGAGGTAGGTCTTCCTCCCTGTGATGCTACTGAGACTTTAAAGTCTTTCAAGAGCAACTCTAGGAGCACTGTGGTACATCTCCAGCTGAAACAGTGGAGCTATACTGATGGCGTGCCACCAGATTAGGGTGTTCTAGCTCTTTTTTCCTGAAAGATGCTGAATTAACCCATGTGTGACCAGCAATGCAATGGTCACTTGCTTATTTGTTGTGCAAATCCCCCTTCCCTCCTTCTATTCCCAGGAAGCCTTTTGAGCTGCTCCTGACTCCTGAATGCTTATGAATTCATGGCTATCACATGGGAGACATAGACATAGGAGCTCTGATCTGACCATCCAGTCTATCATTTCAGACACGTTTCTATTGCAATGCTTTGGTTTCCAGTATAGCAAAGCTCCCAAATATGTTTAATAATAAGCCTGTGAGAAGTCTATGCAAATCAGGAAAATATTAAAGGATCAGCTTCATTTTTAGTGTATCTAAATCTAGTCCACTTCAGCATTGACAAATTTGTATTAAGCAAGCACTAATATARGTCTTCAACTTTAAGTACGTGTTTATAATCCACTGAAGTGGATTGAGATCAATAGGTTTGAGGAATGTGCTTAAAATGAAGAGTATACTTGAGGCCTTGTAGAGTCAAGGCCCTGGTAAAGAGCTCATCAAAGGTTTTCGTAGATGCAAAGTTGCACTGATATAAATTTGAAAGTGATTTGAAATTGATTGGACTAAACTCATCTGAAAGTTTGGTAAATGCATTTGATAAAATGGTAGGTGTGAGGGTTGAGAGACAAATTTTGCTAAAGCTAGTCAGAGTTAAAGGCACTGCCAGTCTACCAGGTCTCCTTGCCCCTACCCCGAAGATCACTGCCCCCAGGACAGAGTGGCAAAACATACATGTCTCTGTCCCTCTGCTGCTGTGTTTTACAGGCTCCTAGATTAAACTGTCTGATAGAGTGATTTTATTTTAAAATCTCAAATTAGGAAAGAAGCAGCTGAGAGGTGTGTCTAAGTTCCCTTTTGGTCTTCCTGAATTAGTGGCGAGTAACCTCTGGCAATGGGACAGGCAAACAGCCAGGGAGTCAGTGCATCTTCATCTGCTCCTGCTGTTTGTATCAGTGTGTGTTTGTGTGTGTTAGAGATGGTAAATAAATGGAAATGAATCACTCAGTCTGGAGTGTCTTCATGCAGAAGTGTTTAAGGAAGGCTTACACCAGTTTAACAGGATCAGCAGTCTACAATCACCTAAACCTTCCAAACTTTCACCTGCAAGACTGGGCTGGGGATGGGAAGTCACTAGTTTAATATGCCTTATTGAGTGAATGTTTGTTAGCCAAACTGCAAAAATTGTGTGCAGCTCACAGCAATCACAGTGTAAATTGTGTTAAATTCATGGTTCACTGGAGAGCCATGTAATGGAAGCACACTCCCAAAGTTTAATAAAAAAACCTCATAAAGTCTTTAACCCCCTGCCTGCCTGTATACAGAGTGTAAGTGCCTTTAACATGCTTCTGAATAGGCACCACACTTACAGTACATTGCTGGTGTCAAAAGAGACTTCAGAAATGAGGATGGGGTTCTACAATATTGGATATTTGTGGCTGCAATGACTTTCTATTCTATGTAAAGTATTAGTATCTATCATTCACTGTATTTCAGTCCTTATTCCCATTCTCATGCTTTTTTCCTCCTTTTGAAACTTTTATGTAAATGAAAATACATCCTTAAAAATCTCTCTGTATGCATTCTTCCCCCCCCCCCCCGTAGCTCCTGGCAACACAGTCTAGTTCAAGTTGAGTTACTTTTATTAAGCCTTTGATTCTGGGGAAAATAAGAACTTTTTTTTTTTTTTCATTATTGCCAGTATGGGATCATCACATGTTTGAGTTCAATCCATTGCCCAGGAAACTCTTACACAGATGGTCAATAGTTCATGCAAGGAGGCAGCAGACCATGTAAACAAGCCTTTGGATTCAGGCATTATTATTACCAGAGTAGCTTAGTAATAAGGCCAAACCCTTTGAGAAATTGCTCATTGCTCTTGCTAGCATTCAAGCCTAGGCTAATTTAGGATTTTAAAAAAATCTAGAATAAATTGGATTGCTGGAAATTTTATTTCTGTTTAAGTTTATATTTATATATATGTGTGTGTGTGTATACATACAATTGTAAAAGATAATCAGAACTAGTCTGATCTGACTATATCTCAGTCATTTTCTAAATCTTTGTTATGTCTCAGCCATTTTCCATAAGTTCTAAAGTACATGGGATTTTATTGATCCTAAAAAGTATGCATGCTATAAAGCGCAAGCAATAGCAGATCAATATATACTATGTAGACTCCAGGAGGAAAGACCAGACACAAGTAATAGTCYCTCAGTTAATCAGAAGGAAACTACCCTTTCAGAAGAGGGATTATTTTATTTTTATTTTATTTTTATTTTTAGCTCTGCCCACTTTTGATCCAGGATTTGAGCACAGGTTTCACTACTGGATTTTAAATCTCTCTGGATGCTGTGCCCTACTCTTTAGCCCAGCAGTGACAGCTTCACAGCTCTGCAGTCTCATTTTTCTACAAAAAATTTCCTCTAGAGAGATCCCCCCAAAGTCCTGAAGAACAGTAGCACTGCTCTTACTCTTACTGGCATCTGGCAGTCAAAGATTACATCCTGWAAGAATTCATCATGATTTAAGTTACTCCCTAGTTTTTCACCTGTATAGAGAAATGCAGCCACACTGCCTGCACGAGCCATTGCCATTCGGGAAGGGAAGGAGAACATCAAACTTGGTGGAAAGGGAAACCAGAAAAATGCAATGGTGCTGGATACCAACTTCATTCACTGTAAGTGGATTTTGGTAGTGGTCTTTGACAAAGTAAGGAGTCAGCTGTGTCCTGGTGAGCGAGTGGAAATCACCTTCATGCACATATTCCTCCTCAGGCCTGTAAGAGAAGGTGAAGGGCTGCTCCTGCAGGTCAGACCTTGGACCAGACTCACTCTGGAGAGGCAGAAAGCGGGAAGAATAGTGTGACTCCAGTGTAAATGCTTTTCTGCTCCCCTTTCCACTCCCCAGCTTGAGTTAGCAAGGGAACAAAATAAACAATACTAATAACACTCTGCAGAGAGCAATGKTTTTTTCTGCTCTGCTCTCTACTTAAAATTCTCCATGTCAGTGTCAAACTTGAGATGCTGTTGTGGTTTAACCCTGGCAGCACCTAAACACTACACAGCCGCTCGCTCACCCCC
>JAYKAV010003031.1:416481-568659 GCA_035582835.1 Phoebastria nigripes | reverse complement strand
GTTGATGGCCCATTGATGTTTTGTGTGTTGCTGGGTGGTGCTTGCACCGGGCACTTTTCGGCCTCCCATGCCCTGCCAGGTGCATGGGAAGCTGGCGGGGGGAGCATAGCCGGGGTGGTTGACCCAGCTGGCCAATGGGGTATTCCATACCATGTAACGTCATGCTCAGCATAAAAACTAAGAGTGTGGGGGGGCTCTGGGTCCCAGGGACGGGCTCTCGTATCGGGCACGCGTCGGTTCAGCGGGTGGTGAGCAATTGCATTGTGCATCACCTGCTTTGTATATTGTTGTTGTTGTTGTTGTTGTTATCACTGTTATTATTACTGTTCTACTTTGTTTTATTTCAATTATTATTTAAAACTGTTTTTATCTCAACCCGTGAGTTTTCCTACTCGTGCCCTCCCGATTCTCTCCCCCATCCCACCAGAGCGGGGGGGTGAGCGAGCGGCTGCGTGGTGTTTAGGTGCTGCCTAAACACCTAGGTGTCGGTTAAACCACGACAAATGGACTGCTAAAGATTATGTTGAGAGCATTGGGCAATGGGGTATGGAAGCACTGCTGATATAAATTTAGCAGAAGCCACTTGGCTGGTTAACACCAGAGGATCTGCTAACCGTCCTGGTCCTGCCCAAACAAAACCCTGACATACAGTGGGAGGAGATAAGGTCCCCATAGTGCACACAGGGAAGTGGCTGGGGAAGGAGGCGTGGATTGCTCCTCCCATGGGAAAAGGCAAACCCATTCATGGGATTGTCTTCGCTCAAGGACCTGGGTGTTCTTGGTGGGTAATGCGGAAGGATGGGGAGACYCTCATCCTTCTGCCTCACGGGGGGAAAAATAATTTGTGATGTGAGACGTATGTTGTAGGAAGTAATGTAGCAGGAACGACCTGAACCAACAAAGAGTAAGCTTTGCAAGGAACCAGGCGATTGCAACAATGACCCAAACCAAGCCATTGTTGGCGCCCAACACTTGAACATGCTGCTTCTCCTGTCCTGAGCACCCATCTTGACAGATGGGGCCAAAGTCAGAGCCTGTTCCTATCAACATTTGGAGGAATGGAGGAAGCCCATGGAATGGGAGAATAATATTTATCTGTTAAGGGACAGGGGATAGTAGTTAATGAGAATGTATAGATCTGTATGTTGGGTACAGAGATGGTTTAAGTATGTAGTATAAGCTGTGTTGGTAAGAAAGGATTTCAGTAATGAGAATTAGATACAAAAGGATGGTTAGAAGATGTATAAATGTATTAAATTACATGGGACCTGAGCATGACGCAAATGGTATGGAATAACAGGTGGAGATTGTATTGGGTCTAGCTGGGATGGAGTTAACTTTCCCCATACTGCGGTGCTTTGTATTTGTAGGTAGAAAGGTGTTGATGACACACCAGTGTTTTGGCTACTGCTGAGCAGAGCTCCCACAGCATCAAGGCTGTCTCTCCAAACTCCCTCTGCCCCAAAACTCCAGTAGGCTGGGGGTGGGCAAGAGGTTGGGAAGGGACATAACCAGAACAGCTGACCCAAGCTGAACAAAGAGATATTCCATACCAAACGATGTTGTGCGCAGCAATAAAAGCTAAGAGAAAGGAGGAGAGGGAAGGGGGACATTCATTATTAAGGCGTTTGTCTTCTAAAGCAACCGCTACATGTACTGAGGCCCTACTTCCCAGGCAGTGGCTGGACATCGCCTGCTGATGAGAAGTAGAGAATAAATCTTTTTGTTTTCCTTTGCTTCCGTGTRCGKCMTYWSYTCTATGGTTGCTATAGGCCATATCAACAGTATTACAGTAAGAATCACCCAGATTAATGAAGAATGAACCTTGATGAAACCAAGCGAAGTGCAGCGGTGATGGAACCAGAACTGGTTTCAGCATGCWACAATCCAATACCACACACCATCTCTCCTGCCCTGAAAGACTGTTATGACAGATGGATCCTAAAGTCATGGACTAAATGAACTCAATGGACGTTTTAGAGGGATGGTCCATAGACTAAGGGAATGATATCTCTGTGTGTGTGTATATATCTCTCTCAAAAGACAAGAGAAGTGGTGGTGATTAATTAGACTGTATTGGAAAATGTGAGGTCTAGGCATGACGTAGATGGTATAGAATAAGGGGTGGATACTGTCCTGGCTTCAGCTGGGATAAAGTTAATTTTCTTCCTAGTGCTGTGTTTTGGATTTAGTATGAAAAGAATGTTGATAACACACTGATGTTTTCAGATGTTGCTAAGTAGTCTACTAGTCAAGGACTTTTCAGCTTCCCATGCTCTGCCAGCTGCATAAGAAGCTGGGAGGGAGCATAGCCAGCACAGCTAGCCCAACTGGCCAACGGGGTATTCCATACCATATGATGTCATGCTCAGTATATAAATAGGAGGTGTGGTCCAGGAAGTAGCAATCGCTGCTTGGGTATCGCTCAGCAGGTGGTGAGCAATTGCATTGTGCATCACTCATTTTGTATATTCTATTATTATTATTATTATTATTATTATTATTATCATTATTTCCCCTTCCTTTTCTGTTTTATTAAACTGTCTTTATCTCAATCCACACATTTTACTTTTTTTTTCCGATTCTCTCCCCCATCCCACTGAGGGGAGGGGGGAGTGAGCGAGCGGCTGTGTGGTGTTTGGCTGCCTGCTGGGTTAAATCACAACAGGAGTTATAGTTTAGGTTGCATTTCCCCCTAGAATCAACTATGGAAAATATATGTGGGAAAAGTGCACAGAGACTATATAGATTTGTAAATTAATTGCTACAGGAGTTGTACTTTCCAGAGCACAAATCCTCTTTTCCTACATTTGTATGCACGTAGAACAATATGAGCACATTTTCTTTTGGGACAGCTGAACACCTCTATAAGAAAAAGAGTACCATATTAATAAGTGATGCTTTCCCTCCTTCAGACTGTGCCTTACGGTTTATGCTTCATTTAAATACAGTGCTATAAAGAAAGCCACTGTTTCTCCAGGACAGACTGAGGAAGTGAGAGGGGTATATTCATCAACTTTTTGCTAATTGCAGTTGCAATGTTAGTGATCCTGTGATACATCTGACCAAAAAACACCTTCAGCTGGAAAAAGGGTTTTGAACTGAAGTTTCATATTATATCTACAGATGAGAAAAACACATTTACAAAATAATTAAGAACAAACGGATGGATTTAAACCAAAGTGCAAATACTTTGAAAGGGACACTAAATTATGAAAGTGTATGTTATCAACTCTCCTAGGTATCTATGATTCAGAGCAACAATTAAAAAATGTGGCTGAAATGTAGCATATACAGCTCAGTCAACCAAACATAAATCAGAAGAATTTACCATGCAGTACTAAAACTTTGCAATAAATTTTAATACTTGAAGAGTTAAGGAGAAGATCCACAGGAGTGTTATTAAAACATGGAGATGGGAGTTATTGTGCAGAACTTAAACTGAAGCCCAAGGAAAAGACATTTGTGATAAAGAGGTCAAAGTATTTCACAAAAAGATTGAGAGAGTATGTATTGTCCCAACTTATTTTAGGTACAGAAGATGTTAGTATTTAAAATTGATGTGGAAGGCAATGTTTTCTGAGAAGCAACAAAAGTCAAAACAAAATCGGAACTGGTAGCATGAAGTAGTTTCTGTTTTAATAGACCAGGTTTTCTCAAAAGGATGGTATAAATAGTACTATAATCCCAGTTAGTATGGGATCCAGCGATGAGCCCTCCTGGTGGGGCATGGTCAATATTATCAGGTTCACTTGCAGGCTGGGAGATGCCTGTATCTGTGGCCCTCCTTGGTGTCATTCAGTGATGAAGGGAACCCAGAAAAAGCTCTCTTTCTAATCTTTTTATGGAAGTATATATACTTAATGTTGATTAAAAAGTTATCTGTAAGATTTTTTAGCTTACACATAGTTATTGTGTTATCTTCTGAGAAAGCGTATGTATGCAGGTGTGTCTCTGTATGTTTGTTTGTCTGCATTATTTTTTCCTTTATGAAAACTTTATGACTAATAACTTCAAGCTATAATTACTGAGTTTTATTTTAATAAAAGAGGTTATCTATAAAGCTACATATACCTATCAATCACACACAATTTTGCTAGCAGGATATATTTAACCTCAGTGTCATTAAAATGTAGCAATATCTATGAAGTGAATCTATCTATGAATCTGTATTTGTAAATCCTCATATCTACAAAGTTTACTTTATAATGGAGCTCATGGCTGTCACAAAACCTCCTTACCACCCTTCTCCCTTCTGGGTGTACCTGCACTCTGATTCTGAATGGCGCTCCATCAAAAGTGTAACTTTGGGTTATGCAGCTTTGCTGACCAGCATGAACTCACTCCAGCGTGAGATCACCGCAGTGAAGTACCTCCTAATTGGGAGCATCACTGCAGTGGGGACAGCTGATGGGCTGAGTCTTGCCCGGTGCAAGGTAAGCAGCTCCCAGCCCTGCCACTTGCCACAGCAGCCAAATCCTGCCAGGCTAGAAACATGTCCTGTTCTTCCTCTTCTGACAGGTTCATCACAGGGATATTGACTGTTTGCTCAGCTGCTTTGCTAATGCATACGCATGAGTTTGCAGGTTTGCAGCGTGGCTGTGCCAGAAAGGGGAGCGTGGTGCACTGGACTCCCTGCTGCACTTAAATTGGCCCAGCCCTGTAACTGCATCAGCACAGGGCTGTGCCCCAACACATCAGCCTTTTCCTCCACCGCTGCAGGTAGCAGTGAGGCTGAAACTGGAAAGAAGTGCCATTATCTCCCTTTCAGTAATACCTTCCTTCATATTATTGCCAAAAAAGGAAAAAGTCTTTCAGCTCTTTAATTTTATGACATGAATGTTTTTTGCCTGCAGGTATTTTGTGTTACATGATATGGTTTGCCAAAATATTGGGGTTTTTTTATATATATATATATATCCATCTTATTTTAAAATCCTTTTGCATGCAAACAGAAAAATTAAGTTGATTGCTTGCAGGCCACAGAGTCTGAACTGAAAAATCTATGTCTCCGGATTTCTAGGTATATGCTATTTACCAGCTTAGCCTCTGTATAAATTCGATTGACCCTCCTGAGACAGTTTGGCTGCTGAAGACATAATAAGATATCATTAATATTTTTATAATCTGCAAAATTTTAAAATATTTAAGAACATGCTGTCATGGCAATAACTGCTTATGTGATAGCAGCTCCTAAAAATACTCCTGAATTCATTATATGATTAGCATATACGTGATTCCCAAAAGAACCATTTCACAGAGTAGTACTTTTGAGGGCCTACTGCCAGTGCATTAATGTTTTTGATGCTGTAATATCACTAGAAGGAAGTCTGTTATGAATAGAGATACTTCCTTTGCAGTGAAGGGGAATCTAACTGATTTACACGATCAAACCCTTTTTGGCTCCGTGGAAAGAAGGTACCTCATAAAATGATGTAGTACGGGCAGTGTCCCCACATTGTAGTTTTTTATCAACAACAGTAAATTTTCATCTATTTCTATTAACAATGTCTTTAAAATCAGGTCAGACTTACGGTTTCCAAAATGGTAGATTCAGCAGTTAACTCACAATAGCACTTACTCGTAATATTCAGGGAATTCTGCTGCATTACTGACATGCAGGATAAAGAAAAAATTTGAGATCTCATTTAAAAATTGGCTTCCAAAGGGGTATGACATAATTTAAATGTGATTTTTATTTGCAAAGATAGAGTTTCAAAGCAAGGAATATAACTCCATAGTAAATCATCATGAGTGTTTCACTTGTAAAAAGTTGCTTGCCTGAACATTGTGTCAGTAGCTTAGTTATGTTCTTCTGCCTGACAGATGTTGCAGCATAAGCTTACTCAGCAATTTTCTGGTGGCAAAGTGCATTAACAGTAGAGTTGTCACAAAGTATCCTGAGACAAATGCATATTAATAAGAATTACCAGGTCTTGCTGGTTCATGGTGACTTTCATTTTCATTTCATAAAAGGGCAGTGATTAATGAAACTTCTGTATGTGGGATATGATTAGGGAAGAGAAGCCCAGCTTTCCAAACACAAGCAAGATCTGTCCGTACAAGACATCAGGGCTGAGCTGTGACTCACCAGCCAGAGAGCGAGGAGTAAGGGATGAAAAAGGAGTCGCTCATCTGTTGGAAACAAATTGCAGGAAATCACTGCTCCAGGACTGGATCAATCACCTACATGATGGATGAGACTTCAGAGGCAGAGGCAGATGTCTCCTGAAGATATCTACAAACCCTATTCTAAATTAGTTTTATAACAGAAAAAACACAATGATTCAGCTTTTCAGGACTGCCTGATCACAGTCCACCCATGTGATATCCTTTGGACAAGATCCTCAGCCTGCTTTGTTCATCCTGGGTAAATGCGTTGGAGCAGAAAAGGTCCTACCAGCTGCATACCTGCTTATGTGAAGATTGCTGTAAGACAACTACGGTGGCTATGCAAGGTCTATAGGAGGAGGTAGTACAAGAATAACGTAGGCAGAGCTGCAGAACACAGCCACTAATACTTGTACTCTGCTGCAAGACTGAGCTCTGCCTGAATTTCAAAGGGTCCTCATTTGACTTCTGAACTTAAAGCATTCACATTTTCCAGGCATCTGGAGAGGCAGAGCACAGATTTTTACCACGTGCCTCATCAGGAAGACTTGTCCTTCAAGTGATGCGTTTCATCAAACCACGGTACTTAGCACCTTTCCCTAGGTGGCTGTTCTTGTTTTGCAAGCCTCTGTGGCTTCCAAGCTGTTCTGCCAGTGATCAAGTAAGATGGAAAATGCAGAAAAAAAAAATCCCACTCTTCAGGGATTGTCTTCTTTGGTAAAGGCAGCACAAGCTTTCTCATACAAGCTTTGGCACTTAGGGGAAGAGAAGGACAGAGCCATTTTTTCCACAGGTTCCCAGGAGCTCAAACTCTGCTGAGAGAGGACAAACTGTGCTGACAAGCACCTAGTCTTCAAGACTTCATGCATTTTCTGAAGAGGCCATAAAAGAAATACCTCAGAGAAATGCATACATGTCTGAAATTTCTTCACCCTTTGTAGCCCGTGCTTCTTTGGGGCTTTAGACAATCATATCTAAATGGCTCTGATTTTCAGGCACTTGCTCGCCAGGTTTGCAGGGTTTCACCTACGTGAGTACACTGAAGAAGACTTCTCTTTAATCTCTTTCTTGCCCCCTTAAGCCCTCTGTGCTGGCCTGAAGTTAAGAAATATAGAATATGACCCAAGTAATGCAAATGCTGCATCCATCAGCATTTACTTTGATTTTCCTTTCATAAACAAATACAAATCAGACAACACACCAGAAAAGAAATAATATCTGAGCAATAATTTTAAAATACTTTTCACATCTTCTAAGCGCAAATACATTTATTAATAGTAATTTTTGGCAAATAATTACCTAAGCTAATAATAACTTTGTCCAGCTGCTCTACCAAAAAGTCTTGTATTCTCTATCACTAAGATGTGCATGAAAACTTAAAACTGCATCAAATAAACAGCTCTATGAAAAGTAAAATACTGAAAGATCTCTTGAAATGTGCTTGTGTATGATGGATAATCACTAAAAATATACTGATATGTAAAAATACCTACCCATAGATTTGTAATACAGATGGCATCTTAAATTAGCTAGTCTATATTTTAAAGGGATTCTATGTAAAATAAGAAATGCAGATCACAACATTTGATTATATCTATATTCTTCAAGTACTTGAGGAACATGCAGAAGAAAAATCTATCCCTGAGAGTGTTTTAATAAAGCTGATTATTTATACAGCTGTTTGAAAAGATGTGTCATGCTGCTCATCTGAAATGTCACATTCACATTCTCACTAATATCAAAACACAGCTAACAAGGCTTTTTCAAGTATGAATTTGAATGACAACAGTGACATCGAGTGGTCATCGTAGTTAATTGCTGCTGTGTATTGCCATAAAACCCCTGCTATAATGGTAATGCCAATGTGTAGATTTCAAATAGTGTACAGTGCTAAATCAACTAGCACTGCTTGTACAGCAACTACAAAGGTGAATTCATCACAAATAGTCAATGTGCAGTTTAAATTCACAGTCAAGCATTTAAACATAATCCTGTGTACAATGTAGCAGAGCCCATAATGTACTGACAAAAGCACAAGCAGAATACGAAGGCAGAGCATCTGCCACAGGATGGGCTGCACTGTTAAAAGGTTGGCATCAAAAGCCTGAAGAAAATGGTCTGAACCATACAAGCATTCATGCATGTGCATACCATCAGGTGTGTGACCAGCACTAAATTCTGTGGCTAATTTCTGTCTCCAGAAGAGCTTCCCCACCACTTGGTTCTGGTGCTTGCTCTGGCCCCACTCAGCCTCTACGCTGACGGGAGACCCACTCATGCCCACTTGCCCTTGCTCCTTTAATACTTTATACCTGTGCAAAACAATTTGTGTGTGCAGGCTGGATGGGTGCCAGAGCATACCCTCCAAACGGTCCCCTTGCTTGGATAATCAGAGAACCAGCACACTGGCAAGTGCTCTCATGCCTCAGAAGCCAACCTCGGTGCAACAGATGAAGTCACCAAGACTAGCTGCGTAATTAAAATTAATCATGCACATAAGCGCTCAGCTGGCTGGAGCCATATGCTTGGCTTTTTGCATGGCTGAGAGGGCTTCACTGGACAGCAGGAGGGCAAAGATCACTCAGTAGTCAGGGATACAATGAATGCTTATATGGTTATTTTTGGTGCTTATTGAACCCACATTATGTTCCTAATCTGTTGTTTCTTTCTTCACCCCTTTCCCAATGCCCATGGCCACAGTGTGACAGAACTTCTACTAAAATTCCCCGTCTTTTTCAGTTCTCTATTACTTTTTTTTAATAGTTTGTTTCATTTCTACATTTAAAAGCACTATTTCCTCCTTATTGCTCTTGCTGCCTACATATTAAGGCTGTAGCCTTAGCTGTGAGGGCAGACACTTTCTGGCAGTGACAACCCGTCAGAAATCACTGGAGCTTTTCACAGGTTTGGGTGCACACATGTAGCTCTCATCCAGACCACGTCTCAGATAATAATATGCTCTCTGCTCAAACATACTTCCATATCGTGCCCGGCATCTGCAGGCCATGCCTTTAACAGAAGGCTCGCCTCCGTATCTAGAGGTACGTTGAGGGAACATGCTAACAGTCCAATGCAAAGACTTTGATCTTCAGATTTCAAGGAGGGAGTGGTATTTTGTCTGTATGATGTGCAACAGCTTCTGCACATGGTGTGAGACTTTAGAGGAATTTGAAGAACAATGCAGAAAAGGAATTTCTTTTTATATAGTTGTAATAACAGCCCATGTGGATAAGCAACTGCTTTCTCAAAGACACACGGTGTGCAAAAAAAGTCCTGTTTCATTTGTTTGTTGTTTTCTTGTTCTCATGTCCCCAAGTCATTATTCACTGATGTGCTACATCAGAAAGAAACAATTTCCACAGCACTTCTATAAGAACACTAGTTGAGAGCACTAAACAAATGGATATTTACAATGGGACTTAAGCAGATAAAAAACACTGGTGGGCTTTGGTACGTATGCAACAGGCTGAGGTATCAGATGTCCTTCTGCAACTGAGATGGCTCTTGCACAGACCTGCAACAGTGCCCTCCCTGAAGCACCCCAGGGGACTGACAGAGATAACCAGCACGGGAGAGAGGGAAGATGGCTCTCAAGTTCCCGAAGGATTTACAAGCTTGACTTTTGTGGTGGGTTGACCCTGGCTGGACACCAGGTGCCCACCAAGCTGCTCTGTCACTCCCCCTCCTCAGCTGGACAGGGGAGAGAAAACATGACAAAAGGCTCATGGGTTGAGATAAGGACAGGGACATCACTCAGCAATTCCTGTCATGGGCAAAACAGACTCGACTTGGGGAAATTAGTTTAATTTATTAACAATCAAATCAGAGTAGGATAATGAGAAATAAAACAAAATCTTAAAACATCTTCCCCCCACCCCTCCCTTCTTCCCGGGCTCAACTTTACTTCCGATTTTCTCTACCTCCTCCCCTCCAGCAGCACAGGGGGACGAGGAATTGGGGTTGCGGTCAGTTCATCACACGTTGTCTCTGCAGCTCCTTCCACCTCACACTCTTCCCTTGCTCCAGTGTGGGGTCCCTCCCATGGGAGACAGTCCTCCACGAACTTCTCCAATGTGAGTCCTTCCCACAGGCTGCAGTTCTTCACAAACTGCTCCAGCGTGGGTCCCTTCCACAGGTGCAGTCCTGCAGGAACAGACTGCTCCAGCATGGGTCCCCCATGAGGTCACAAGTCCTGCCAGCAAACCTGCTCCAGCGTGGGGTCCTCTCTCCACAGGTCCACAGGTCCTGCCAGGAGCCTGCTCCAGCACGGGCTTCCCGTGGGGTCACAGCCTCCTTTGGATGCATCCACCTGCTCCGGCATGTGGTCCTCCATGGGCTGCAGACTGGATATCTGCTTCACCGTGGACCTCCATGGGCTGCAGGGGGACAACCTACTGCACCATAGTCTTCACCTCAGGCTGCAGGGGAATCTCTGCCTCGGCACCTGGAGCACCTCCTCCCCCTCCTTCTTCACTGACTTTGATGTCTGCAGAGTTGTTTCTCTCACATATTCTCACTCCTCTCTTCCGGCTGCTGTTGCACAGCAGTTTTTACCCTTTCTTAAATACGTTATCACAGAGGCACTACCACTGTCACTCATTGGCTCAGCCTTGGCCAGCGGCGGGTCCGTCTTGGAGCCGGCTGGCATTGGCTCTATCGGACACAGGGGAAGCTTCTGGCATCTTCTCACAGAAGCCACCACTGCAGCCCACCTGCTACCAAAACCTTGCCATGCAAACCTAACCCAAGACAATGGCAGTTTTATATTAAGCGTGCTATAGTTAGAGTAGTTATTAAGTGGCAAGCTTCTGTGCGGGTCACGGAGTTTTGCTGTCTGCACTGCTTATCTTTTGATGTACGTCATGTAGATGTTTACATGCCCAAAAGCTGCACCACTGAAGAACATCAAAACAATGAACAGGTAGGCAAGGCTGTCAAAATTGCAGTAGTTCACGTGGATGTGGACTGGCAGCACAAGGGTGAGCTACTTGTAGCTCAATGGACCCACAAAACATTAAGACATCTAGGGAGAGATGTAACATACAGATGGGCTCATGATCAAGGGGTGGACCTGACCATGGAGGCCATCACACAGGTCACTCATGAATGTGAAACATATCCTGCAATCACGCACACAACACAAGTAAAGTCTCCCTGGAATAGAGGGCAGCGGATGGGTTTTCAATATGGTGAGGCCTGGCAAATTGGACCACCGCCACGAACACGCCAGGGCAAGTGCTATGTACTCACCATGGTGGAAGCAACTACCGGCTGGCTAGAAACATACCCTGTAAACCATTCCACTGCCCAAAACACCATCTTAGGTATTGCCTTAAAAGGCAAATTTTGTGGTGACATGGTACCCCAGAAAGAATTGAATCAGACAATGGGACTCATTTCTGAAATAACCTCATAAACTCCTGGGCCAAGAGACACAGCATTGAGCGGGTGTATCACATCCCCTATCACCCACAAGCCTCTGGAAAGACAGAGATATAATGGTGTCCTGGTTCCGGCTGGGACAGAGTTAACTTTCTTCCCAGTAGCTGGGGAGGGTGTGCTGTGTTTTGGGTTTGGTGTAATAGGAGCGTTGATGGCCCATTGATGTTTTGTGTGTTGCTGGGTGGTGCTTGCACCGGGCACTTTTCGGCCTCCCATGCCCTGCCAGGTGCATGGGAAGCTGGCGGGGGGAGCATAGCCGGGGTGGTTGACCCAGCTGGCCAATGGGGTATTCCATACCATGTAACGTCATGCTCAGCATAAAAACTAAGAGTGTGGGGGGGCTCTGGGTCCCAGGGACGGGCTCTCGTATCGGGCACGCGTCGGTTCGGCGGGTGGTGAGCAATTGCATTGTGCATCACCTGCTTTGTATATTGTTGTTGTTATCACTGTTATTATTACTGTTCTACTTTGTTTTATTTCAATTATTATTTAAAACTGTTTTTATCTCAACCCGTGAGTTTTCCTACTCGTGCCCTCCCGATTCTCTCCCCCATCCCACCAGAGCGGGGGGGTGAGCGAGCGGCTGCGTGGTGTTTAGGTGCTGCCTAAACACCTAGGTGTCGGTTAAACCACGACAAATGGACTGCTAAAGATTATGTTGAGAGCATTGGGCAATGGGGTATGGAAGCACTGCTGATATAAATTTAGCAGAAGCCACTTGGCTGGTTAACACCAGAGGATCTGCTAACCGTCCTGGTCCTGCCCAAACAAAACCCCGACATACAGTGGGAGGAGATAAGGTCCCCATAGTGCACACAGGGAAGTGGCTGGGGAAGGAGGCGTGGATTGCTCCTCCCATGGGAAAAGGCAAACCCATTCATGGGATTGTCTTCGCTCAAGGACCTGGGTGTTCTTGGTGGGTAATGCGGAAGGATGGGGAGACCCTCATCCTTCTGCCTCACGGGGGGAAAAATAATTTGTGATGTGAGACGTATGTTGTAGGAAGTAATGTAGCAGGAACGACCTGAACCAACAAAGAGTAAGCTTTGCAAGGAACCAGGCGATTGCAACAATGACCCAAACCAAGCCATTGTTGGCGCCCAACACTTGAACATGCTGCTTCTCCTGTCCTGAGCACCCATCTTGACAGATGGGGCCAAAGTCAGAGCCTGTTCCTATCAACATTTGGAGGAATGGAGGAAGCCCATGGAATGGGAGAATAATATTTATCTGTTAAGGGACAGGGGATAGTAGTTAATGAGAATGTATAGATCTGTATGTTGGGTACAGAGATGGTTTAAGTATGTAGTATAAGCTGTGTTGGTAAGAAAGGATTTCAGTAATGAGAATTAGATACAAAAGGATGGTTAGAAGATGTATAAATGTATTAAATTACATGGGACCTGAGCATGACGCAAATGGTATGGAATAACAGGTGGAGATTGTATTGGGTCTAGCTGGGATGGAGTTAACTTTCCCCATACTGCGGTGCTTTGTATTTGTAGGTAGAAAGGTGTTGATGACACACCAGTGTTTTGGCTACTGCTGAGCAGAGCTCCCACAGCATCAAGGCCGTCTCTCCAAACTCCCTCTGCCCCAAAACTCCAGTAGGCTGGGGGTGGGCAAGAGGTTGGGAAGGGACATAACCAGAACAGCTGACCCAAGCTGAACAAAGAGATATTCCATACCAAACGATGTTGTGCGCAGCAATAAAAGCTAAGAGAAAGGAGGAGAGGGAAGGGGGACATTCATTATTAAGGCGTTTGTCTTCTAAAGCAACCGCTACATGTACTGAGGCCCTACTTCCCAGGCAGTGGCTGGACATCGCCTGCTGATGAGAAGTAGAGAATAAATCTTTTTGTTTTCCATTGCTTCCATGCGCGGCCTTTGCTTTTTCTTTATTAAACTGCCTTTATCCCGAACCACAAGTTCTTTTCCATCTTATTTTCTTTCCCCCTGTCCTGCTGAGCAGGGGAGTGATAGAGCGGCTGGGTGGGCACCTGTCAGCCAGCCAAGGTCAACCCACCACAAAGGCCATACGGCCACACCCCTCCACAGTGTACAGGGGGACCCAGGACATACCATATAAGGCCATACTGCCCCACCCCTCCATTGAGTGCTCGGGGCCAGGCCACACATACAAGGCCGCACTCGCCCACCCCCGGCCCATGGCAGACGCTGTCTCTGCTCCTGCACGGTGAAGGGAGGCAGCGGCTGACACGGGGTCAGGGGGCTGCCACCTCTCACAGACCCAGGGAACGCGACCACTGGTGACTGTTGGCAGCAGCGTTCGGTGGCTGACGGCCCACTCCCCATGCCTTCAGCCATGAGGTGCGATGGTGCGGGCTGGGGGCCTGTGGTGCGCAGCTGCCCCTCGCCCTGCCAGGGCCCTGCACAGGCCCCCGGCCACTCTGCGCAGAAGGAGGAGTGCCGGCGGGAGCTGGAGGCGCTGCAGGCTGAGCTGGAGGGCGAGCGCCTCCGCTCCCATAAGCTGCACCACTGGGCCCAGCCTGAAGGCCCTCCTGGGCACCAGGGCCATCAGGAGATGCAGCGCTCCTGCTCCCCTGAGGGAGATGGGCCCCAGGCCCTGGCAGCAGCCAGCCACCAGATCGAGCCTCGATCTTTCCGGTTGGCACTGCAGGAGAGACCCCCCAAAAGTCACAGCGCCAGGCAGCAGACAACATGCCAGGTTGTGGTGGATGCTCTGCTCCAGGTGCCAGAGCCTGCAGGGGAAGACTTGGTGCTTCCTGGTAGCGCCTGCAGCCGGCTGCTGGAGCAGAACGCCCGCCTGCAGCATGCCCTGGAAGACGTGGAGAGGCAACGTGATGCCCTTGAAATGGAGAACCACCTCCTGAGAAAGAGAAGCTCTCCGGAAGCATGCAAGGAGGCAGAGAGGCTCCAGCAGAAAAATGCTCAGCTAGCTGCCCTCACCAAGCAGCTGAAATAAAGTTTCCGGCATCTGCAGGACACCATTGAGCACCTGATGAATACTCCAGTGCCGCTGCCCATCGAAAGCTCCGCTGAGGAACTGGGCATGAAATCGTTTCCTCAGCAGAGGGCCGGAGAAAGGAGAGAGCCTGCCGGAGTTTTGCTGGCACAGGACCAGCAGAAGGCAGTCTCACAGAAGGTGGCTGAGGAGCTTCAGGCCCAACTGGCTGCAGATGACGAGGGCTCATATGCTGTGAGCACCCTCAGCCAAAGGTGTGAGGAGTTACAGGTGCAGCTTATGGAGATGACAGATGAAAACACCAGACTGGCTGAAGAAAATTCTCGCCTGCGCTGGGCAGAAAAGGTTCAAGCTGAAAATGCTGACCTGAAGGGGCAACTACCGTGAGTGGCAGAAGAGCGAAATTCTGTCATCCAAGCCATCAGCTCTCTTCAAAGCCAACTGAAAGATGCAGAGCGCAAACTGAAAGCCATGAGAGAAATGGCAGAAAGTGCTCAGGCAGAAGTAAAAAGGGACCACCAAGGCGCCATGCAACTGTTTCGAGCCCAGGTGAGTGAACTGGAGAATTGGTTTCAGAGCCCCTCAGAATCAGCTTGGGCAGGGGACAGTCCCAGGTCCTGCCTTCTTTCAGAGGAGGATCCCGCAAGTGGGACAGAAGAACCGGTAGCAGGCAAACAGTCCATCATCCTGCAGGCTCTGGGACAACAACCGGGAAAGCTTCGAACATTCATAGCTCGCTACAGCTATGATCCTTGTGATGGTCCCAGTGAGCAGCCTGAACTAGAGCTTCCTCTAACTGCTGGACAATATGTTTATGTCTTTGGACAGGTGGATGAAGATGGTTGGTCTGTGGGAGAGCTAGCGGATGGCACAAGAGGATTCATCCCCTCTAATTTTGCTGAAGAAGATTCAGATGATGGCCTGGAAAATGAGAACTGGGATGATCCTCGTTATTATATTTTCGGTCTCTCGCCTATTTTGGAGGAAGATGAAGAGGATCTAGATGTGGGTGTCAGGGGCTAAAAAGCACAGAAACAATGGATTATAATAAACATAGCCTCTACGACCCTCCAGAATATCTACAGAAGTGAATTTGTACTTACAAGTAATTTTTCTTTTCTTTTTTTTTGGACTGTTGAATTTTGTAGAATGGGGGGACCTCTGGAGGACAGCAGGGGCCTCCAACGGGCCCCAGCAAGGCCCGGATAAGGCCCCAGGGCACTCTGGAGGGTAATTAGGGCTCTGCACAGGCCCCTGCAGAGCCTGGATAAGGCCCCAGGGCACTCTGGAGGGTAATTAGGGCCCCGCATGAGCCCCTGCAGAGCCCAGCAAAGGCCCCTAGGGCAACTCTGCCATGACAGAGCACCACTGCTGCTGGCAGCGATGGGGACCCTCCTGTCAGGGCTGGTGGCTGTGCATGTTCTCGCCGTGGGGAGCAGAGAGCAGAGGGAAGTGAAACAGCGAGTGGCATTGCCCAAGGGACCGTCCGCACAGGCATTGGTCACGCGCCAGGAAAGGATGTTTGCAGGGCACCTCAAACCCACTGCTGCCCCTGCATTCGCACCCTGGAAGTAAGCCGAATGAATTGGCTGGGCTTGGCCAGGGCTTTCCAGAGCGTCCCTGCGTCCGTTCCCCAGCGTGAACGGGCCCTGCAGGTCTTTTGGCTCAGAGATGCTTCTGCTGGCTTCCTGTGAGTGTTGCCATTAAAGCACTTCTGAGTGTGAAGCCTGATGCCTGGCCGTATGACTGCTAATGGAGCATATCGCACGTGCACATGTGTGTGTGTGCAATTGCTGCTCACGCACAAAGCACCCTGAGGAGCACATGCTCAAGGACATCCCCTGTGCTTGTTGCTTGTGCTCCTTGGGAGCATTTCACTGACTGTTTCTTCCACAGGCCGCTGCTTTTCTGGAAAAGAGCATGCCCTGGTCTGCCCCTCTTGCTCTTCCTAGAAAATAAAGAGCAGCCAGGCTTTCCTCCTTCCTGGACCGTTGCACACCATACTCCTGTGCGGCCCCCTTCCATGACCCTCGCAAGGCCTGCCAGCTTCACCTCCAGCCCTGGGGAGGTGATGGGGCAACAGATCGTGGAAACAACTTTCAACTTGTCCTGTGAAGGACAAGAAGGTGATGGGGAGTAGTCAGCATGGATTTACCACCAAAGGCAATTCTGCCTTATACCATATCACATAGGAGGCAGGAAGGTCAGCTTACTCATAGCAAATGAACCTTCCAGGGGCGGATGCTCGGAGGGTGTCCCCTCCCAAGTTCCCGCTGGCCACTCATCCTGACAGAGAATTACTACAATTTGAGCTTTACAGAGTCCTGAAGTGCCATCAATTTTCTTCCGGTTTCCCAGAATTTCTGCCAGCGGCAAACCCCATTTTACCTTACCTATTGAACCCCCCATGACTGATGCTGCCCCCAGTTTTAGTACCTTCCCATGGAATGCGGATCCTGCAAGGACAATTGCGTGAACTCACCCAGTACCGGCTGTGTCGTATGCGGTAGCTACGTTCAACAGGTCGGGAACCCCCAGAGTCCCACCTGGGTCACCCCATTGTTACCAAAATGGATTTGCTTGCATTTTTCTTATCTTCTAGTTTGCATGTGGGTACCGGACAGAAGGCAGCAGAAGTACGCACTAGCTAAAACCCATTTTTTATTGTCAGCAATAAAGGTGGCTCTCAGCTGGGAGCACGAGTAGGACCCCGTCTTACAGCTCTTGCTTCCTTTCTTATAAGCAATCTGAAGACTATTCACATATTCATTTTTATAATTTACATAACCAACTGGCTTTGGCCACAACATCATCTGTTACCATTCACTTTTGAGCATTTGTACACCCAAAGCCCCCCATGCAAGAGCACTTAATGCGTATGAGCTTGCACAATTTTGTTGCAACTTTGCTGCTTTCAGACAGTTTGGTCTGGTTTCTTCTAGCAGCAAACCCACTTGTACAGGCAAGGTCACTGTCAGTCAAGTTCTATTGCACGTGTCTTGGAAGACATCTGTACCTTGCAGCTTTATCTTATGGAACACATCGCACCTCTCCTTTGTGTGCAGGGTGGCCAGGAGAGACCATGTAAGGCTGTATTGGATCTGGCTGGGATGGAGTTATTTTTCCGCATAGCAGCCCCCATAGTGCTGTGCTTTGTATTTGTAGCTACAAAGGTGTTGATGACACACCAATGTTTTGGCTACTGCTGAGCAGTGCTCCCAGAGCACCAAGGCTGTCTCTCCAAACCACCCCACCCCAAAAGGCCAGTAGATTGGGGGTGGGCAAGAGGTTGGGAGGGGACATTGCCAGGACAGCTGACCCAAGCTGACCAAAGAGATATTCCATACCATATGACGTCGTGCTCAGCATTAAAGGTTAAGAGAAAGGAGGAGGGGAGGGGGCACTCATCATTAAGGCGTTTGTCTCCTGGAGCAACCGCTACATGTACTGAGGCCCTACTTCCCAGGCAGTGGCTGGACATCGCCTGCTGATGGGAAGTAGAGAATAATCTTTTGTTTTCCTTTGCTTCCGCAAGCGGCCTTTGCTTTTTCTTTATTAAACTACCTTTATCTCGACCCATGAGTTCTTTTTCATCTTATTTTCTTCCCTGCTGTCCTGCTGAGGAGGGGAGTGATAGAGCAGCTGGGTGAGCACCTGGCAGCCAGCCAAGGTCAACCCACCACACCTTTTCACAGAGCAAGATCACAAAAAGTCAGCTCTTTCCTGTAAGAACATTACTCCAAGGTACTTCTGAAAGGACCCAGCCCAAGTACAGCCCAATTTCTTTATTTTTCTATAAGTGCCTCTCTAGGTGTCCTGGCCATTTCCATCAATAAAGCAATAAATCATCTGGATTATTTGTGTTTTGTGTGATACCAAAACAGGGCTCCTGCAAAAGTATCCAAAAGTTAGAAGCAAGCATCTACTCAATTACAGAATAAAAATAAAATCTCAGCTAGTGCTCAAAAAATGTAGAATGACCACATTTTTCAAAGAAGTATGGGACACTTGGACACCTGAAGAGGCTGGTAAGTTTTTTTAATGGTCAGGCAGACACAGCACATAAAACAGTGACTTACTTATAGAAGAGCAATGTATGATGACACTCATTCATAAGCACAGAAGCCTTCAGTGAGTTTAACACCTTCCATAAGCCAACCTGAGGCTACTGTCTTCTTCCTGCAAGTCTGTTTGAGTTGATGGTCTTACTAAAAAAAATTAACCAGCTAACAATTGCATAATAAATGAATAATCAGAACTCTAAAGATTTTTTAACTATCAGATGTATAAAACCCATGTAATCTTACCTGTCCTTGTCCTTGTTATTTTCTTCCTCTTTCCCACTTATTCCTTGTACTCTTCAATTATCTGATCAGTTTTGACACTATTGAAGAAAACAGAATCTATCTTTTGTTTTGTTTGTATTACTTTACAAATATTTCTAACCCAAGTTTAAACCTTTGAGTCCTAAAGAAATAATAAATAATAAAATTTAATGAGTATTTTCCTACAAGAACTTTGAACACTTCGAGACTTACAGAAGCAGGTTAGATTCAAATTTCCATTCTCAACTTGTTTCAGAAGTTCTCACTGAAGAAAACTTAAAGGGGATTAACTTCCCGTTTTGTCACTCAGGAAAGGTGCAACCGCAAAACAAACTTCTTGTTTTAAAACCACAATATTTTCTGATTTGAAGACAACTATTTTTCAGGTAGTGAAAATCTTCTAAAATCATACCATCTTGATAGATTTGCCAGAACTAACTTCTTATGAGAACAGTTCCTGGAATATCAGTACCACTGACTAAATCACAGTTGTTTTCTTGGCCAGCATCTACAATATTTTTATTGATGCTTCTATGCTGGGGATGAAAAGAATTAGCATCCTGCGTATTTCCTCTGGTATTTCATCTTTATTTTTACTGTATGTACAGCACAATTACTACAACATAAATACTGTCAGTTTGGAGGTCATGTTCTAAACTAATTTGTATTTGATGCTCTTAAAACTTATTCTTTACAAAACTTTTGAAAATTTGGTTTTGATAAATTTGCTGAGATATGGATCTGTACTAGAGATTTTCATTTATTAGAAATACTTACACAGAAACATATTTCCAGTTTAGCAAATCAGACAAAATTTCTCTTTTTCATTGAAGACCACAAGGTGGCATGTGAAACATACAGTAAACATACTTGAAAGAATACAGTAGAAAACTAGTATGCAGTTCTACCCGATGACCATTACCTGAAAATTCAGTTTTAAGCAGCAGTCTGAATTTTTTGTGGGGTTTTGTCTTTTTCAGTCCAAGCTCTTTACATTGGAAAAGGAATAAGGTGCACAAGCCTTTTATTAACAAGGAGGGACTATTCTTTCTAATATAAAATTATATTAGGGCATTCTAACACAGACACTGGGTCTTGTTACCCACAGGGGTAAAATACAGAACAATCAGTGTAAACTTCAGAAAATTTCTTCCATGATTTCCATTCAACAGCCGTAAGAACCAGACAGACCATCACGTATGCAGCTGTGGTGTGCTAAATCTTCATTTTAATGAAAAATTCATTAAAAGTTTTTGTTAAACTTTAAACTATATTTTAAAATGCAGAAATATGGTACCTGGTACTGTTGTGCTACACCACGGAAGGTCTCAGCCTGTTCACACTGATGTCTGTTTGAGTACAATGAAAAACTTTTCACTTATCATCTCACACACTTCTGAATTCAGTGGATTCAGCAGATGTCTTTGGGATGCCTAAAGGACACTAAAGCTGTGAGGGTGTTAACTGTTAGGAGCTAGTTGTTGGGGTGTCTTCTTTTCATACACTTTATCCAAGATGATAACATCACATTTTTGCCATTTCCAATAAAGAGTATATCACATTGATGTGTCTAGTTTTCTGAATTGCACTCCAGGGAAACACCTTCATTCTGCAGATCACTTCAAATGCATTCCCAAACCCCAAAAATGTCTTTCTGCCCCATCCCAACTACGATCTCGGCCTGTCTGTGCTATTTTCCCCGGTATGATGGTGAGCTGTGGTAACTCCAGGCCTGTTAAATCTTTGCAGGCATTTCATATATTGACCCCCACAGAAGAGGTCTGTGTGCTCCAGCCTAGAGACTTGGGAAAGGGTCATGCTAATACCTATAGCCATTCAGACAATTTGAACCTGTAGGAGTGGTGTTTGGTACCCTGTGCATGTGGGTTGGTAAATGGGGTCCTCATTTAATATCTGTTTGACATACATATTGTTCATTAAAATATTCCACCTTCTTTTTTTTTTTTAAGATCTTTTTCTGTAATTTACCCTCTCCCAAACTTTTACATTTGTGCTGAACATATGCCTTACGTTATTCCAAGATGACACATGCTAATTACGTATACAAACAGGAAGAGAGGGCCATGTGTTTATGCCTGAAAACCGAGGAAATGATTAACAGAGTTGCTTCATTTTGGCTTCCTATAAATTCCTCAAGACATAAGTACTGTTGCTAAAAGCCATAGACCTTCAGCAGAATACTCATCAGGAATTACCTGCTCCTAAATGAACAAGAATTAATTGCACTTACTAACAAAACGAGTAAGGCTTGGATTATCAGTGAATGGGCTGAACGTTCTAGTCAACAAACACCAGGAAGGCTTTATTTCTCTCTTAAAAAAAAAAAGAAAAGAAAAAGTGTTGCCATAACCATTAGTTTTATACAAGAAAAATGACATTTCATTAAACGAAAGAGTATCTATTGGAGATGGTTCCGAATCACAGAATTTGAGGAAGATTTGACCTTGCTCAAGCCTGAAGGGTTTCAAACCTAGAGCTGGAAACTGGGGCTGTTGCTTCTATTGAGAATTCAGTCTTGTACTGTACTAAGTATTCTCAGGTCCTACAAGTCTTAGTTCCTCATTTCACTTACAGATAGGCTGCATATTAATTTGATTTCAAGGCACATAGGTGTTGCCAAATAAACATGCTGATTTTTTACCCTTATTGAAGTGCAAACACAAAACACAAAAAAAGCAAATGCAAATGTTTAACACTTTCAGCCCCCACTTGACCACCTGGTTCTATGCATCCATTTGATTACCTAGACCTCCCCTTGCAGTCTTGTAGTAAAGTAACGAATGTTATTCCTTATGACTCTGTCATGACTGACAGCTTGACAGCTATTTGGAGAGAATTGTAGCTATTCAAGCTACAGGACAGAGCTGCAAGAGATTATGTACTTCTGGGAACTGTAATTACAGACCTGGAAGATTTTTGACACTCTAGGCGGTGCTTTGCATCAAATCTGCCACACTTGTATAACAGTTTAAATTTTAAAAGAGAAAAAAAGGGAGAAAAATAAATTTTGCTCTAATGCACTGCTGAAAGTAAATTTTTCAGCTCGCTCTCAGCTGAAATAATTTTGTGGGAAACATCAAGAACATCAGCATTTTAGACTGAAAATCAAAATAAACGTTAAAACCTAGAAGCAAGGGGAAAGGAGAAGCTGAAGCATTTGAGGAAACACCCCAGCCTAAAAAATGAACATAGCCTGGTCCTGAACACAGCAGACCACTGAATACCTTATACTACCTGTGCTACTAAATTCAGAGGTGTCAGGGAATGCTCCCAGGCCCTGGCACTTGGTCTTCTACCAGAAGATTGTTCTGTCAGAAGACTATTAGAATAATCCCTTTTGGCTCATGAGAAATACCACTCTCCTAAACAATCCCCATGCTTCAGGAGTTAGAGCCAGGAACTATTCTTAACAGCCATTTCTGATGCAGATTCTCTGTTTTGGATGGATGACAGTCATCCCATGATAGCTGGCCTTGTTGCTAAGAAATGGTCCAGCAAATGTTTAATTTATTAGCATGGATTCAGCACCAAGAGACCTGGGCTCCATGTGGCCCCAGAGAATCTAAGACAGCACGTGTTGAGAAAGGTACCGAAAAGTACCACAGTGTTACTCTGTCAAGCAGAATCCATCAAAATCTTCCCCTCTTTCCCTTCCTCATTCTCTACCGAGCTTTTGCCTTTGCATTACTTCCACACAGAAAGGTTCACTAGGTTCATGCAAAGCAGGTGGCTAGGAAGAGGACTGGCATCATAAAACTGCCCATGTCCCACAAGCAAGAGGGGAAAAGAGGAAGCTCAGTGAAAATAGCAAATAAACATCGAAATGATTCAAGTGTGGGGTGGCTTTGTTAAACTGCTAGTGCTGAAAGGAAGTATCATTTATCTTCAAGAGAGCACCAGAGTTTATCCTGACATTATACTTACGACGTGTCATCACCACATGGGCACCACCACAGCTGTAGCACAAGATGGAAGTAAAATCCCAGGTGACTCAGAAGTATTGTACTCCCAAGCGCTCCCTCCCTCCCTCCGAACTGCTAGAAAAGCTCCTAGCAGCTCTGCCCCTTGATTCAGTCAGCTGGGTAGTGTCAACATGTCGCAATAGCTGGATACAAGTACTTTCATGCAGATCTCTTAATGCAAAATTCTGTAAACAGTCATCTAAAACAATAGGTAATAATTTCCAAAAGAATTCAGATGTTCAGGAACAGCCCAGCTAGTGTGTGGCACATGCTAACAAGGAGGGGTTGGTTAAGGCTGGTAGGAGACTACACAGATGATTGCAAAGGGTGTTGGTCTCTGATTTTCAGTGTAATTCCAGCTGTTTCATTAAACCCAGATATAATTATAAAACAAATGACCAAAAAGGCCAGACCTAAGGCATACAGGCAGTATAATTACACTTTCACAACTGGGAACAAACCAGAAAGTTATTCTTTCTAAAAACTGGCATAGAAGGAGAAACTGCACTGAAAAGAAAGTATTTGAAACCATGACAAATTGAACCTGATTTATTTAGGGAGAAAATTACCCCTCTTTGGCTAGGATTAAATCAGTTTTTAAAATTGCATCATGAAACCATAGCTTCTTTAAATCTGAACATCTTGCCTTAACAACAGAGAGATCTGTACAACTTTCTCACAGTCAATCTGGTGAGAATTTTAAAAATGACACAACTGGATTTGGTGTTTAATGTCCATAAAAATGAAGGCACTAAAATTCCTCTGGATGGAGGGACAAGGCTGCAACAAATTACTTCAGAAAAACAAGTCTTTCTATTAGTAAAGACATGCATGTGGTGTGCATGTTTATACACATATATATGAATATAAAGGCGTGCATGCACATCTATGCATTGGAGGCCTGTCTCTCAGATAGCAATGAGTTCCACAGATACACACTTCCCAGAAAAAAAAAGGCACCTTTCTGTATTTTGTACCCTCTTCTCAACATCTGTGTGAATACCTGTTTACAGCAGAAATCTAAAAGCTCTTTCCAGCCTATGCTGCCCACAGGGAAGAATGTCAGAAAGCAAATACAACCTCAGTCTGGAAAATGTGTTTAATTTTAGTTGTTATTTTAGTTGATCTTTTATACAGAGATACAAGGCGTGAAAAGCATTTTACAAGTCCGTATCATCATGTACTGAACACACAGTAGCTGCACTCCTGGATTTCGCAAGCTGAAGACTAAGCTCATCAACATAGCTGTCACACTTTCAAAACCAGTTTCGCCAAATACTTCTTAAATTCAAGAAAGAGAATTATATTCACTACAACACTAATCAAACCGTGAAGAATATTACACACAAAAAAATACCCTCTTTGCTGTGGATCTTTGCTTATCTTATTATCAACGTGGACGTTCAGAAAATTCCCATGTGAAGGGAAAAGTCAGACCAAAGACTTCTTAACAAGAATGAAAGGGTCAATGTGGGAATTCACACAAGTTAAAAATTCAAAGAAGAAACCAAGAGGCAGCTGTTTGTCTGCGACATGGTCTAAATACTGGTTCCATCATTTAGAAACAGTATTTAACAAAAGCTTTCGTCTTTATCAAAACTCTGACCTACCATAGGAAGCCCACATGAATAGGGATCCTGTCTACAATCATAATGAAGGACTTTGAAACTTCTCTTTGAGTATGAAGAGTGCTTTTTTATTCTTATGTCCATTAGATAACAAGCAATGTGAAAGGCACAGCTTGCTGTACCAGGTCATTTATCACCTGACACAGTGAGACAGATGGCAAATTACAGATTACATCACCTGCTCCTTCAAATGTAGCAGCAGCACTGTCAGAAACAGTGTGGACTTAATTAGGCCCTGACAAAGTTTATTGCATAAATAACACATTGAAGGTGATTATCAGATATTCTACCAGTTGTTTTTATTAGTATACTGTGCATCTTCTCTATTGTCAACTGCACATTTTCAAATTACAGTTCAACGGGTCTGTGTTTTGCTAAAGGCCTCTGCAGTAACAAGCAAAGCTGTTCTGACGTGGTCTGGCAGCCAGCCCCAGGAACAGGAAGAAAACACAAACCTACTTTTCCTCCCCGGTCCTGTGCTCAGGCCCTGGGACCTAGATTCTGACTTTCTGGTCCATATTCTTTCTTTATCCCAGGATTATTCAGCTAGAAATAATCAAGTTAATTTATCCAAAATGTCTATTTGCTCGCTGCTTTAGAAATTCCTACAGATTTAACTCTTCAACGTGATTCCAGAAAACTGGGGTGGAGAATGCCGGTGCTTTGAGATACAGATATGCTCAGGTTTCTTCTAGGTGAGCATTGTATCCCACTAACACCACCAGACAGGAACGCACAAATTGGCACTGGCACAAGCAGCTTCACTACACATTGTCTCCATCACCCTTCTCTTCTCCTAACGAGCACACCTTTGGGAAGTCCATCACGTACTCTTAATTGATGAGGGAGCTGCCCTTCCTCTGAGTGAAGTTTGAGGTGCCACTATGGTTGCATAGACAGATGGAGTTTTACAAGAAAATGCTTATTTTCTCAATCTTCAGCATACTGAAAGCGTAAAAACTAATCAGAGTTCACCATTTAGTCACTGATTATCCTTAAATCTGCCATTGATTTTTCCTGCAGGTCATTTTGCACTTACTACAAGAAGGGATCCTGCTTACATTTAGAGATACCAAAGGGATTTTAAGTAAAAATCAGTAACACTGAGAACAATAACTTTAGATTTTTTTACATGTGATGAACTGCTGAAACAAGTTAGGTCTTCTACTGATTGAGAAATACACTTATGAAGGTATTTCTCAAAAATTGTTAAAAGTTATTAAAAAGAAAATCAACTGCATGTACTATGAGTGAGTGTAATACAAGTCTCCCAGATATGAGGCTGTGACCCAGTTTACAGTTGGAAACAGAAAGTCAACAGGTATTGTTACATGGCTTTCCTGAACGCCATTACAGCATTGTTTTAAAGCCAATTATACAGTCAATCTAAAAAGCAGAACACCACATACAATACATCAGTTGACATCACGTCGTATTTGAGTTTTACAACAGTTAACAGTTTCAACACAATCTCAAAGGAGTATTTTAAACTTTAATTTGCACTGCAATTACTTCGTATTTTAGCTGCAGTTTATGCCACATAACTTCAACAATGAAAGCTTAAGCCAAATGTGATGCCACCTATGACATTTGAGAGAATGTCTTTTAATATATTAACGAAAAAAAAGGGGGGGTTTCCAGAAGCAGTAATGATTTACTCTAATTTTTCCCTCGGAAGCCCCTCTTTGTCTTGGGAAATCCAAGTCACCAATTTATCTTTTTGGAACTTCTGTTTTGGTGTGCCAGCAAAACATGCAGCTCACCACAGCGCTACAGCCACAGAACTCGGATCAAATGGAGCATTCCTCTTCCCTTTCCACCCTTACTAGCAAGTTTGCCTTCCAACTCTGACAAAATTCCTAAAGATCTGTAGAAAGCAAGAACTAACTACGTATTCCTGTTACTCATCCTGTATTCCTTTACTGTGATGAAAATGTCAACATTGCTTCCACTCAGCTAGCAAAAACTGGCCCAGCGCTGTCTTAGCGTGGTCCAAAACCCACTGACATCAACAGAAATGGATGGGCTCTTTAGACAATATTTAAGGTTCTAAGCTACAAAACCTCTCTACATTTTACAACAAAACAATTAGTTAAATAAAAGACTATCATAATACTCTTGGCACTGTTACCGATCTGTCACTTTTTATAATCACAATAATTTTCTTGTTTTTTAAGTTAGTATACTTAAAATTATAAATATACATGAAATCAACACAACACATGGCAACAAGGTGCGCAAATAACTTTTTGTACAGTACCTTAAAATTTTTAGTATAGTGGCATTCATAATCTCTTAATGGGAAATACCATCAGTATGTATTTACACAGTGGTTTTGTAGTACATGCTCACTGGGTATGTCCATTGCATATTATTTTCTTTAGAAAACAAAATCTTTCTTATATATCAAAGTTGAAATAGTATGGCAAATAGTACTACTGACATGGTAAATACGGAGAGGGATATTCATAAGCAGATACCCAAAACCTGCAGACTGCAAACATTGCATCAAAATTACATTTCTGGGAAACCACCTAGTGTGTCTGAAGGACACAGGCTAAATGAAAACTGAAAATAGAGTTAAGTCAGCACTTGCTTTATATGGCTGCTCAGTATGTTAGTAATGCTGCAGCATTTGGAGGATATAAGTCACCCAAGATGTAAGAAAACTGGAAAAACATAGCAAAGCTATCTAAAGTACTAGGACTTAGACAGAACTGAAAAATAATTGCCATGCTTTAAAATGCATGCTATGAAATATCACACAGTATCATAGTCTGAAAACTTAGCTCCTTTCCCTCATTCTCTGGTCCCTAGCCATTACTGGGAGAAAAGAGGAGAGGTGAAAAGCCACAGACGTTTAGCCCAAGATCCATACACATGGGAAGGCAAAGGATTTGCTCTATCTACCTCCATTTCATCCTGCAGAACTGTGACTTCTAACTTTAAATTAAAGCGTTTTGTTAGTCTGTGAGAACTTGACTTGGTAAACAGGCCTTGCAAAACCTTCCTGCGTAACCCTCTCATAAAGCTATCACAAACACATCAGCCGACCAGGCAGCTCGCTCTGAGAGGGGGCAAGGATGAACTTGCACTTTCTGGAAATTTCGAAATTACCTTTTTGAAACGCCGCTATCCTGAAAAATCTTCCTAGGACACATACGGAGGAGACAAGCGAGTGCAAGAGCTAATTCTCCTCTCACTCCACCTGAGTAATGAACATACACCCGGAAATGCACAAATCACAGCTCCGGAGGGCGGCGGGCGGCACTCCCGGCCGGGCTCGGCCCTGGCATCCCGCATCATCTTTCGGGAACAGAAATAACACATCCCCCGGCCGCCTCCCCGACGGAGGGGGATGCTTCCCCCCTCTCCCCGACCTCCGGCCCGGGGGATGCCTCCCGGCACCACGCCCCAGCTCCCCCGAAGGAGGAGGCTGCTGCCCTGGCACAGCTCTCCCGGGGGACCGCCGGGACCGGCACCGCGCTCCCCCGGCTCGCTCCCGGCTTCCTCCTCCCTGCAAGACTCATCGCGGCGGCTCCGCCTTCCCCGGCCCGGGAACCCGCGGGAGGCCGGGGAAGGGAAGTCGCTCTTCCGTGGGGCTGAAGGAGGAGCGGGCTGCCGGCGGACTGGAGAGGAGGCGGGCCCGGGAGGTGGCGGGGAAGAGGCGGGGAAGGAGGGCGAGAGGAGCGGCGCGCTGGGCTCCGCTGCGCCCGGCGGAGAGACGGGGCGCGGCCGCCCCCGGCAGCGCGGACCCGTCCGCGGCGGCGGAGTGCGAGGATGAGCGGCGGGGATGGTGGAAGCCGGGCGGGAGCCATCAGCTACTCCCTTCTCTCCATCCCTTCCAACAAACTCCCGGACTTGCGTTTTATCAGCCGTGGCGCTTATGGTACCGTGTCCGCCGCCCGCCACGCTGACTGGAGGGTCCCGGTGGCCCTAAAATGCCTGCAGGGACCGCTGCTAGACAGGTAACAGGGGTGAGGAGGGGGATCGCCGGGATGGGGCGTGGTGGAGGGGGGCGGCGCGGGGGGGGAGGGGGGGATGGGGGCGGCGCGGCTGCTGGGTGAGGGACACCCGGCAGCCGCGCCGCCCCCATCACCCCCCCACGCCCCGGGCCGCCCCTCGTGGGTAAGGACTAAACTGAACCCGCCTTTCCCCTAAACCAGGGAGGGGGTCCCACGCTCCCTCTTTGCCCGGGACACCTCCGTGAGTGCGTCCCGTCGGTGGGTAAAGCGGCCACGGGTGGTGGAGCCCGGGCTCTGCCGGGCGTGGGTCGAGCTGCCACGGCGAAGGTGCCGGCGTGGGTTTCTCAGGTTGGTGGATCAGAGTGGGTGTCTTGTTGGGCAGCGCTGCTTTAAATCCAAGGACAAAGGAGATCCCGCGAAGACTGATTCAGCTTGAGCCATGAGAAAGCACGTACCAGCCCCGGAGCTTCCTCTCTTTCGGTCATTGAAAATGGGTGGTTTCAGTCTCAGCATGTGAGACACTAAGCAGGTTGCCTCTTTTGAAGTTTTTTTCTTCCGCAGTGCACACCTTGGTTCCTCCTCAAGGTGGGACTTGCACAGTTCAGCTTCTTTCTGGGTCTGTTGGTTGCCAACCGTTTTGCTGAAGTATCAGTGGGATATTAAAATACAGTGATTACTATAGATTTGTTGTTTACAGAGAGAGACAGAGAGAATACAAGGATATATTACTGTATCCACTAGAGATTGCTTCTAGCTCCTAGAAGAAGCTTCTCCGAGACAATGCACAATTGATTTTTTTTTTCCCCCCAGATCTCACAGTACTGAGAGAAGCTAATTTAAAATAATAGGCTTGTAGGCCCCCACATACAACTGATATTTTCCATTAGCTCTTCAACTTGTAGCATTTATGTTCCCCATTTTCCTGGGGCCCAAGTGACAGCTTATTTATTGCAGGAGCTGTCACTCCATGTAAGGATGCAGCAGGTAATAATTTTTCATCCATCTCTGCCTCATTCACTCTCTATAGTGCCAATTTTTTATCATATCAATGCAAATTTGTGTCTTCTTAGGCTGTCTGAAGCCTGCCTGACTGTAAACCTGCCTCCTGTGTCTTACCTAGGTGTCTTTAATCTTTACTGCCTCAGGTTTCTTTGATCTACTATTAGGCATTTAGGCAGAATAGCTTCACTCAGAATGACAAGACTTCTAGTCTTGTGACCCAGTATGCTAGAATATAAGAAAAGTTGTTTTAAGCTATCTCACCTCTTATTCCCCAGGTGTGTATACACAGGCTTTGTCTCTGAAATCTTGCCAGAATGAAATGGAATCTCAGTTATGTTTTTAACCAGGAATATTGTGTTCTCTGATAAGTTTATTGTTGGCATTTTTTTCTTCAATTTAAATGTCTGCTTAAATCCCTGCTAATCAAAAATACAGTGTTTATCCTCTGAGCTCAGTTGGGAGAAAAAAACAAATATTATTTTTAGCCTTGCAAGAATTTAGATTAGTGTGACACCTAACCCGTGAAATTATGATGAAAAGGGCAACTGAGGTAATCAAAATAATTCAGCCACCTACCATATATCATGCAACGCTTGGAAATGCTATCAGACGACCAAAAGCTGTAAGAAATCTGTTATACCTGAGTCTCTGCAGCAAGTGATTTGTCAGTTGTATAGTAGGCAACATAAAATGCCATTCTGTAAATGCTGTCAAGAAAAGGGAAGAGTTCACGGTGCAGTTAATTCCCCAAACAGGAAGCCTGTGCTGTGTATCCCAGAACTTGGTGTGTGACCAGCCAAACAGCAAAGCCAGTTTGGAAGCTATTGTGGGCTTGTACTAATTTAGGCATTACTCAATGCCCTTCTAGTATTGAGCAGGCAAAGGTGAAGTGACTTACAGACACAGGAATAGACCTCGATATGTTGCAACTCGTTTCTGGCTACAGCTGAATCCCATGCAGATGTACCTCACAGTCTGGGAAAACCCCTAGCTTTCTCAAACCTGGTCTTTCCTGGAGAGAGGGAGGAAGGGAGGGAGTTGTGTCTTTTGTCCCATGCTTTTCTTGAAGGCTGCCTTTTTATGTTGATCATTTCCTAGAGTTTCCTATAATAGAAGCCTTTTTCCATCACATAGATAAGGACCAACAATTGCCCTTAATTTCACATCCATCTAAATTTGAAGTTTTCCTGTAATAAAAGCAGCAGGCTTTAGTTCTCTAGGCTTCCCCTTTTCCCCATATACTCAGGCCTTTTCTTTGTGAGGGCTAGATCTACATCGATGGGTCCAGACTGACGTGAACTCTGCAGTGTGTGCCCTGAGCTTGATGGACGCAAGCCGGCTCTCACCCAGGAGCTGTATAGCCACATTAACACGGCGCTGTGCTGAGCAAATTGTGATGGGCATAGCCCTGGCTTGTACACAGCAGTGCCCCAGCACAGCTGTATTGCTTCTGAATCAGACTGGCTCACATCCAAAGGATCAGCCTTAGATGTGCTGTAAAAGTCCTATATTTGGAGATCCTAGTCACATACTTGTACCTGTACCAGTCTCCACTGGTATAAAATCCAGATCTTTTTTTCTTAGAATTGTCCTTCATGGTCCAAGTATCCTCACTGCCAACAAACCTATTTTTTTCAAGAACATATGAGATATAAGGCATACCAAAAAGTTTATTATTTTTAGCGATAGTAGCATACTCATACTTAACTAAAACTTGAGCTTCTCGATTCCAGATGCTGCAAGGTCTGAATTTGTAAAGATGCATCAAATTCACATTTATGAGGAGGTTTGATGTAACAGAGCGCCTTCACGCAGCTGAATTGAGGTGTCCAAACATCATGACGCTGGTCCCTTCCTGCTTCCTGTGCAAGCAGGGAATGTTTTTTCCAGAGGGTGATTCAAAGCAGAGGCCCAATTTGAAGGAACAATTTATGTGAAAACAAAACATAGTTGGTCATTCCTTTTCCTTCAGAAACCGAAGATGCAYTCCTTTAACCCATATTATTTTAGTGCATGTCAGTGTCCACTAATTTTAAATGGTTGGGGAATTGCGAGTATTAAAATCTCCACTCTGTAGGAGATTAATATTGAGCCTGAGTGAAAACTCAGGGTTTGAAGATGGGCAGTAAAATAGGACAAATGTAGTTGGTTATTACCATTATGGTTACACAGGACGGTGAAAAGTTGGAGTTCTGACTGTATGCTTATTTACTGGAAACATGGATGAAATGTGTGATGGAAATAGATTTGTGTGGTGCAACAAAACTGGGGAAGCTGTCTTGTATTTGCATTTGGGTTCTTATTTGTCTTACAGTATCTTGTTATCAAAACAGCATAGTAGGAAGCAAAGGTGGTGGTACTGCATATAGGTACATAATTTTTTTAAGAGCCTGTAGGGAACCCAACATTTGCTTTGAGTTTCTAGTATTGGTATGGTAACCTTTTTTGTTTGTTTTCTTCTATTTAAGTGATAGAAACCACCTTCTAAAAGAAGCAGAGATATTACACAAAGCCAGGTTTAGTTACGTTCTGCCAATTTTGGGAATTTGCAACGAGCCTGAATTTCTGGGTATAGTAACAGAATACATGACAAACGGGTCATTAAACCAGCTTTTACATGGGGTAAGTGTACTTACAGTCTTTAAATACAATCCCTGGTTGTTTCAAATAGATTGTGATTTCCATACTTAAGGGAAGTGGTATAGTAAAGTGTATTATTAATAATATTTCAAATTAAAGGACAGTCATTATCACTAGTAGTTTTTGGTGCTTAGGTAGATTTTCTGTATCCCAAAAAGACAACCAAACTGAGCAGACTTTAGTTTTATTACACTTTTTCCTTTAATGTCGTGACCTATAGCTGGCTTCATGTTGAATTATTACATACAATCACTTTTAAAATCTCCGTTATTCTCTAATTAGAAGCTGAAATACTTATGCTTACTTCAGCCTGGGTGTCAGAATTATTGCCAATGTAAATATCACACAAAGATGAGGGTTTTTTCCTGAATCTGAATCTTTAAAAAAAAAATTGAAGATTTTGACTTCAGTTTATAGAAGTCAAATATTGGTATTCTAAACAGATATGGATATTTCTACCAGATCTTACTCTCAGGAGTAAGTTCTCCTGTGCTGAACTCTCAGCTGCTCCCATTAGCTTGGTCTGAGCATCCAGTGTTGCTGTTGTAAATCCACTGCAGTTGTGTCTCAACAGCACTGCAGTCTTGTCTGTACCTTTAATCAGTACATATCTCATGCCTTAGAGAGCTCAGCTGTGTGTTTTTCACAAAGGCATTAGTGTCAATGTAACTTTTAAGATTTCAGTTGAGTTTTACTGCCTTTTTCTTGGTGTATTAATATTTATAAAAGTAGTATTTTGTGCTTAGTTTCACCACTGCTGTTTTTTTTTTTTCCCCAATGTCAGTTGAAGATACGATTCTTGCCTTCCTGTGTGTAGTACTTATAATCTGTGGGTTGCAAGTTTCCTACAGGAGTTCATCTGTAAATCATATTTCCATATGAATGAGTAATATAGTAAATGTCCTACATCATGTATACCAGTCATGAACTATTACGTGAATGCTAGGGAACGGAAACATAACACTGTATGATTAACATTTATACATTCGTTTTAACAGCTAACCAGTCTTAATGCTCAGTTACAGTTTTTTAAGGAGTTCACGTAATGTATGTTTTAAAAGATTACTGCTTGTTCAAGTCACTTTCTTCTTATTACGGAAGTCTTTGTGTTGTGCTGTTAGATCAGAACAGGGGATAATATTCTGGTTTTGTGGTTTTATCTTGGCAGAAAGATGTATATCCTGAGATTCCCTGGTGCCTGAGATTCCGCATTCTTTATGAAATTGCTTTGGGAGTAAACTATTTGCACAACATGAATCCTCCATTGCTGCACCATGACTTGAAAACTCAGAATATTTTGCTGGATGATGAGTTTCATGTCAAGGTAGAGTTATTTAATTCTTGTGTTCTTCAGCATCCAGAATGAGCGAAAGTGTTTTAATTATTGTAGAGGAGGAAGAGCGAGGATGTGGCCATACAGAGGGGATATAATTGTATGCCAGATGTTTTCTTCTATCCTTGCAGACAGAACTTATCAACTTCTTTTGAAAACTGTGCTTTGCTCAAGCGTGGATTTGATCCATCTGAAAAGACCAGAAAGCCAGAATTCGGGCTGTTTGTGCTATAGCGGTAGCTGATACTCAACAGCAGTGACACTCTCATATGGCAACCTTCCAAGGGTAGCTACGTCTGGCCCTTTCTGAGGAGAAAATAGAAAGTGTTCCTGTCTGGGATGCTCAGACAAGTTAGTTCTGGAGGACAGTAGATAAAACTCAAAAGTTAATACCCCATTTGATATTTATCATGCAATATGTACATATATGTTCTGTTAGTGTAGTATGAGAACATGTAAAACGTAACTGCGAAATCTGAACATGTTGGAAGATGGCTTTTGTGAAGCTCCTTAGAGCAAGCAAACACACATAGAGAAGTAATATTAGTTTAAAACTTTAATTCTGCCTTTTAAAATATCACTGCCATGATGTGAAAAAGAGACTAAAAGTACTTCAGACAAAATGGTTAGGTGCTTCCATAATTGCAAGAGTTGGGGTTTTTTTTGTAAAAGATCCTCTGTTTTTAAAATTGATAAAATATACTGTTCAAGTAAATGAGAAATGAGAGATATTTTGCACTTAATTTATACTTGAATGGCGAATGCTTCAGTTGTTACCGTGCAATTAATCTTTTTGTGAGTCCTTTGGGCAAAGATCAAAGATCCAGTGCCGATTTCTTCTTTCTCCACTGCAAAGACATTTTTCTTGGCAGCAAGGCGCCTTACGCAGCTTTGTCTCTGCTCACACCCTCAGCAGGTCATACCTGCTCCCACTCAGTTGTGCTGGTATTGCCATCCCTTGAGCTTCCTGATAAACCTGATTTGGTAACTGGCCCAAGTAATTTTTTTATCCACTCTTTTTTTAATCCCTAACAGCATTGGTGGGGTCTGGTGCTCTGCCTGATGACATCTAAACAGTTGCTTTGCTGGAGCAATTGAAGGAAGAGGTTAACTCTTGCATACCTGCCCTGCCTCCTGTAAGCAGTCTCTGGAAGACTGTCCTTAGAGTTTTTAAGTGTTTTTTTGGGGTGAAGCAAGATTTTCCAAATTAGGACAGCTGGCAGGAAATGCAAGGAAGGTTATCATGCATGCCAAATAGAAGAAGTATTGCATATGTATAAAAGTAACACCATTCATAGAGTGCTTCTGGCTGTCCCAGACCTACTGAATGAGCAAGATAACGCAACCAGTTACAGTGAAGAAGGCTTGATGAGAGGGAGTTGTAGAGAAAAAAAGATTATTTTTCACTGTGGATTTTGACTGTACACTCTCCAGAAAGCTTATTTCTGTTACCTTAGTTGCCACAGTGCTCGCACAGGCATCTTTGTTGAAAATGTTTTTGCTCTTATGCAAATGCTGGAAAAGTGCAGAGCTTGTAGCTGGCTGCTTGTCTTTCTCCTATGTATGCCAGACACTCTGCAGCTCAGCCAGCAAGCTTATTCTGCTGGTTGTCTCTCTACCCGTAACCTAGTCTGACATCTTGCTCCCTGGCTCATGGATGTCTGGGAATGTAAACTGAAGTCAATTAGTTCTTTATGTAGATGTACTGTAAACTTTGTAGGAAGGGACAAGGCCCCAGAGTGCACAGTAAACAAAATATTCAGCAACTTTTTGCAGCACAGAATTTCAGAATATCAAATTTATTAATTCAAGATTAATATTTCATAGTTTTGGGTGTGAGGTGGAGTGCCCTAAAATTTTTCTGTGAGACCAACTGTCTCAGGATACCTGCAAGCTAAGTTACGTACAGCTATGATTTATATTAAATTTGCGCTTTCTTCACAACCAGGGAGCTAGAAGTACTCAATGGTTTTTTTGTTTGCTTTTTTTAGCCAGTGATTTTCTTCATACAGGACAGACTGCCATAGCAGATTCTCCAGCCATAGAGTACATGAGTCCTTCCTTAAAAGAACAACAAGATAGGGCAGTGCTATAGGGATAGCATGAGTCATGGGAGGTCCTGCTTGACTAACCTGATCTCCTTCTATGACAAGGTGACCCGCTTAGTGAATGAGGGAAAGGCTGTGGATGTTGTCTACCTGGACTTCAGTAAAGCCTTTGACACTTTCCCACAGCATTCTTTTAGAGAAAGTGGCTGCTCATGGCTTGGACGGGAGTACTCTTTGCTGGGTAGAAAACTGGCTGGATGGCCAGGCCTGAAGAGTTGTGAATGGAGTTAAATCCAGTTGGCGGCCGGTCACAAGTGGTGTTCCCCAGAGCTCAGTACTGGGGCCAGTTTCAAATCTTTATCAATGATCTGGATGAGGGGATCGAGTACACCCTCAGTAAGTTTGCAGACGACACCAAGTTGGGCGGGAGTGTTGATCTGCTTGAGGGTAGGAAGGCTCTGCAGAGGGATCTGGACAGGCTGGATCGATGGGCCAAGGCCAATTGTATGAAGTTCAACAAGGCCAAGTGCCGGGTCCTGCACTTGGGTCACAACAACCCCATGCAACGCTACAGGCTKGGGGAAGAGTGGCTGGAAAGCTGCCCGGCRGAAAAGGACCTGGGGGTGYTGGTCGAYAGCCGGCTGAAYATGAGCCRGCAGTGTGCCCAGGTGGCCAAGAAGGCCAAGGGCATCCTGGCCTGTATCAGAAATAGTGTGGCCAGCAGGAGTAGGGAAGTGATTGTCCCCCTGTACTCGGCACTGGTGAGGCCCCACCTCGACTACTGTGTTCAGTTTTGGGCCCCTCACTACAAGAAGGACATTGAGGTGCTGGAGCGTGTCCAGAGGAGGGCAACGAAGCTGGTGAAGGGTCTAGAGCACAAGTCTTATGAGGAACGGCTGAGGGAGCTGGGGTTGTTTAGCCTGGAGAAGAGGAGGCTGAGGGGAGACCTTATCTCTACAACCTCTACAACTACCTGAAAGGAGGTTGCAGCGAGGTGGGTGTTGGTCTCTTCTCCCAAGTAACAAGCGATAGGACGAGAGGAAATGTCCTCAAGTTGTGCCAGGGGAGGTTTAGATTGGGTATTAGGAAAAATTTCTTCACTGAAAGGGTTGTCAAGCATTGGAACAGGCTGCCCAGGGAAGTGGTTGAGTCACCATCCCTGGAGGTATTTAAAAGATGTGTAGACATGGTGCTTAGGGACATGGTTTAGTGGTGGACTTGGCAGTGCTGGGTTAACGGTTGGTCTTGATGATCTTAAAGGTCTTTTCCAACCTAAATGATTTTATGATTCTATGACCTGGGAATGCTTTCTGACCTGGAGCTGGTGTTTCCTGTTGCTAGGACAACCACATTCTTTTTGTGTGTCAGGTTAAGGACTTTGTGACCCGTTCTTTCAGGAATTTCTAACAACGGTCAGCAGATAAATCCAGTTTTTCTTCTCAGAACAACTGATTTGTCCTTTCTAGATTGCAGATTTTGGCATGTCAAAATGGCGTGTCATATCCATGTCGCAATCACGAAGTGAAACCTCTTTGCCAGAAGGAGGGACGATTATCTACATGCCACCTGAAGATTACAATCCCAGTCAGAAAACCCGTGCAAGTGTAAAACACGATATCTACAGGTAACTCATGTTGTTCTCAAATGGGCTTTGCAATCTGAATTCAAATTTGATTTACTGAACTTAGACTTTAACATATTTTCAGCAATTTTATTATTTTCAGAAGTGTCATAAGTGTATAAGCAAAATGAATCAGGGAAAATAGAATTGAGTGGTAGCTGGATTTGATCACCTGTTTCTTTAGGAAACACTGTGACAAGTGTAATGCTCCAGAAATTAAGCTAGAACTACAGAAACAGACAGAGGAGACTAGTTTCTATAAATGAGTGTACACACAGAGACAATGTAGRGAGGGGAAAAACTGTTCACACCATTACCTCAATGCACATACCCTTGTAATTTCTGCACATCAATTAACATAATTTGCAGAATGTACTTGGTGGAAAGAAGAAAAAATGTTTGTGGAAAGGGGCTAGGAAAAAACAGGGTAATGGGATTGGAGGAAGTATTTAGAGAGATCTTAAGGAATAATTTACTTTATGAAAGTTCAGGTAGATTTGTGTCAGTCAGTTCTGAGTAGTAGAAGTAATAGAATAGGAAGTAGTGGAGTGGTGGCGACCCATATAACAAAACGGCAATTGCTCTTAGGATATTAGAGTTATAATTAACTAATCTGAAAAGGCTTGGAGAGCTCAAAGATTACTTGAATGATTATGGAGGGAATTGTCATGTGTAAATGGAGACTGAGGAGGCACGAAGAGGCATATCACTGTGACAAAGTCCATCTCTCTGTTGCGCTCTACCACCTTTACCTTCAGCTATCTTTGACAGGGTTGTATTTTGGTGAGAGATGAATCAGTCTCAGAGGGTTTTACTGACTTCCAGGGAGACCACTATTTCTCTTCATTATCCCGTACGCTTAAGGGGCACACGAAGTTCCTTGACATTCCTGTCCAAAGAATAGAGGTGGTAACATACCTGCTTTCCTCACTCTCTGATGAGAAAATGTGGACTAGGAAGACATTGAAAAGGAATAATGGTATATTATGGGGAAAGAAGTAGCAGTGTGATGTCATCCCCTCTGGCTTCTGATTTTAGAGGATTTGTAAGTGTGGCTGGTGGCTTAATGAGTGAGTGGAGATGAGGAAGACAAATGCTTGTTAGAAAGAAAAAAAAAAACGTGTGCAGAGGAATAACAACCAAATGGGAGAAAATAAGAGAGAAAAGATCAGTAGAAGAGCTTAGAAAACTGATAAATTAGGAAGGAAAGAGATTATTTGAGAAGAGAGAAAAGAAACTGAGCCAACATTGTAAAGAGGGATGGCAGTTCGAGGCAGGAAGACATGAAGGTAGAGAGACAGTGAAGGAAATGACCACCAGAAAGGTCACACAGGAAGATCTGTGCTCAGGATCAGGAGGAGATGCTATGAAGCAGAAATAAGAAAGGAAAACATGAGTAGTGTAAAGGGGAATCAGCAGGAAGTGGTATGCTGCAGTGTTGTACAATTGAGAAAATAATCTTTAATTGTAGAGAGATTCCAAACTGAATGAAAGGCTAGATGTCTGATTCATTGACCACAGCAGATACAGCTGAATGTTGTTGAGATATTGAAGCTAATTTGTGAGGAAGGATCTTTCTTAAACAAATCATTTAAACAACAGTCAAGCAGCAGCATTAACTCTTACAAAAGTAACAATTTGCCATGCCAAAAAAATCAGCCTGCATGAATTTCTCAGGAATGCATCAAAAGCAGGCTTTCTAACAGGGAGGACTGCTTTTATTAAAAGTTACTTGAATAAATTTTATCATTGATGAATGTTAAAATGTGAATGGAGTAAGTAGTTAGGAAAGCTCAATTTATATGATTGATTTTAAGCATCAGTTATTTCATTCTTACTTAATTTTTTTGATTTTTTTCTAATTGGTAGCTGTTAGATGATATAATGCTTAGAGGCAGTTAAATGTTACCTGTATGCAAAATTTGGTCCTTCTTAGTGATGTAGGAAAATACTGTCTTTATGTACAGTTATTTGAGTAGTTGAGCAAACATTTATTCTGATAAGTGTAATTCTTCTTTAGCAAAAAAATAATTCTTTGCATAGTTTCATTTTTATTGCTTCAGTGGAAATTGGATTTCAGTTTTTTTGAAGTAACTTTTTAAAAACTTGTCAATCCATTTTTAAATTGATTTACTGAACAAATAAAGGAGTAGAGGTAAGTTTACAAGGATATGTTTGACATTGGAAATTAGGTTCTTAAGCAGTGAAATATTTTTGCTCTCTCATTTTAGCTGTAGAACTATTAGATGTATTCCTCACACCAAATTCCTATTCTTAAATAGGAAAACCAGATTTGGGGTTTTTACATTATTTTATTTTATTTTATTTGCTTTAACTGCATTGATTATTTTTTTATAAATGAAGTCAACGCTTCATTTAAATGAAATAATCTAATCCAGTTTAAATTACAAACTTGTTTAAAGTTACCTTTTTTTTAAAATATCCTGATGATTGAAGAGAGTGACTAGTCTACTAAAGATGGAGCAGATTTGTATTCACTGAGCCACTTCCCATTCATGTTGACATGAATTGAAAAAAAATTCACCGGTTTGAGTAAGCAGATGTGTGTTCAGTCTGCTGGCTATAGTTCAGGGTGGCGTTCCTGAGAGTCTCTTTTGTAAAGTGGATCTTGTATGTTAAAGTGACATCTCTCCCTATAGAGAAGATTGCATATGTTGAAAGTATATATGTCTGGGGGGGAAGCTGGAGTGTACGTCCCAGATGCAAGTCCATATCTTACCTGACTCTGACTTTGTGTTGGGGTAGAGGTGTGGGTGAATGCCATCCTCCCTGCTAGTACCCTGCTTCCCATGGGAATGTCAGAGCGGGTCAGTCCGGACTGGGGAGATGCCACAGTATTGCAGTTAGGACAGAGCAGTTAGGACTCTGGGGCTCACTTTAATTTGCGTACTGAGATTTAAACTACATGTACGTAATTCACAACGTATTAGTAGAGCAGAGCTAATACAGATTTGGAACAGCAGTTTCTATGCCATGTACCTTTTCTGTACTTAATATTATTAACTAGTTCTAGTTGAAGTCACTTGTTAAATTAATTCCTGCTAGTTTTCATATATTCAGGTCATCGTTGTAGTTAGCTATAGTCAGTCCCATTTGTGCATGCAGGATCATTTTAGTGGAATGTTTTTAATAATATGTAAAGCTGAGCACATTGTGTTATTAAGTGTTGGTAATCTAAAATAACGTCTTCTATACTTTTTAATACTTTAAACAGTTATGCAATTATTATGTGGGAAGTGATGTCAAGGAAACAGCCATTTGAAGGTAAGGCCATGTCTTCCTTTAATTTATTTTTCTAGCCTTACGTAAAGGCTAAACCTGAGACCTGGGTACCTGGGGACTTTATCTTAGGGGTTACTTTTTAATGATTCAACTTGTAAGTTTGTTGAAGAACACTTTGAGTTACTTTTCAAATTAGACTCCTTTTCTGTATTGTTTTTTTTTTTTTAAATTACAGTGTTGTTTGAAAAATTCAAAATACATTTTTTTGTAAAAAAAGAAACATAACCTTATTTTGGTGAACTATAAATACTATGTCTGCAAACTAAATTATTCTTCCTATAGCAAGCTATTTATATTGCATATATTTCTAATGAATGCACGATGTCTATTTTGACAGAAGTTATAAACCCCTTGCAGATAATGTATAGTGTGTCACAAGGACAGCGACTAGACTTAAGTGAAGAAAGTTTATCAATGGACATTCCTCATCGAGTGCTCATCATAAGATTGATAGGAAGTGGATGGGCACAAAACCCAGATGAAAGACCATCGTTCTTAAGTGAGTTTACCTTGCATAATGAGAAAAGATTTTTAAATTGCCAGATTTCTGTTGAACTTGGTACTTATAGAGCAAGGTTATAGTTGCAAAAGCGAAACGATACAGATGTCAAGAGATACCTGTGCTCAGTCTTGTTGCGTATGATACGGTGCTTGTCTGCTTCCACCATGTCTGTAAACAAACTTTTATGAATGGAACTAGGTGTGTGCCATAAAACCAAGTTGTTAGTTGGAGTCTTTTGCATTTGCCATCTCTCATTTACCTGTAAAAAAGCAGTGTGTTTTGTTTAACTACTTGCACTTGTTTTTTTTTGTTTATTGTTGAAGGGAACTTTTTTTTAAGAAAGGGGAGGAAGTGAAGTATATAATGAGTACTGTGGAATTTATGAGCAAACTGGCAAACACACCAACAAATCATTGCACATCAGATAAGCTATAGTGACTTCACCTTGTGTTTGCATCTCAGTATAAATCTTTTTTACTGAGATCTTTGACTGTTCCACCTCCCAGATGGAGCAGGAACTGGTTGAACCCATGYGCTTAACCTTCTCTTTACATCTTTCTTTGGTCTTGTGGACAAAAAGTTGAACAAATACAGGTACTTTCAGCGATTTTTTTTTTTTTTTTACAGTGGGTTACAGAACTTGGAGAATAAGCTTGTAGAGGTTAGAGTGGCATACTGTGAACTGGAAAAGTTTTGGTTTGACTTTTGCAAACCTGTGTTTGTCACACTTAACTGACATACTTGGTGTATGTTGAGTCCAAATTTATCCCCCATAACAATGTCTCCTTAACATGCTCAGTTTTGTGCTGACTTTCAGCTCTTATTTGGCCACTGTGTAAAGGTAATTCCATCAAAATTGGCAGAAAGTGATTACCTGTTTTCAACTGTGAAATTTGCTCTTGCAAGTGTTGCTGTGGTCACATGTCAGTGTGGCGAAGCTAACAGTGGTTCCTGCAGCTGCCTCCCTGTGCTTGGTTAATTTGTGCTAATTTAATGTGCTTTAAAAACTTCCTCCCTACACCTTTAGAAAACATGATCCTAATTCTGTAGAGAATGCTGAATCACCTTGGAGACGCAAAAATGTAGAATAAGAGAGTTACTGAAAGTATTCAAATGTAGAACAGTACAAAGAACTCTGGCTTAAACAATTCTATATTTTAAGTTTCTCACTGGTTAGGTTGAGGGTGCAATGACTCAAACCTGAACTACTAGGTTTTTTTAGTTGGTTCTGGTGGGTTTTGTTTTTAGGGTTTGGTTGTTTTTTTTTTTTTTAACATTACAAGTAGAGGTCCGCAATCTTAATGTTTCATTTGTAGCTTTGGTGAACAGAAGTTTGTTTATTATTTTGAAAACCTTTATAGGCATACTTCCTTTGAGCTGGAAAGTGTTAGAAAGTTGCTGTTCAGATGATAGCTTAGAAAGAAATGTTCATAACTTCATTTTTTTGCATCAGTTTGGCAGAGGACAAAATGGGGACTCATCCAAACACATAAAACATCTTCATGTTCAGTTTAAAGTCCAAAATGAATTACGTGACCTTTTTCGAGGCATTCTTATTTTTGCATTAGGAACGTTTTGAAATGTCAGGTTATTTTGATATGAGTCTGGTTTGCATGATTGTAATGTGAATTTTTTTTTTCCAAGCAAGGAAATATGTCTATTTATAATATTTTTTTAAAACAAAAAGAATAGACACATCATGATATTTCCTTATGTATTATTGTTTTCCTGTGTCAGTTAACCAAAACAAAATAGCAATCAAAGTCTATGGTCACACTGAAGGGATAATTACCTGGGATATGTACTAAAGTGTGAGCTAACTTGGGTTCTGTTATTAGTGCCGTGTCTGTAGTAAGATGGTCTTTGAAGAAAACATGCATTGCTTTTTCCCCTACTTTACTATCATAAAAAGAAAGAGGAAGTTGCAAAACTGTTGCAAAATTAAGGGAAGTAAAGCTCACTGATTGGGAAATTTTGCAATTACCATAGCACAGGGCGGGAAAAAAACAAAACGCCCGAACCCCCATTTTGTTAAATAAACTTCAAATAGAAAAGCTCGGTTAACCTGTCTGTTCCCCTTATAAAGAAGGGATAAAGACTACTTATCACCATGTTTCTGCACGTGCTTGGAGTGCATACCTACGATTTAATTATAATCAACAAAAATTAACAGTGCTAGTATTTCAGTGTGGAAAATGGAGTGCCAAACCTGTAAAACTCCGTTTTAGTTGATGCAAGAAAATAAGAATCCCAGTATTGAATGTATGTCTTGAAGATGCTAGTGGAAAAAAGTTAATATGGGAGAACTGTGGTAAAATTATAGTAAAAAATAAAAATATGTTAATAAGGATGCAGTGTGACAGATTGCTAGTACGGTAAATGGCTTTTGCCGAATGGGTGGAGTCCATAGAAATGCAGTAGAGTTGTGATATGCCATCATCCTTTCCTGAAGTTTTGTTGTACTTGAGCACAGTTTCAAAGAGACATTTCTATAATACAGTCATCTCAAAATTTGAAATACTTAGTTTTGTAAACCTTTCAGCATTGGAAAGCAAGGGAGCATAGCGCAGGTTGTCACTTTCTTGTTGGATTGTCATGTGACTCCCCATGTGAGCAGATGATTTTAGCTTCTCTGACTTGCTGCCTTGGTGAGCATGAGGACACTATCATTTGGATTCACTGGATGTGATAGGTCAATGCCTTGACTATCACCATCTTCTCTGGTCCTGCCGCACAGCATCTATTCTGGATTTTGCTGTGGTGGGGGGTTGTTTGTTTATTTTTCTCATATAAATCTTTTAACACCTCTGCTGGAGTGGGAAGACAGTGACCCACTCTGAGGTCTTGTGCTGGTTGGTCCCATTTAGCAAACCAGGCTTGTTGGGTCTATCTTGAAATATAGCAAACCCACCGATCTGTCGGTTCCAGGAATGCAAGACTTGCGGTCGGGCACAGTCCTGGATCTCTTTTAATACAGAGTGCTGAGGTGGCCAGATCAGGACAGGGTTTGTTTTGGTGATGTGAAACTGTTGTGTTTGTAACAGGTGAAAGCAAGAAACTTCTGTTTAGCAGCGTAAGTAGTTTGATATGTATCAATAGACAAATTATTTTTGTAAATGTAAGAAAGTAGCTTTAGCAAAATGAAAACTTAATTTCCACCTTAAGTCCTTCAGCAAAGTACTCTTTCTTTGTTTAGAATGCTTAATAGACCTTGAGCCAGTCCTGCGAACATTTGATGAAATAGCTATGCTGGAAGCAGTAATTCTGTTAAAGAGATCAAAGGTAAGTGGCTTTCGTTACAGTCATGAGTTGGTCAAATAAGTTGGTAGCTTTTGCTTGCTAAAAGAAATGTAATCTCCTTTGTCATTTATCTAATCTTGTATCTGGATGAAGCATGTGTTTGTACAGAGCTGTCGCGTTGTCTTATAGCAGAAATTTAATACAGGTAAATATGTCTCTTCCAGTCACTATATGAATCACGAGGTATTTACAAGAGTGAAAAGAAAGCAGATGTGGAGCAGATACCGCTAAATATACCTCTGAATCCCCAGGAGGTAAATATATTACATATTGCATTTGGTATGTCGGCATCATTAAAGATCCTGAGAGCTTTAAAGGGGGGTTAACTTAGTAAGGGGCAATTGTTCTGCAGTTTACTTTCCTCTGCAGTCAGGAAAGGCGTAAAGTGCATTAGTTGAGCCAGGGTGTAACAAATGCATAGCCATATAGGTGAAGATAGTAAGGGGTGGGTAAGCAGAAATAAGAAGGGCATGTTTGGTATATCCTCTAAGTGTGGGAAAGCCAGTCCCTCAAGGAGGAATGCAGCACACAATGTCTGCCACTTGTAAGAGACTGTCTTCTGCTCCCTTACACCTCTACGGAGTTTGCTTATATAGGGTCATGTAGATTTGCTTTTACATTTTGATTCTTAATGCTGCTTCTTTTGATTCTTACTAATAATTAAACTTCTATACAAAATTGCTGTCAGCTTTGGAAAAACACAAGTATTAGGATTACCTAGATTTCTYCTGGTTTACTGTATTTTAATTGTGCTTTCTATTGAGCATTTAGATAGTAGGGAGAAGACAGTGATGGGAAAGTACTCTCTAAATCATTGAAACTTTGTATTTATTTAATATGCATTTTCATGATACAACTGGAATCATTTCAGGAAACATGTTCTGGCTCCATACAATGTGATGCACTTCCCCTTCGGAGCATCTCTCCAGATATATCAAGACTCAAGTCTGTTCCCAAGTGTAATATCCTCTCATCAGGTAGATTTACTAAYGACTTCATATAAATTTCAGTTGCCATCACAGCTTTACACTCCCACTGTAACATTACATTTGCATAGTAGATAGTTGGATCTCCGTTTACGTCAGAAAAGAGATGTGTTTTGTAAACTTAGTGCTCTGGGTAAAAAACTAGAGTATTTTAGCTCTGATTTTCTGTTCCTGTCACTTGAGAAATCCCCACAGCTCACAGCTTCAGTTTTCCTATTCAGGGTCGTGAGTGCAGAGATAGCATTCACTTGTCCTTTCAGAGTCTTGGCAGTTTAGTTAATAATTTGTGAACTATTTCTAAAGATAAAAAGGCTAAACATTTTGAGGCACTCCTAAAGCTGAGTAAACTTAAAGTTTCTAATGCAGCCCAACCTCTAGATCATTTTTGATTGATAAATAAATCAAATTGATTATCAAATTGATTGATAAATAAAATGGCTTTAATAAATAGACTTCCTTGTAAAAGTATCTGCACAGACCTTTTTTTAGCTGTCACCTTTTCTGAATAAAAGTTGGCAAAATTCCCAGACAAAACTCAATTTTGAGGTTTTGCTGACATCAGAAGCCAGAAAAATGTGATGGGACCCAGGTGGAATAGCAATACATTGTGAAACTAAAACTGCACTTGAGTTTCTTCTCTTGAAAGAATGCAAACATATATTTCCAAAGAATGGAGCATCCTGTGGCTTTGCAGGGACAGGTGGTGTGAAAGCAGACAAGACAATTGACTTCACTGCTATAAAGTAGGGCATTAAAAAGTGTGCTGAGGTGCTGCAAAACTGGAGGTATTCTGGTAGAGGTAGGAGGGCACAGGCAGTTTCTTTTCCAGCTCCTGTTTGAACACGTCCACAATTCTGGGCTTGTACTCAATGTACTAGAAAGATATAAATACAGCAGGAATTCCAGGGAAAATAAATTACGGGAGGCTTAAGGAATTTGAGTTACTGGGGAAAATGGCAAAAAGCAAATGTAGTGTAGTTTGGCTGTACCTCAATCGAAGCATTTACCTACACACATAGCGTAAAAATATTAAAGATGAAGAATAACTTGTGGTTACCAAGCTTAATGGGAATATTGTGATGAGTTTTAGAAAATGGAATATTAGACTGAATATGAGCATGGACTATAAGTAATCAGATAAGATAATGATAAATGTCAGCCCTTCTTGCTGCTGGTTCCTGTTAAAAATTGTCATATCTGCCTGTGGAGGTCATTGCTGAGATTGTGGTGGTACTATTGATCTGACTGATCAGTTGGCGGTCCTTTACAGAGTCACTGCTTAGACTTTGTTGCATGTATGTATAGATACTGTAAAGCCTGTGAAAATAGTGTCTACAAAACTGTACTACAGCAGAAGTGTTTGTTATTACTTTGCCAATATTTGTATCAGGTAGTTTTATAATGGAAAGCAAGACCGACATTCTTATTAGTTTGCCAAAATTAGATGCAATTGTTTCAGGTGAAAATCTGTTCCCAGGTAGCTGTTGGCAAGAGAGGAGTTTGGCATGGCACCAAGGCAGAAGTTAATGACTATAGATTTTAGTTGAGTTGTTTTTTCCACCAATACAATTAGAAGACTTTTTCAGAAACTTGCTCCTTCAGAGTTAGGAACTATCTCCTAACTTTCAGCTTCTTTATTTTTTCTTCCTAGCCAGCTTATACACGCACTTATTCTTTGGCATTGCTTTAAGCTTAAATGGCTCTTTTCCCTCTTTTCCCATTTTATTTCTGATATAGAGAGTAATCCTTTAATACACTTCATTTTGCTAGACAAATAGGATACACTCTTTTGAAGTCCATTGGTAAAATAAGCTTCTTCATTCTCCTGGTATCCTACTAGTCCTCCTTGTGCATGTTCTAACTTAAGTCATTGAACTAAGGCTACCAGACATCTGTACTTAGTATTATGAAAGAGGTGTGACAAATGTTTTCTGTCTGAAAAAAAATCTTTACTTAATACACCTTAGAATTTTATTTTTCCTTTTCTCACAAGATCCTTCATTACAGAATAGTCTACCTAGGGTTTTTTTTTTTCCCTCATCTCAATTCCAAATCATTAGCTCCAGCTTGAAGCAGAAAGTCTGCATCGCATATTTTTGCTACTGAATTTCCACTTCTATTACTCCAGTCTTCTAGGTCAACTAGGTTCTTTCTGAGTAACCTGGGTCAACCCGTTCTTTCTGAATAACATTTGCAAATTTCATTAGCATGTTTCTATTTTTTCTGGTATGGTCACTGGTCAAGGTCATTCTCTCATACTAGTACAATCCCAGTAGTTTTGTCTCTAATGTTGTTAAAGAACTGTGTGTGCCTAGAGATCTATAACAATATATCCCAGCAGAGCTGTTTAAAATTCTTCTCTAATATGATCTTTCACTCACACTGGTTGTCTCCTAATCCTTTCTCATTCATGCAGTAGATAACATCTGCTGCTTCACACTACGTAGCTCTGCCCAGCTTACTTTCTCTCTCTTTAATGAAATGAAATGCTAGTTACTATGAGTTCTAGTCCACCATTTTTTAAATAACGAGAGTGTCATTTCTTTCACATTTTCCTATTCCTCCTCCTTGTACTTATAGCCATATTCTTCCACAGGTCAACACTCTGATCTAGGGATACACCTTCAAATACCCTCATTGGGTAGGTATCTATAAATCCTGAGCTGTCCATGGGGCTACCTGTTCTTATTGTGTCTTTAGATGTTCATCTGAATTCTTACATCTGCATCTCTGGTTCTTAGTTATCATCTCTGAAGCTCTTTATCAAGTGACACTGCAAAAGTCTGTAATGAAATCTGTACACAGAATTAGGCATATGCCCTGTAATTGGTTTCTTATCAGCTATTTGTCATCTCTTCTTTGAGTCATTCCTACTGCTGGTTTCATATCCCTCATCTTTTTCTGCCATAAAAAAATCCTAAAAATAGAAACTATTAAGCTTTCCACCTGATAAAAACCCTTTTTTCCCCTTTCTTTGCAAATATTTACGTGAAGCTTTCTTGAAGTCATATGCTGTTTTGACGGACTACCAAAAGCTTCCATTGGCTTCCCACCGAATGTCACCATTGGTCTTCACGTTCTTTCCCTCCACCTGAATCTTTCTTTCAATCTTTCCGCCTTTGTTACACTGCCAAACGTTATCAAAATAAATTAGTCGGCTTTCATGCTGACTCCTAGCTACCTCTCCAAACACTTGAAGGAGTTATTTTGTTCTTCCAGTCCCTACAAAAATTTTCTGTCAAACAGAGCTTTTTTAAAGTTCACATCTACCGGATTTATTCTCTCAACGTTCTTTTAAAATAAAACAAGACCCCCAAACTCATGGTCAAGCCCTGGTAAAAGATAAGGCACAAAAATGTGCTCAGAACCTGAGTGTAAGGAATAATGTGTTGTATTTGAAGTGAATTTAGGTTGTTCATGACTTGTTTTATGGAATTGCTCTAAATAGTCTCTGATGGCTGTATTTTATTTGAACATAGAAGTAATACAGCTCGCTCTTTGGTTTTTTTTCCCTCGCTTTTTTTTTTTTTTTTAAGATGGAAATTCTGGGGGTCTACACTCTCTCAGCAGTCAGAGCACAGATGAAAATATCTCTGTAACTCAGAGCGCCAAACTTCTTGTGCACCCATACAGTTATTTTCCCTCATCTGACAAGAGTATTTCAGATGCCTCAAATTCTGCATCGTGTATGCTGCGGTCATCACCAATTCCTTCAGGTACAGCAAACATTTTAATTCCAAGACCCACAATAAATGTCCTAATATAAAATATATGTGTGTATGAAATGGAAACTGGAACTGTTGTTCACCTGTAAAATGAAAACAAAGCGTTCTACAAATTAAGAATGCAAGTCATTCTGTCCTTGTAGCCTTATATTACAAAGTAAGTAAAACCAATGTAAAATGTGACCTAGTACATGTACCTGTAGCTCCTAGCTTTTTTCTCTCCTTTTAAGCAAACTTAATTCCTGCTGCCTTGGGTCATCTTTATCCCATTCCCTTTGCTCATATTATTTCTCCTTTCTCCTGCTGCTGTAGCAGTGCTGCAATCGAGCAGAACAGAAATAAAAGTTAGCTCGAGCTTAACTCATCTTGTTGCCTGTCACTTCTCCTCACTTTTTAGGCTTATCAATCTTCCTCCTAGTAATGGCGGGACAAAGAGAAGCAGCAGCTGTGTCAGCATCTCACCTTTAATGATCTTCTGTGTTAGCTGAGAGCCCACTGCATGATATTCCTAAGCATCAAATAACTGTTAAAAGTGTGCTTCCAAAAAAATGGTAACAAAAAGAAACTTTAATGCATGATGGATTATTCAGAGAGATATTTTTTATGGGCCACACAATAACATCAACTTTATAGAGGTCTGCCGTTTCATCCCTCTTCTGGAAATATGAGAATCAGCACCTTTACACTGTGCAAATCCTCAGCTTGAGGAAAATAAGCAGAAAACTACAGGGATGTTTTCAGTAAATTTCAAGAAAAACCCCACTGGAAAGTGAAGTTACCACCTCTCTCTTTTTAGTATCAGGTCAGGTTGAACACTGGAACAGGTTGCCCACAGAGGCTGTAGAATCCCATCACTTGGAGATGTTCAAAATTCAGCTGGACAAGGCCCTGAGCAATCTGAGTTACCCCTGAAGTTGGCCCAGCTCTGAGCAGGCCATTAGACTGGATGACCTCCTTGAGGGTTCCTTCCAACCTAAATTATTCCATGATTCAGATAAAATAAATACTCTAACCACCAAATCTGACAAATTGGTGCTTTTTAAATGTGGAATAAAATAATGAAATGTTAAAAGCATGTTTAGTAGTCTAGTGTATTTCTGACCAAAACCAAGTTTTAAACAGCTCTTTCTCAGGCTGTTCTTTGTTCTATAGCACTATTTATTGTCAGACAGTTACAATACTATTTTTTTTTTTTTTTTAATCCTCTCCAATTTCAGATTTTGTTTTGGAAACCATACAACAGAATGTAGCTCATCAATGGATCCAAAGTAAAAGAGAAGAAATTATTGATCAGATGACTGAAGCATGTTTGAATCAGTCACTGGATGCTCTTCTATCAAGATTTTTACTCATGAAAGAAGACTATGAACTTATAAGCACCAAACCTACAAGGACATCAAAAGTCCGACAACTTCTTGATACCTCAGATAGTCAAGGAGAGGAATTTGCCAGAATTATAATACAAAAGTTGAAAGATAACAAACAGCTAGGACTTCAACCTTATCCAGACATTGTATCTAATTCTCTAAGACTGCATCTTTAAATTTATTCTTTCTGTATGAAGCCATGTGAATATTTCTTACAACGTGATTCTTGTTTCTATATAGTAGTTTTATATATGTACTGCTTTGTCTTTACTGTGCCTTTGTAGAGTCTCAGAAATGATACTGAGTTCATCAAGACTTCATTTGGTGAGTTACAAATTAATCAGTTGGAGTGCAGTCATAAAGCCAAACATTTGACACTTACTGACTCAATTCATACAAGTATTTTGTTTATACATGACAAAGAAAAAACATTAAATGTTCCCTGTTTTACATATTTTCTGTTTATATATATCCCTTCCTTTCACCTCACAGGATTGAGACAACCCATCTCAATGTGGCATATTGGTTTTTCTCCCTCAATCTGGTCTTTCCCATAGAGGCAGAAAAAATCTAGGTGCTCTATTTCGGGGCTTGTATGCTGTGTTTATAATAAATTTTCTTCTTTCAGCTATACTGGTTACTCCTCCCAAGATACCTGATAAGAGCGGTAGGTGGGAGGAAGTTTACGTTGCATTTTTACAGGATTTTTATTATGTTTTGTTTTGTTTTTCCCATTTTGTTGCCAGGACAAGTGCTTCAGACCACTGCATAAGAAGAATGTCAGTCCAAAAAGGAGCCCGGAGGCAAGGAGGACATTGTGCTGATCATCTTTGTTCTGCTAAGAACTGATACATTAGAAAGGGTGCAGCTATAGCCTTTTACATTATTTGGTTACACCCACTTAAATTCCTCTTGAAATTGTAGTATGATTAGTATGATGAGATCCACATACAGCTTATAGAAGGCAACCCTCAGTTAATGCCTCTTTTACATTTCCTTGGTTAATGCCTCCCTTACCTTTGTCATCTGCCATAAATACTTCTCATGTCATGTTGCTGGATCAAGCTTCTCATTCAATTTTATTTTTAGTATTTACATGATGAGCGGTAGTTTGGGTCTGTACAAAGATCAAGCATGCACTGCCCTGCCAGGCTGGAAGTGATGTGCATGGGTCTCTCCTGCCATGACCTGCCTTAATCTACTCTGAACAACATCTCTGCCATCCTTGTTTGTCTGAAGGATGGTGCTAACAGGTTGAGGCACAAATGGGGCCATCTGAGAGTAAAAGGTATGTGGTATTTTTTTTTTTTAGCTCATTTCAGAAAACCTTAGTAATTTTACGTAGGTGGCTTCAAACCCAGTAAAGAAATTACTGGTTTTAATTTGTCAGAAAACAGCACAGGCAAATGATTTTCACAGGCACTAATAAATAATTACAAATTCTGCCAACGCTATCTAAAATTTGGGAAAATCCAAACTTCTGGTACAAGAAAGCTGAAATCTACCTAAACTGCTATATAAAAAGGAACAGATAAATGAGAAATCCTAAGTGATGGCTGCTTGGAAACCAATAGAGACGTGAGATCTGCTCCATTTCAATGATTCAAGCTTCAGTGTGGGCATTACTGGTTGCCAACAGCTTAATTTTTTCAGTATCTGTCTTAACTTATTTTGTGAACTGAATCACAAGAATATGATGTATAATTTATTGGATAGAAAAGGTGGGGTTTTTTGGTTTTTTAAAGTAAGTTTTTGGCATTAACTGGGAATTTGAATTTTATCCTGCTTCTTTCTGAAGGCTGTAAAATTCAAACTAGATAGCTGAGACCAGGGCAATGGTGCAATGAATGGTTGTGCTTTTTGTAGAGCAGACCTGAAGATGTCTAGCAGGAACAGGCTCTGAGAAAAGTTGCCAGCCTTGCCAGGAGGAGTTTGGTGCCAGAACTGTGTGTTACACTGCACGTCACATTTTAAGCCACGTTTGTTCATTATTACTAGTGCCTAAAGAAAGATTTGTGTCATGCAAAGTAGGAGAATCACATTTCTTAGATGTGTGTCCAAAATTCATCATGTATTAAGAGCTTTCCTGAATTGTGGCTTTAGTAACTAGAAGAAGAGAGGCTTCTTTAGGGGTATCCTTTTACCAGCTGGTACGTTGTTCTTGTAGTAGGGTCTGCATCAGTTGCAAACTTTGTAATTTATTATTTTAAATTAGGTGTAAGAAGGTAAAGGCGCAGTCCTGCTATGTGGGGGGGGAAAAAAAAGGAAAAAAAAAAAAAGGCTGACGGTGGTCATTGGCCTGCCAGGTGGCATCTGATGACTCATGTCTGGGGGTCTCCACCTTTTTCCTACTTCCCAACTCGCTGAAAGCAACTTCTGCCTTAGAGCAAACAGAACTTGAGCGCAGCACAGATGCTATGCTTCCTAGGTCTATGTGCTGTGCACAGTACACGATGATGCCTGTACATGCTGGCAGGCTCCGTTCCGAACTTGTGATTTGTGCTGTTGATCCTTCCTGGTGCTGCTGCTGCACCTTTGCACTCACTTGCCTCTGACATGTTCTGCAGCCTGCCAGTGTGCCTGCTGCAGCTTTTCTGCCAGCGCCCCATGAGCTGCTGTTCCCCAGAGGTCATGTGGATGGGTGGAGGAGCCCTGGGGAACAGATGGGACAGATCCCAGAGCCATTCCAGGTGCCGCCAAGGCAACTGTGGTAGTTGCCCGCCCTCCAGTCTCTTCATAGTAGAGAGTAAATGTTGGACATAAAAGATGAGGACCCACTGGTAGGACACCCGCTGAGGGAAAACAGCATACTGCTGCTTTCTGAAGTGTCTCTGCTGACTCTTGCTTGTCAGTAGGGAACTAGCTTGGGGTCAGTTGATAATGATAATGATAAATCTGGCCTGTGGAGTCACATTCAGGAATGGTGCTGTCATGCTGCTGCAATCACTATAGGCTGCCCCTCTTCATCTGCCATCACCCAGCGGTGGCACAGCTGCAGGAACAGTAATTTTCTATCCCCAGTCCTGAATACACATGCATCTGTAAGGCCGTAAGTGTTGTTGTAGCCAAAGCCCAGCCCTCCAAGAAAATCCTGAGGCCACTCGATAGAAGAACTCAGTCCTATCTACCTCTTCTTTCCTTGGACCCTGAGCCTCCCTCCATGAGGGAGTAGGATCCATAAAACCGCCCTCTCCAACATGTTAAGCATTCACAGATGTCCTCAAGAGTGGAATGGAGGAGGGGGCAGCCACACTCAGGACTTGAGGGATACGGAAGAGGGGGTAAGGAGAAAGCTTTGGGATAGGCATGGGGAAAGGGAGGTGCTGTGTGCCTGAGCCACTGTATTGGGTTTGCATGGTAAGGTTTTGGTAGCGGGGAGGCTACAGGGGTGGCTCCTGTGAGAAGCTGCTAGAAGCTTCCCCTGTGTCCGACAAAGCCAATACCAGCTGGCTCCAAGACAGACCCACCGCTGGCCAAGGCCGAGCCCATCAGCGACAGTGGTAGTGCTTCTGTGATAACATGTTTAAGAAGGGGAAAAAAAAAACCTGCACAACAGCAATTGCAGCCAGAGAGAGGAGTGAGAATATGTGAGAGAAACAACTCTGCAGACACCAAGGTCAGTGAAGAAGGAGGGGGGAGGAGGTGCTCCAGGCGCCGGAGCAGAGATTCCCCTGCAGCCCGTGGTGAAGACCATGGTGGGGCAGGCTGTCCCCCTGCAGCCCATGGAGGTTAATGGTGGAGCAGATATCCACCTGCAGCCTGTGGGGGACCTGGAGCAGGTGGGTGCCCAAAGGTTGCTGTGACCCCATGGGAAGCCYGCACTGGAGCAGGCTCCTGGCAGGACCTGTGGACCCATGGAGAGAGAAGCCCACGCTGGAGCAGGTTTGCTGGCAGGACTCGTGACCCTGCGGGGGACCCACGCTGGAGCAGTCTGTTCCTGCAGGACTGCACCCTGTGGAAGGGACCCACACTGGAGCAGTTTGTGAAGAACTGCAGCCTGTGGGAAGGACTCACATTGGAGAAGTTCGTGGAGGACTGTCTCCCATGGGAGGGACCCCACGCTGGAGCAGGGGAAGTGTGAGGAGTCCTTCCCCTGAGGAGGAAGCAGTGGCAGAGACAACGTGTGATGAACTGACCGCAACCCCCATTCCCTGTCCTCCTGTGCCGCTGGAGGGGAGGAAGTAGAGAAAATCAGGGGTGAAGTTGAGCCCGGGAAGAAGGGAGGGGTGGGGGGAAGGTGTTTTTAAGATTTCGGGTTTTTTCTCATTATCCTACTCTGATTTGATTGGTAATAAATTAAAATAATTTCCCCAAGTCGAGCCTGTTTTGCCCATGACAGGAATTGCTGAGTGATGTCCCTGTCCTTATCTCGACCCACAAGCCTTTCATTACATTTTCTCTCCCCTGTCCAGCTGAGGAGGGGAGAGAGAGAGCGGCTTTGGTGGGCACCTGATGTCCAGCCAGGGTCAACCCACCACAGCCACACAGGGTGTGTGGAGGCGACAATTGGACAGATGAGCCAATATGTCAAAGTCTGACGCTTCTGTTGTTTAACTCCAGTACTATGAAAGAGAAACAGTGTTTCTGTGCAACTGGAACAGTCAGCACTAATTTTGACTGTGGCAGCAAGTCCAGGGTTGGCCAGGACAGTCAGGCACAGTCATGCAGTTCATGCACAACTTCTCTGTCAGGAAGCCCAAGTCTGGGGTGTCTGCTACAGTCATGCCAGATCTGTGGATGTGGCAGGTGGGACCCTGCTCTCTGAGAGAAGGGCTTGCAAGCACTCGGGAAGACTACCATTTGAAAAGCTGATTGATTTTTTTTTCTCCCAGCCCCTTCCAATGCACAACAGTATTTTGTGCACTCCTCACTTCTTCATTAGCAATTCCTAACAGACTTTTCAGCTTTTTCACTCCAAGGAGGAATGCTGCTGATGTTTCAGAGCACTGTCCTTGCTGACAAGAGCTTTTCTCTGAGTTGTAATAGCTCATTGAGAGCCTTTTAAAATGTACACATAAAAATGTCTTTTTACACATACATGGGGAAAAATAGAAACATAGGACTATACATATTATTTTGCACTTGTTACCGTTAGATTTCATATGCCATTTTAGCACCTAGTCACTTAGTAGTGTAACTGCTTCAAGTATCTGTAATCATCTTTAATTTTGACTGCACTGACTATCTTGTGTCATTAGGTTATTAGTCACCCTCTTTACTATACTTGTCCTCCTTCACAGCATCTGGAAGCCATCTGGTCTTGGTGATGTGCTGCTACTCTTCAAAAAGAAAACTTTAGAAATTCTCTGCACTAATGTCAACCTAAACTGGTAGGTGCATATAATGACGAGCAAGCTCAACCAGAGCTCAGTCCTGCATGTGTTGTTGCCACACTGACCAGCTATGGAGTTCATTGCTGCATGTGCAATGCCTTGCTGATCCTCGTGTTCTGCTTCCATACCTGGAGTTAATGTGGTTGGTAGAGGTTCCTTGACTTGGTCTGTGCACTATGCTCTATCCTGCATCAGCTTCATGGGAAAGTAAGTAAAGATCTGATTTTACCAAGACAACACAAATGGTGGCCTTTTTTTGTCATTCAGACTCTGGCAGCTAATGGCAGAGGGTGTTTGTCAGTATCTTTTCAATCAGGTTTAATTCTAAGTGCATCTCTTGTAGACAAGGACAGTAGGAGCCTGTGCTGGCTGAGCACTAAGATGCAGGGGGCAGAGGTAAGGAACAGGAGGACTTGGCAGAGGTGCAGCTGAACTGTTTGCTGCATCTGGGCAATGGTATGAATGAAGAGGGCTCTGGAAATAATTGAAATACTCTTGTTTACAGTGCAGAGTATGAAAAGCCTTCCTGAGCAGTAATGGAAGTGTAGGCAAGAAACCAGAAAATGTCACAGGCTTATTCAGGCAAGTGCACTTCACCTTGCTGTTCTATAAGCAAATGTGTATATGTGTAGCTATAACACACAGAAGAATTGCTATGAGCAGTAAGTTGGCACAGGAGAATCCTYACTGCAGAAGTGCTAGTCAAATTCTGCAAGACTGTAAAAATGAATGAGAAAAATATGTTAAAAAGGAAGTCACATTCACTTCTTCACATTATCCATCCCGCTTACTTAAAATGCAAGTGTAATCTTCCTTTGCAAAGGAACTAGATTTTGTGTTGACAGAAGAAATGTTCAAGAAAGAAATGTTTTTCATGCACACTGCATACTTTATGATTGCTCAATGCTGATTTACGTGCTGTTACTGTAAATTTGTGGGAAATGTCGAGTAGGACGTAACCATCAGGGTCAGACCAATAGTAATATGGGAAGAGTTAATGAAGAAAACGTTTTGTTTCATGTTCCAACATGCAGCCTCTACAGAATTAAAACAAAGGGCTGAAGCTAGTTAGGAGGGGGATATATGAACAATATAAAGGTTCTCCAGCTCTAAGAGGGGGCAAATGTCTGATGACAGAGTCCCTCAGCATAGCACACAATCAAAAACCAGTTTGGTGCCCCAAATCAGAAACAGGACAAATTCAAGTTCAAATTTCAGAGTGAAAGTAATTACGCGTTCTTGAAAATATGCATTCTGGTTTTTAGGCTATAGTTTGTTAACACTGCCCTGACAGAAGAAAAAGACTTTAAGATGACAGAGGCCCTGATTAAAGAATGTCGCGCTCAGCCTCTCTGCTCTTCCAGCAGAGAACAACATCGCTGCAAAACAATTCTGTTGCCAAAATTTTTCTTGATATATTATAATGTACGTAACCACAGACTTGCAGGCAGCTGGAATTGTGCAATCTTTTCAGGCAGACTTAGAGAGCTCTCAGGGATAAATAACTGTCCTTCATAGATAAAAATAAAGCAACTTGGAGGCTGTTTATTCAAAATACTTGTCACATACCTGCTCTGAATAGTGTTTTAAAAAAGCACAGCCTTTTCTGTGTAAACATTAACTGTAGACCTGTCTCAATCTATCACAGAAAGCATGTTTTTACAAGATGTTACTTTAAAAGGAAGAAATAGGAGGAGCACTGACTTACGTTAGAAAGATTTGGGTTGTTTTTCTATTCCTTTGGGTCATGTTTACAGTATGGAACGTGCAACATGATGCAACTCTCCTGCTTGTTTTCCAGTTGGATTACTGAGGCTGATTGGAGGGATATCTGTGTTTGAATTCAATTATTTCACTTTCCTGCGTGGCTTAGTAGCCCATTCTGATGAAGTCCTGTTATCTGGTGCCTCAACTCAGCCCAATGACTTAAGACTAAGACTCCTGACCTGCTGGATCAGCTGCTTCCAGATGCCCTTTGACACATAACTACAAATTTTTGCCTTACTATTGGCCATGTCATTCATGGAAAACAAAAGTCCCAGGTTAGTGCTCTTGCATTCATTAACTTTTTGCTCTGCCCAGAAGACTTTATTTTCTGGATGTTTACTTGTTTCGGTAGATATTGTGCTGTATACCATACCGGCTTTCCAAAAGTACTTCATAGATAGGGCAACATATTGTTTCAAAAGACAAAGCTGAATACATTGGGTAAGTAATTTCTTTCTTTGCTTATTTTTTATCTTAGATTTTTTTTTAAAGTTTATTTAATTAAAATAAGATCTTAACACCAGATCAGCCTGTTTTGTGTATCATGCATCATGTCATAAATTATTAGAAAAGCCACAGATGTATAATTCTCCGGTTAAGAAAAATAACCAAGTTGATAAATATTTAACAATGAGTAGATTAAATTTAAAAGAAAATATATAAACAAAAGTAAACGGAAAAACATTAGGTTGTTTGAAATGAAGTAATACCTATGATTTTGATTTAACTACCATTCTTTGCTAGTCTCCCCACTCTGAAAATCTTTCTGTTTTGGCAAGTTATGCCACAAGAATAAACATCATCTTTGTGTACAGTGTTAGTAAAAAGTCTCATTGTGGCTTTCTAAATTAACAAGAAGGAATTAGACTGCATTTGTTTCACATTAACATCTGGGGAAGTGTTCTTGGTTTCAGTGACACGCAGATGAAGGATTTTTTTTTTTTCCCCCCAACCTTCCTTTTGTCTTATTTCTATCCCAACTTTCTAAGAAATAGAGAGCAGCTGATATTTAAGCTGCCTGCRTCTGCCTGCTAATGACCTCATTTGAGGTTGTTTGGAGAAACCACATTCCAGGAGAGTCTGGGATCTTCTTTCTTGAAAGCTCTCATTGATTTTAGTATTCATGCTACTGTAATAAAAATAGCAGCTAAAGGCAAGGCTAAACCAAGAGTGAGAGAAGAGGCTATTCATATTAGTGTTAACTTACCCGTCCTGGTGAAACAGATGTGTGCTTATTTACAACAGCAGCTAGAGAGTCACTATTCCATTACAGTAGCCTTTCTGCTAAAGGAAGCAAGCGTATCACCTACCCTCTGGTAAGCTGCTACCTTCTCTTTTTAATACCTTTCTTAGATTTGGACTACAGTAGCTTCTCTCTCAAATATCCTCTGTGATTTGCTTTGGGGTGGGAATGGAGTACTAGGGGTGGAGCAAGTCCCTCCTATGGGAAAACCAGCCTCTGACCACAGTAATGTGATTGGAGCATGTGAAGCATTAATTCACTGAGTATTTTTATAAACATAAAATTAAAAACCCAAAAGGAAATCTGCTCGTTTCCTACGGAGTGGGATATGTTTTCTTCAGAGGAGATCAAAGTGGATTTTTTGTTGTTGTTGTTTAGTTTTTTATTATTATTGCTGAGAATGTTTTATTTTATGCTGTTCCTTCATAATGCATAATCTTGTTTTGTTTGCTTGATCTCCTCTCACACTGGAAAATGTTCAACAGTATAATCTGCCAGGAATACTCCCTTTAAGACCTGTTAATGCTCATGCTCAGCAACAGTGTTTTGAAGTTTGAGCTACACATTTTTGGTCATGTTGAAAACTGCTGGCTTATCTGATTTCATGTTCCAATAGCTATTACTATAAATGTATATGGTTAGGGTTTTTTTTTATTTTCGGTCAATCTGCTACACGCAGGAAAAAATTACCCAGAGTGTACTTAGAGAAAATAAGAGATTGTTCCTGACTTTTAAAATGGCTTTCTACACATATATTGATTTCTAATACAAACATAATTAAAATATGCTAGATTTTGGTTTTAAATGTCATCCTTAATGTCATTCATTTTCTAACTGGAAATAGAAAATATTGGGGTTTTATCAGTTTCGTTGCCTGGTTTGACTTTGCTATGTTGATTGATGGCATAGCAGACTTTCATTATTGAGCAATTATGTGGCAGTAGACAACAATCACCTAAAGAAAAGGCCATGAAATTATCTGAAATAATATTAAGGAGCAAATTTGATGTTCATCATGTTCCAGTATCTTTGATAGGAGATGACTTTCTAAATGCCCTCATTTTCCAAGGGAATCTGCTGAAGGRAACAATATTTGGTCTCTGAGAGAGATCCTCTGATTTATTTAATAGTATTTCTTGAATTAAAAGCTGAGAATTTCAAAATGTCCTAACAAGTAGAGGCAGCTTGGTCCCTCTGGAAATCTATGGAGCCACTCACAAGATGTCACACTTCCACAACCCCTGACCAAGCCTTGCTTAATCATTTGGCAAAGGTTAATTACCTCCTCAAGAAGGAGGCAATCACTCATGAGGCTGTAGATCCCTGAAGGATGGGAAGTGTCTGAGAAAATCCTGTCCTGMCAAACCAGTACTGCACTAATTTATGGAAGGACTGTCTTTGATTTCAACTTTGGTTTTCAACTACTATCAAGCTGTCCCTTCTTCCTTTGCTTTTCTGTATGACTTCTGGCAGTGGCTTGACTGAAAAATGAGCTGTTGAGAATTACTTGTACATGGTGTTATCGTTTTCCTTAACTTCTCAGATGTTGGTCTACAAGTTCCTTTCTGTTGCTTTTTGTGCATACAGCTGGGAGGCAAACATGAGATTGCAAAGGATTTAGGGCCATTATGCCTGTCTGTGCTGTCAAGGCATTCTGCTTTTTCCCTGAGAGGAAAATTTTCCTCCATTTGTTGAGGGAGCCCCTAAGGAAGAGCAAGACCTGCATGAAAACAGGGTTCTGAAGTTCTGTAGTAGAGATAACTTGCTGACACAAGGCACAGGCAAGTGTTTGCAGCTGTTTCGTTTAGCCCACTGTTGCCTCTGAGGCACATCGGCATGTTGATGCCTGTCTGAATCTTTGATTTCCGGAGAGCAATAGCTCTTTCTGCTTGTCACAGTCCATGGGGACCAAGACAGCAAGGACCTTCCTTCATGTCAGGAAGCTTTTATGTCTTGCTCTTCAGACTTCATACACAAGAGCTACCAAAATACCTGTACTTATATTTTTGATGCCATAAAGTTTTATTATTGCAGTAGGGTTAGCCTTCAAATACTCAACCATGCTAAAGCAGAATGCCAGAATGCAAAGAACCTCCCTTTTTTAATTACCGCATAAATTAAATCTTTCCGTTCTCAGGAAGCCACTCCGAATTCCTCTCTGCTAGAGGATTCACCGTGAGGATTTGTTACCTATGGTAATACAGGATTTTCCAACTGAAAATGGCCACCCCCCTGTAAGAAGTCAACTTGTTACAGCTCTGATGGTTGTCCCCAGCATGTAAGCCCTCCCAGATGTTGGTTAGCACTGGCTCTCACTTGGATTATGTGCACCCTCAAAATGTGACCTACGGAGATGCCCAAGTGACAGAGAACAGAGTCATGCTTGAACAGCTAGGTTTCTTAGGTTAAGTTTTTGGCACACCAGTTCAAGGCAGAAGCAGCAGTGATGGTCCCAGAAAGGGGAGATGGTAAGATGAGGATGAAGTGACAGTGATGACAGTAAGGCAGGACTATGGGCCAGGTTCAGTATGAACAAAATAGCAGAAGCTATAAATGAGGGAAAGGGTTAGACCACGGCAACAGATATTGGGCATATCCTCAAATTGTTTTTGTCACTGCCTGTATTGTAACAGCAGTAAATTCTTTACACATTTGACAAAAAATTCTTCTCCTTTGGCTATTATACAGGAAGATCKGTGCAGAATATTTCCTATATTCTGCTAGTTTTCTTAGTAGCATGAATACTTTGCTAAGAACTACCATGAGTCCTGCCTCAGTCAAACCTTGTTTAAGGAAGATGTAATCCTGAATAAACAAATCAATAACAACATTGTGACCCCACTGAATGAAATCAGTGCACTGTCAAAGCTAGTGGGAATATTGCTTTTGCCTTGGGTGGGACCCGGGGGGGACAGGACAGGCAGAAGCTGTTTAAAAGGTTTTGTTCTCAAATTGCTACTTTCTTGCAGATTTTCAGCTGATATAAATTGGGGTAACTTAACTACAGTGAAGTTACATATCTTGGTTATGGAAACTGAATTTCTTATCCCTTGATTCTCAGGCTGTACCTATTTGTGGACTTAATTCAGGATCTGGTTAAAAGTTTTGCTAATGTGACATCTCTCAAAGTACAGAATTTTGAACTGTTTCTTCTTCTAATTGTTTTTCTTTCMAACTGGTTTCATCCACAGTCACTTATTTATGAAAGAAATATTTCCCTACACAGCTCTGGTTACACATTTTTAGAGATCTGAAATAATATTTTGTTAGCACAAGAGAGAAGAAAAAAATGTGCAAAACATTCTGTTACTTAAGAAAATAATTGTATCTTTACCTTTGTCCTCTCATGAAAGCTACAGATTGTAAAAGTTCTACTAGACCCAAGCAGCATTGCCAGTTTAAATGCTCAAATTCCCTTTAGCTACCGGGTCATCTGCACTAGACATCAAAGTTCAGGTTTGATACCATGTACGCAAGTTACCTGTGCTAGTTAGTGACAACCTACCAATTGCATTATGTATCCTACTTTACAGGAAAATAATGTTATCTCATTTATCAGTGAGACTTCATTTCAGGAAAACTGATAGTCATTGGTTTTGATCACTACTTGCATAGCTCCACGTTCACGTCACCTCAGGAGCAGCTGCATTTTAAATTCTCACTCCCTTTGAGCTGTACCCACTTAAACATTTGTGCATTTTGGCTCAGAGCCAGAGCTCTGAATGACCCATATTTAAAAATTAAAAAAAAAAAAAAAAGAAAGAAAAAATCCCAGATCAGGCACAAAAAGCACAAGGTGATTTTAAACCAGTTTTGCTGCCAAAGTAGTATTAATACAGAGTTCTGCCCAAATTTCTAGCATGCTGCTGTCCTGATGGGCTCTCCAGACAACTGCGATCTGTTGCCAACATTTCACATAGCCATGGAGAGCAGAAACAGAGCCAGGAGGTTCTGGAAGTATTAGCTCGTATGTCAGTGGGGGTGGGGAGAGTGACTTTTTTCCCCCTCCTTTCTTTCACACAATCAGAAAAATTGTGTTAGTGGTAGAAAACTGGGAATGCTTATAAGGAATTTTAAGGAAGATCCATGACTGGTGTATTGGATGCCTGAAATTCCTCCCCCCAGATCAAGGTGACGTTTTTTATTCTTAGAGGAACAAAGTGAGAAGTAAGGGGAGTCATCCGTGTGTAAAGAGGAGGTCAACAAAAGATGGGAGACTCAGCAGTCACGCTTGAACACCGATGGCAAGAATTAATATTTAACTTTACTCCAATATTCCCACAGTGCTCCTGTGGTTAGAGAAAGTGCCATTGGGATGAGAAAAGCGTTTAATCTTTAAAGAGAGTTTGACATCTTTTAATCTTTAATCCTCATCCAGCCTCATTAGTTATTTGATCAACTAGGAAACTGAGTTGCACCAAAAAAAGATGAAAAAGAATGCATATAATTATAAATTATTGAGGGCTACTAAAACAGGCTTTACAAAGGAAAGCAAACCTTTTGGGAAGTTTGGGGAAGGCAGGTTGGTTGTTTTAAACTGGCCACTCACCCACGTTTTAACAACATAAATTTGTGAACAAATGTTTTTGGCCAGTGTTGTGTGGAGGAGCTTTGTTCTACTCAGAGAACTTGGCTTTAGCTGATAGGATTTTGAGGAATTTTTCTTTGGAAGTGTTTTAGAGTATGTGTGGAGGGGGGAAGGGAAGGAGAAATAAATTTCTTTTGAGACAGGCACCAAAAAAAGTCATTGTTCTAAGTAAGCGTCATTATGAGTCTACAGGACCAAAGAATTGAGACAGTTGCTGCAGTCCCGGCTGTTACATTTCCCTTCCCCATCCCTGAGGACCTCAGCCCCAGAGGGGTGCGATGTGTGCACAAGGCTGATTTATCAACGCAGCTACACAGTTACGTTGTTTTTCCCAGCTGCCAGTGTACTTGGATCCTGCCCTGCAAGCACCGGAGTAGGAAGCTTTTACAGTCGTGTTTTGTTGGACTCCCTTATACAAAAGTGTTTCCAGGGACAGGGTGTTCAAAACTCAATCCATATGCATGCTAGCGGCTTCTACCCAGAAGTCAAGTGAGGTTAATAACTATACAAGCTGCATTATTCACTGCAGCAGCAATCTCATCTCTAGGAACAGCTAAAGCTCTTTTCTTTGTCCTCATATTAACACTAACCTCCTGAGGCTGGAGTTTTTGAGTATCTTTTTCTCTCTTTTCTCTTGTGTTCCTCAGCAGATAATTTTCAAATGGATGTGATTTGATGAAACAAATAGTAATGAAATAAAGTTCTTCCTGGGATGAGAGCAAAATTTAGGGAGAGGTATACCTGTAGGGGACACTCCAGCTATGTTAGAACATGTTTCCAGGGATACAATGTCTCCTTCTTCCCTAAGATAACTTCAATAACATAACGTAGAATTACAATCCAAGATAAATAATAAAAGTGAACTGAGAGTTCATGAATGCTTCAGGATCTATAACCAAGGACAGCGACCTCACATTTATCCACTAAAAAGGTACGGAACAGTGAAASTTAAGAAAATTCACTAGTATGTGATTCCTGGACTGCAAGATAAAAGCAGGCAAAATAATTGTTCTTTGTACCGTTTATGCCTTGTATGCTGATTATCTTATCCGTGTCTCTGATGCCATGTGCGTTACAAAAGATGTTCTCTCCTCTTGTTTTCAGGTAATGGTAGTTGAGGATGCCAGCCCCCTGGCGAATATGCTGTGATAAAAAATCCCGAACTAAGAATGGAAAAGCTGAAATGGACAATATGRCAGAGACAAGTGAAAAAATGCAGATGAAAAAAGAAATCACGTTACTAAATGGAGTTTCTTTAATTGTAGGGAACATGATTGGCTCTGGGATATTTGTATCACCCAGAGGTGTTTTAATGTACAGTGCTTCCTATGGACTCTCTCTAGTCACCTGGGCGCTTGGTGGGATGTTTTCGCTGTTCGGAGCTTTGTGTTACGCTGAATTGGGAACATCCATCGTTAAATCTGGAGGCAGTTATGCCTATATCCTGGAAGCATTTGGTGCCTTTGTGGCCTTCATCAGACTCTGGTCTTCCTTGCTAATTATCGAACCAACAACTCAGGCAGTGATAGCAATCACATTTGCTAACTATATTGTTCAACCAATTTTTCCTCATTGTGAGCCGCCATATGATGCAGTCAGGTTGATTGCAGCTGCTTGTATATGTAAGTAAAGTTATGATTCCTAGAAGTTAAGAACTATAATTGTAGGTGCCCAGAGAGATTTTTCTGAATTTCTATTCCTTTGCCTTCTGTGAAAATAATTATTGCCTCTCTAAAACATGTTCTTAAGAACTAATAATCTTTTATTCAGATAGATTTTCTTTGGGGCTGGGATTATTAAAGGGGAGAGGAGAATTACAACAATTTGGCTGGGGGAAACTATGACTACTGATTAAAGATATATATCTCTCCATGGATCATCGGCCTAATTGGCAGCCCACATTTGGTCCATGATCTCTCTCCCCTATTTCTTGCAAATCACAAAAAATGAACAAAAAATCTTAAAATTCATATGGAATTAAAAGTACTTTGCCTCATATGAGTGTTGTGTCTGGAGAAATTGTGTAGTGTAATCAGACTCTCCACAGAGTTGACTTCGTTGTGACTGTATGTCTTAGGTGAACACAGGGATAAGCCTTACAAATCTATCCTCCAGTAGATGGACTGTACTCAAATTCTTTTCCTTATAAACATGGATTTCTCAAGCTAGGGTATATGTTCCTTTGAGGCTGTGCTATAGCATTATCTTTTAAAAATGGCTTAAATTGTACAACTCAACAAAAACTTCCAAAAGGATAAGTAATTTTAATTTAYGATAATATAATGTATACTGACAATTCTGAAAAGGTGTTTTCTCTGTAGCCCTGACTCTTGCCACTGTGGTGCAGAGGAAGTTCACTTCTGAAAAAGGCTCTATGGTATAACTTGAGACCACCATGACCACTCAGCAGTCTAAAAGGCAACTAACACTATTCCAAAAGACTTTATCAGCTGAAATTCTCCACTTGCACATGAAAGCAGTTATTTATTAGATCAAAATTTCTTTCCCCAGTGTTCTAGGTGCACCTCATGAAACCCTAACACTTATGAGTAGTCTTCAAATGCTGATGTTTCTCTAAGGCTTCACTTTCTTAGKTATTCTTGCTGTAGTTTTCATGTGAATCAACTGCGTGCTCCAGTACCTCTGATTTCTGAGCTAATGCCCCAGGTGTGGTTGGCAGCTGCTGCTTTCTCATACAGCAAATTAGTTGCCTCACCACTGACTAGGCTTATAACAAGCATTTTGAGTAACAATCCAGATTGCTGGAAAAATTACAGTTTATTATATTAACTGTGATATGCAATTTAGCAGTGTCAGATAGCAAATTTATTACTAGCTTGAACAATTTTGATAAGGCTCAGTAGCACGGATTTAATTGGCACTTCACCAACATAGTGGAGAGAATTTATTTAAATCTATATATTTAGTAGAATTTACTGGGAATTCCATGGCAAGATCCCATTGCCTTGAATTTAATTACACTCTGCAGCACATGATACATGTCATGCATCATATACACACACAGTAAACATATCCTTTGCAGTGTTTCAAATAGCACTTTATAGCATCACAAATGACTCCTAAATGTTCAGTATTAAAAACTTCAGTCAACACTTACTTGATAATTTTTAAGAAATAACCTATAATTCTAACAGTTACTGATATATACTACTGTACTTTTAAGAAAGAGGTATATGGTTAAGTTCTACTACAGAGATTTTTTAAATTATAGAGCATAAAACCTTATTTCAATGTATATGCYACATTTAGAATCATAGAATAGTTTGGGTTGGAAGGGACCTTTAAAGGTCATCTAGTCCAACCCCCCTGCCATGGGCAGGGACATCTTCAACTCGATCAGGTTGCTCAGAGCCCCGTCCAACCTGACCTTGAATGTTTCCAGGGATGGGGCATCTACCGCCTCTCTGAGCAACCTCTTCCAGTGTTTCACCACCCTCATTGTAAAAAATTTCTTCCTTATATCTAGTCTGAATCTACCCTCTTTTAGTTTAAAACCATTCCCCCTTGTCCTATTGCAACAGGCCCTGCTAAAAAGTTTGTCCCCATCTTTCTTATAAGCCCCCTTTAAGTACTGAAAGGCTGCAATAAGGTCTCCCCGAAGCCTTCTGTTCTCCAGGCTGAACAACCCCAACTCTCTCAGCCTTTCTTCTTAGGAGAGGTGTTCCATCCCTCTGATCATTTTTGTGGCCCTCCTCTGGACCCACTCCAACAGGTCCATGTCTGTCTTGTGCTGAGGGCTCCAGAGCTGGACGCAGTACTCCAGGTGGGGTCTCACCAGAGCAGAGCAGAGGGGCAGAATCACCTCCCTCGACCTGCTGGCCACGCTTCTTTTGATGCAGCCCAGGATACGGTTGGCCTTCTGGGCTGTGAGTGCACATTGCCGGCTCACGTCCAGCTTTTCATCCACCAGTACCCCCAAGTCCTTCTCGGCAGGGCTGCTCTCAATCCCTTCATCGCCCAGCCTGTATTGATACCAGGGGTTGCCCCGACCCAGGTGCAGGACCCTGCATTTGGCCTTGTTGAATCTCATGAGGTTCACATGGGCCCACTTCTCAAGCTTGTCCAGGTCCCTCTGGATGATATCCCGTCCCTCAGGCGTGTCGACCGCACCACTCATCTTGGTGTCATCTGCAAACTTGCTGCGCATGCACTCGATCCCACTGTCTATGTCATTGATGAAGATATTAAACAGTACTTGTCCCAATACAGACCTCTGAGGGACACCACTTGTCACCAATCTCCATCTAGACATTGAGCTGTTGACTACTGCCCTCTGGATGCAACCATCCAACCAATTCCTCATCCACCAAACAGTCCACCCATCAAATCCATACCTCTCCAGTTGAGAGAGAAGGATGTTGTGGGAGACCGTGTCAAAGGCCTTGCAGATGTAGCTCTTCCCTTGCCCACCGATGTAGTCACTCCATCATAGAAGGCCACCAGATTGGTCAGGCAGGACTAGCCCTTGGTGAAGCTATGCTGGCTGTCTCGAATCACCTCCCTGTCCTCCATGTGCCTTAGCACAGCTTCCAAGAGGATCTGTTTCATGATGTTCCCAGGCACAGAGGTGAGGCTGACGGGTCAGTAGTTCCCAGGGTCCTCCTTTCTACCCTTTTTAAAAATAGGTGCAATGTTTCCCTCTTTCCAGTCACCATGGACTTCACCTGACTGCCATGACTTTTCAAATATCATGGAGAGTGTCTTGGCAACTACATCAGACAATTCCTTCAGGACTCTTGGATGCATCTCATCAGGTCCCATAGACTTATGTATGTTCAGGTTCCTCAGGTGGTCTCRAACCTCATCTTCTCTTACAGTGGGAGGCACTTGGCTCCCCCAGTCCCTGCCTTGAGGTCCATCCACTCGAGAGGTGTGTGAAGAGAGATTGCCAGTGAAGACTGAGGCAAAAAAGTTTGAGTACCTCAGCCTTCTCCTTGTCTGTTGTTACCAGTTTGCCAGTCATGTTCATCACAGGGGGTACACTTTCTTTGACCTTCCTTTTCTGGCTGACAGACCTGTAGAAGCCCTTATTATTATTCTTTGCATCCCTGCGCCTTGGCCTTCCTGACCCCCATCCCTACACAACCGGGTAGAGTCCCTATACTATTCCCAGGATACCTGTCCCTGCTTCCACTGCCTGTGCATTTCCTTCTTGCCCTTTAGTTTGACCAGCAGATCTCAACTCAGCCATGCCAGTCTCTTGCCGTCCTTTCCTGATTTCTTACACCTGGGGATCGAGAGCTCTTATGCTCTGTGGAAAGCGTCCTTAAAGGTCTGCCAGCTCTGTTCCACTCCCTCGTCCCTGAGGGCAGTTTCCCAGGGGGTCCTATTGACTAATTCCTTGTACAGCTGGAAGTTTGCTTTCCTAAAATTCAGGGTCCTGACTTACTCTTCGCCTGACCCATATTCCTCAGGACTGCGAACTCCACCAGTGCATGATCACTGCAGCCCAGGCTGCCTCCAATCTTGACATCACCACCGACTAGCTCACTTGTGTTGGTGACCATCAGGTCCAGTAATGCATCCCCTCTGGTAGGGCTGTCTATTACCTGGCTTAAGAAGTTATCCTCAATGCATTCCAGGAGTCTCCTGGATTGCCTACAGCTCACCGTGCTACTTTTCCAGCAGATGTCGGTGTGGTTGAAGTCCCCCAGCAGGACGAGAGCCTGCGAGCGCGATGCCTCCTGTAGTTGGAGTAAGAAGGCTTTGTCAATAGGCTCCCCTTAATTGGGCAGCCTGTAGTAGACACCAACAACAATGTTCCCTTTTTTGCCTTGGTCTCTAATTCTTACCTGTAAGCTTTCAACCTGCTCATGGCTATTCTTCAGAGACAGCTCTTCACACCCTATCCATTTCTTGACGTAGAGGGCAACCCCTCCGCCCGTCCTTCCTTTACTAGAGCAAGGTTTACAGAAGTCATTATTTACAGACATGTTTAAAATTATATTCAAACCTGACGCTAGGCATGAACAATCATTATATAACCTGTTGGGTTTTTTTAGTATGAGAATAAAAACAAAATTCTATCCCCATTGCACAATATTGGTATATTAATAGGAAATAGTGGGGGCAAATCAGGTCCTGCTTCTGTAAATAGGTCTATTATTACCTTGACAGTTAACAGGACACTCTGTCAAATATGCAGAGTCACTCGTGATAATGAAGTCAAGAAGTTCTTTGAGCATTTGTGGTTGGATGCTAATTTTCTTACTATATAGAAAGGTTTCTAAATGGTTTTCGTTTTACACACTACAAAACCCTTTTTCTTCCTTTCAAAACTGAAGTGTAGATTATAGGCAGGTCAAAGAAACAGAAGCAAAGACCAACAAGACTGCTAGAGAAGAAATAGCCCATTCTGATCCATGCTTGAGAGCACTCTGGACCACCCATGCCGCAATTGTCCTGCTCTCTTCTCCAGCAGCTGGGCTTCATACCTGGTACCAATGCATACCCTTACCTTTCCTCATCTATCTCTGTTTTGAATTATGGAATTGCAAGAGAGATAAGTTGCCTGTGGTGCCATGTGTGTGTGCTAGAGTGAGAGGAGGTGGGCACGTGGCTCGGCCCCTGGCTGGACCTGCTGCCAGCTGAGCAGCAGCACTCGTCACAGCGCTTTATCTGCTCATCAGGGTTTAACTTCTGTGACAAAACTGAATGCAAAGAATATGGCAGAAGGAGGAAAGGAGAACAGGTTGATCCCACTCACTCTCTGCAACCAATTACTTCTTTGTTATTTCTCTTAGATTCTGTCAAAATTGAGACTTGAGAGAACTCTGTAAGTAACTACTTCTGTAATCTTCAGACTCAGGGTCAAAGCATGAATGACACAGCCTGTAAGCCATGGGCACAAAGTAACAGCGTGCTGCCCTGGCTCAATTCAGTATCTTGTCCACAGCATCCAAACTTTTTGGTGCAGAAGATGTCCTTAGTCTGTATGTAGGCTGGAGCTCGAATCAGCATGGAAAACTTCAGGAAAAACTTCAATTCAAATAAAGAATATAAAGAAATCTCACCTTCTGCATGTGAGCAACTCTGTTGACTTTAATAAAATTTAAAGATTATTTAAAAGGAGCAGGAGTTAGTCCTAAAATTCAAAAGCTGATGTGTTTTGTCTTGAAAACAGTATCCTTCAGAAAACCATTGTGTAAATTTTAAACCAGTTATTTCATTCATTTTAATAAATCTGGGTGGTCCTGAAATGGTGAAATTTTATTCTATTTTATTCCTTGCAAGAGGGATGGTATCTGGAAGGATGGATTTGAAATATGCATTAAGTGACATAAAACATACAGTGCTCCTCTCATGCATATTCTTTTTCTCTGCAGGTTCCTTAACATTTATTAATTGTGTTAATGTGAAGTGGGGAACCCGTGTACAAGATGTTTTCACATATGCAAAAGTTATGGCTCTTATCTTGGTGATATCTGTTGGCCTTTACAAAATTGGTAAAGGTAAGAATAATTTTCATTTACTTAAATTCTTAAAAATGAACCATATATGAGTTTCAAAATCTGTGCAGGAAGATCAGGCTCCTTAAGACTTACATATGAAGTGTTGTTTATTCTGGAAAAAACTGTCTGCCATAGAAAGATCAAAGGAGTATTATGGCTTGTTAAGCAATGGGGGTTTAATTATTCTTCTATCCTTGGTGTGGCAAAGCAACGCACACCAACTTCTGCATTGCTCGGGCTGAATAGCAAATAGCAGCTGAATTAACATCAGTTTAGTGCTAACTAGTTTAACATCAGCCTCAGTGTCTCTGACTCATGCTTGTTAAAGGCTAGTGTTGCTACTTGTCCTATGATACGACAGCACAGCGGAAATTGCTGGACACGTCCTTCGTATTGCTCCTCACCCCCCGCTCTCCCTGCCCTCCCCGTGGCAGAGAGCTGCCGCAGCGCCCTGCGAGGGGAGAGGGTCGGGGAGGGAGGAGCTCATCCTTTCTTTCATTGGTGAGAGGGTGTGCTTGATCCTAGAAACAAGGGAGAAGACTGTAATAGTGCAGTCCTGTGAATCACTGTGGTATTGTAAGACATCACAGGACAGATGAGCCACCTCGTATCAGCAGTAACTGGACTGAACTGAATACACTGAAAAGCTGGAGACTAGTTTATTCCGGTGCTATCTCTGATCTTTGCATATGACAATAGATTTGATTTTATTAATTTGGGCCTCTGGTACAGTGAAGTCTCTTCCAACTCTAGCTCTGTTGCTTAGTTACTAAGGTTTCTTCATTTTCCTTTCCCATGAAATTCCTAAATAGCCATTGTATCTTTTTATCATTTATCTTCGCTCTACAACTACCTGAAAGGAGGTTGCAGCGAGGTGGGTGTTGGTCTCTTCTGCCAAGCAACTAGCGATAGGACGAGAGGAAATGGCCTCAAGTTGCGCCAGGGGAGGTTTAGATGGGACATTAGGAAAAATTTCTTTACTGAAAGAGTGGTTAAGCATTGGAACAGGCTGCCCAGGGAAGTGGCTGAGTCACCATCCCTGGAAGTATTTAAAAGACGTGTAGATGAGGTGCTTAGGGACATGGTTTAGTGGGCATGGTGGTGTTGGGTTGACGGTTGGACTTGATGATCTTAGAGGTCTTTTCCAACCTTAATGATTCTATGATTCTATGATTTATTCAGTTGAAATAAAGATGGTTTCCCCTCTTCAGTTTAGGAATTGTCTTTTTCTACTGCTGAAACTAGCTTATAAAACCTAACGAGCGTGCCTGCTTTTCCATGTTTGCTGGCCTTCTTTCCTTGGCTGTGGTTGTATCGGCTGTTACGCTGTAAAGCTACACCAGACTTTAAGAGAGCTTTTTTGTTTAGCCATTATCCATGCATGTCAGTTGTCACTGGTTTGTTCAAGTCTAAAGAAACCTGAACAAACGAACCCAGTACTAAGGGCAGGAACATGAAGATGCAGAAGAAAAGCATTGCTCAAGGGCCACAGTTAGATGAAGGAGTAGTTCCCCTCATAAAGCTGTTGCAGTTTTACAAAGGCGTGAGTCCATGATGTCACCCCTGTAGCAGCTTTGCCCTGTCCCCACAGTCACAAATTTACCCATGCTTTCAAATTGACTCCTTCAAAACTCCCAGCCCTCTCACTGGCATGCAGCTGCCATGATGCGGTTTGGCCCAGGGGCCATTCCCTCTGCTCCTGCATCCACATAACCCACGCCGGGTCCTTTGYGTTGCTCCGTGGGGTCAGGGAGGGTAAAGGTGGAGGTGAAATATTATTGTGAGGAACGCAAAATGCTGAGGGATTTCAGTGGTAGTAAAGGTCTCACCTCTGCTTTGTTTAAGCAGAACCAAGAACTTAAATATAGAAAGGACTGGGTGGAGGATTGATGTAGACTTCTGGAGGAAGCTGTGATTGGGTCAATGCACTCTTCTAAACTCAGCAGCTCTTTTAATGAAAAGAACGGTTGCAACATTTTAGCCCTGCTGTATTCCTTCTGGTGTGCTCACCTTGTTTTAAAACACTGTGAATGTATCTGATTTTGAATATGAGCTGTCTTTAGTAAAAAAAGCTTTTCTTGGTCCTTTTGKTTTTTTCTTTTTTTTCCTTCCAACCATTTTCTTCAACATCTCGTAGCTTCACCTTCCTCAGTTCAAACAGTCTCCTGGTAGTTACTGCTCTTCAAAGATTTAATTGCTTTTGTGGTATCTATAAACTCCTCAGTTTAACCACAGGATAAAGTTGTTTCATTTTATAACAAAGACCTTACTTTCTTCCCTAATAGAGGTTTCAGCATGTTGCTGTCTTCCTTAATACTTAAACCCACTTCCATTTATATTAGATAGTTGACTTTCCTTCTACAAACCCAGGAAGGCCTTTCTTCCTCTTTCCAGAATTGCAGTGAAGGCTCATGCAGTTTCATTAACATTTCGTCTATTTTGCAGCATTCTGCAGGTTGTCATCTCAACCAATTGAGCTAAACTAGAGGAGAACTTTGAAAGGAAAGATTTTTCAAGTACCCTCTCTTAATTTTGGGGAACACCTTTGTGGGGCAGAGGATCCCACTGAGAACCATGCCTCCAGGAGTTCCCCCTCCAGTGGCCACTAATTCATCTGGTGAAAACAAAAGCACAGATATGAGGAAGAAATATGAGACACATTCAGGAACTGAAATTGGGTTTCCCAAGTGCCTCTGCCTGGCTGACAGGGCATAGCATGACCTCAGTAMGGCTCCCTCCTTCGGTAGGCTAGACAGCGATGCCAGGAGACAAGGACGCCATGAATTGTGGTAGAATTACACAAGCCACATCCAAATAACAAACACGGGAAAATGTCTTCTGCTGTCTCCCTGTACAAGTGTAGCTGTCTGAATGTCTGACTGAAACTTTCCTATTTGTCAAGTGAAAATATAAGCTGTGCACTTTTAGAAATAGTAATGAAACCTGGATGCAGTGGGTTTTTATTTCCTTTTGGTTAGCTGAGACTTTTAGTGTAGTGTCCTTCTACATCGTAATCCTTGAAACRTAACAGGAAATTGGTACCTGCTGTTTGTACAGGGGAAACGGAAAACCTGAGAGCTCCGTTCGAGGGCTCAGCAACAAACCCAGGGATGATCGCGCTGGCTCTCTACTCAGCCCTCTTCTCCTATTCGGGATGGGACACGCTCAACTACGTCACCGAGGAAATGCAGAACCCCGAGAGGTAAACGGGTGCTTTTCCTTTGAATTGCTGAAGTGTCCTGGTAAGACAGGTGATGGCAGGACAAGCTGCTCTGTACTTGTTTCTGATTGGAAATTAGTCAAACTATTTTCTCTGCAAAATCCTTCTTCTTTTCCAGAGAAGTAGTAAGTATGCAAACTCTTCCTGATTATTGTCCTCTCTCACCAATTGTATCACACTAATAAATCACTTGTCTGCATACGTGTATTTCAAACCTTCCACTTTAGGCCAGAATTTTTAAAGGAGGAGAACAAATCCCTGCTGAAAGCAGGGAAAAGTGTGGGTCCATCTAGCTCTCTAAAATTCCTTATTTCTTTTCAGTCAGATAGAACAGTTATTTTATTTTTCACCAGTAGAGTAAGACTGTTTCAGGTTTATGACTGGTTTATCATGTGATCTTCAGCATTACTGTTTATGGAAAAAATGTTTGATTTTACTAAAGATTAAAGGTTAAGTAAAAAATAAAAAAGTCCACAGTAGCACTGGATATATCATCTCCTCCCCTCTGTAGGGGTGTCCACCCTGTGGGAGTGGTGTGCCTCACCTACTCAGACTGAGTCCACCTTGTCTTGGGACATACATAGGTTATGAGTCAAGAAAAAAATGCTACGATCACAAAAACACCTAAGTGTGCATTTAAATCTCATTGCTTAAGTGCTCTCTTAAATTGCTTCAGAGAAAAGACAGTATATAAAATTTACAGGTATAAATGTACATTTTTTCTCTAAAACTTGTGACAGACCCACAAGCAGCCAACTAAGCTGCGGATGGAATTGTTCTACACACGGCTGCACGTTATTTTGTAACCCCATGATTACAAAATGATGGATTACAAAAAGTGATGGAGGTATCCATTCACAAATGTTTGAATTTGGGAACAATCTTCTGTTTAAATATTCCTTATTCAAAGAACATTAAATAATTTTGCCATTTTCCTTTTGCAGGAATCTACCTCTTTCTATCGCAATTTCAATGCCTATTGTGACTATTATTTACTTGCTGACTAATATAGCGTACTACGTAGTGTTGGACATGTCAGCTCTTCTCACAAGTGATGCAGTGGCTGTGGTAAGTTGTATAAAATAATTAAACCAAAAGTTACTGTATGGATGACACTGAGGAAGAATCTCGGGTAGCATACTTCTGGCAAAACAATTGAAATATTTCCATGCTGAAGGTTGTTGCTTTGTTTTAAACTTTGTTTTCCTGTAAGAGTACCAGTATATGAGAAGGTGCATATAAAGAATATATCCAATAAATCTGCTCTTGTAAATTCTCTTATATACTCTGTAAATCCTGCTCCTAACAGTACTTCATTGTAGAAGATGCTTTTGCCAGGGCCAGACAGAGAAAGAGCTATAGAAATTCTGGGTGGTTTAAGAACCAGGGGTTTTTGCTATCATTCTAATGTACAGTGTGTGATGTTTAATGCTGCAGGATCACGGCAATATTTTCAACACAAAAATGTGCAGTGAACTGCTTTTTAAAACGTTATCAATATTTTATACAAAAGTACAATTATAACTCATGGATTACTACAGTCAGGATTTGTGAGAATGCATTAAAGCAAATACATCTTCTTCTATTACCTCTTCTATTACCATTGACTTGATCTAGACTTAGAAATTTTTTTTTTAAATCTTTTTTTAATGTATCTGCCATTTTTATTTTGATACTGATAAGTTTTTCCAAATTCTAATTTTTCCAAGTCATTATCGGGTGTCATAAGAAAGCATGGGCTATGACACTATATTTGGGCTGGTGTGTTTTCATGAGAGTGTCTCAGGATTGTCCATATGCTTAACATAACGGGCCTCACTATTATTTTCTTTTTCTGTTACAGACGTTTGGCGATGAAACCCTTAGTTATGCTAAGTGGATAATTCCTATAGCAGTGGCCATGTCTTGCTATAGTGGCTTAAACTCATCAATAATTGCAGCATCTAGGTATGAAATACAAGATTTGTTTTAAATAATTGAAAAGGAATAATTTATTATTAATCTGCATTCTTTACTACTGCATTGTAAAAGTGACACAGTTAATTTTTGCCATGTCAAGTTGTTCATTGGTGATGGAAGGCTTGTTACGATCTGACGTGTCTTCTCATGATCAGCACCAACTGATAAACTAAAGCCACTTGAGAAGAGAGCAGCATATACAATGCATTAAAAGAATTAATGCTGCCTTTGTCAGAAAGCAACAAGCTATTCCTTGGCTCACTATCTGGTTGAGTTTTCTTATTCTTTTTTTCAGGCTTTTTTATGTTGGAGCCAGGGAAGGACACCTCCCTGACAGTCTGAGCTTGATTCATATAAAGTGCTTCACACCAGTCCCTGCTCTCCTCTTCAACGTAAGTGACAGCCCGGCCCCGTGCCTGCCCTGGGCGACCGGCGGTTTGAACCCGGGGAGTACATACACCTCGCCTCTGCCCGGTGTTTCTCCCCAGCTTCTCCAGCACTGCAGACATCTTTCTCAAATGCTCACAATTTCTAAAACGCATTGAGGGTGGTGATGGTGGTGTTATTTTGTCTGGTGGGGTTTTTCTGAGTGGAAAGAGAATGGCTTGATTCACATTCATATGCTCTCTGAACAAGATTAGTGAGGAGTAAGTACAATAGCATTACTTAGAAAACAGAGAATGGCTAAATATGTAACAGTATAGACAGGAGTTGTTGAAGTCTTTATGTGAGTTTTCAGAGTGTCACTGGAGAAGAATATGGCAGGAACATCTCTCAGCCCTCGCCGTAGGCTGATTTTCTAGGACTTTAGTTATTACAGGAGTGACAAAGCACTTAAAATTACATTCCCACCGTTGGATGCCTATAGCCATATTGACTTTTTCTTGCTGTCACTATACAAATGAATCTTGTGACACAAAATCGAGGAACCATAAGGTATAGAATTAGTGCAAATGATTTTAATAAATAATCCATAAATCTAACCGATTAACATAAGAGGGAGGATATGCACAAACAGAGAAGGTGGAATCATTCAAAAGCATTTCGCTGCTCTTTATTTGAACATGTATTTTATCTGGTGTCTTCCATTGCCCTGTGTTACATACTGTTTATGAATGGATTATCATACCGGTCCTGTTTGACATCAAATAATTTACTAAAACTTACAATCTTATTATGAATACTCTTCTCAGAGGGATTCTGTTTGCACCAGTAAGATGAGCTATATTCCCTTAATACACCACCATTTGCGTTTTTCAGTGGATTTTTTTTCTGCTCATCTGTTAAAACAGACATTAAATTCCTGGTATTTTAGGTCTTTCCATGCAGGCAGTATAGCAAACCTGCATACCACAGAATTTACTCTAATGGTCTCAATGTACGAGTGGACTGTGAGAGCCTCCAACAGTGAAACTAAATTAAAAGTTTGCTTTCCAGCTAAAGCCAACCAGAACAGCAGAGTAAGCTGCTGCCTACAGAAAGCTTCTTAGCAGCCTTGTCCATAGTGCCAGCAGAGTCTGGTGCTCCTCATCCGGCCCTCTTAGGAGGGTTTCCTGCTGGTGCTGAAACATAACTTCACAAACCCGACGTCTCTTCAGCCAAATGTGATGGTCTCACTGCTATGTTTAAGGAAGAGATACCAGCATGTTTCACACAGCATATTTGCAGATTCCTCAGAGTTTTAAGTACATTCTTCTTGCAAGGACCTGATCTCCTAACTCCAGACAAATATGTTGGAAACAGGCTGGTTTATAACTTTACTACCTCTTTATTTTATAAGACATGTCTTTATTTTCACATTAAAAAGTCTTTGTTTTTATTATCTCTAGGGCTTAATGACTTTGCTTTATCTCCTTGTGGAAGATGTTTTCCTCCTCATTAATTACTACTGCTTCAACTACTGGCTCTTTGTGGGTCTGTCTATTGCAGGATTGATATATTTGAGATATACTCAGCCGCATAGACCACGGCCTGTTAAAGTAAGTAAACAAGAGAGGAAACAACCCCTAAAAGCCAGCTAATGCACATGTTTGTGTGATCCTTAATACCACAACCATAACATTACCAGTTATGTTATACACTATTTATCAGGCACAGAAATCCTTTCAACATATAAGAAATGAAGGAGCAAAACCCATTTGAGTTTCCACAAGAACATCTGTTCTGGTACTTTTGCTGTGAGGTTGAAATTATACTTACCATTTCTTTTGCCTTTCATTCAACCTTATAACTATCTTTATTTCAAAATAAATAAGGAATAAATAAATGTCTGGGGTTCTTAGCCCATCCTGGAACAACCCCTTTTTGTATTGTTCACAGCGGACCTCAGTAGAGATAATGATGGGGGCTCCAGAGAGGTTAACACTCTGATCAAACTTACATGATTTAACAAATTCAGCAAAATCCCTCCAAAAACCATAAATGCCCAAAATTCCACTCATGCAGAAGATTGAAAGCTTAAATAATCAAATATATTTTGAGTGTTCCCTCCCACTGCATAGTGGTCATAGACAGTAAAATGCAAGTTTAATGACTGATTGCAGAAGGGTGTCTGGCTATCAGTTAGGAGAGGGAGACTGCACAGAAACAGAGCATGCGTAAAACTTGTTTCTAGTTTTAATCCAGTGATTGTCCAGGATGCAGTTACAGAAACCCACAGCTTCCCCCAGGCACACAAAACCACGTGCTGGCTCCCGTTTCCCTGCGCTGTGTTGGCTCCATGACCTGCATTTCGGCTCTGCAGTGATGCAGTAAAAATTATGAGAAATCCAAATTAACACCCTGTCTAAATATTTCTTCCTTGTCACTCTTCCTAACCTCCTGCACCATTGTTACCAACACATTTTTTTTCCCCTTTTAAGGGTAACATCCTGATCATAAAAAACATGGTTCAAACAAAGGACTAAAACATCCTAAGCACCTACTGCTAGAAAACCTTCCAGTCTTCCAGAGCAGACCAAATTTTCCTGAAGCATGTTCACACTTCATTTCCAAACTCTCCCCCAAAATATGTGGAAGATAAAGATTAAATCTTGCCTTATTGGCAGTTTTGCTATTGACTCTACTAAAGCAAGGATTACAGTCAGGTTATAGACAATGACTGTTTAATTCCTATCAGCATTTGCCAGCTTAGTCAATGTCACAACTCCACATACACTTTTTCCTTTTCTGAAATGTAGCAGTTGGTTTTCATCAGCTTACACTTTTAACCTTTTTAAGGAAAAAGAAATACTTATACCAGTAAACTCTCAGGAGTTTCAGTTAGTATTCAAATGTCAGCTCCTGGACTCTTGAGAAGGCTCATTACTACAGCCAGTGAAAAATATTTCAGTGACAAATAAATCCATACAGAGGTTATTGCAACTTTCCTATTTGTGGTATGATATTTGTTAAGTGCCCAGGCAAAATGGTTGTACATCAGTCCGTTAGTTCTGTAGCACCAACACAGTAACTGAAAGTCTAGCTGAGTTAGTTCCCAACCAAACTTACAATTAAAGATTTGCAGTTGAAGTTAGAAGGAAAACTAGCCATTGCTGCTCAGTGTTAAAGTACTGCTTTCAAAGCTTGATCTGTTACTACTGTGGAAAGAAACTGAGCTTGTKCAGGCCTGAAAACAACAAAATGGTCAGATATTTAGGTGTGTACCAGATAAGAGGCTCTCAGCAGCCTACATAGAAGCTAGCAAATTGTACTGACTGTAGGCAGTCAAAAGATTCAGTACATAGTAGTCACATAGTCAATAGTTACATTTTTATTATTGACTTGTCTAATTTTAATCTGCAAAGCCTGACAATAGAATATTTACTGCATCTTTTAATAAATGTTGGAATTTTTTTTTTCTCCACAGCTTAACCTCTTCTTCCCTATAGTATACTGTTTATGTTCCCTTTTCCTGGTCATAGTTCCTCTCTACAGCGACACAATCAATTCCCTTATTGGCGTTGGTATTGCCCTCTCAGGCATTCCTGCATATTATTTGGGAGTCTATCTGCCAGTTGAAAAACGACCTAAATGTCTACAGTGGCTCTCTGGTAAGCAACATCCTCTTGTCCTAGTCAGTGTGCCAAAATCCTGCTGAATGCTTGGTCAGAAGATAGAAAGAATAATTTTTCTTAGAATCCTTTTTCCTGATGAAGTTTTACTATGCTGTATACGGCATGTCTGAGATCATTTGCTTCATCACATGGTCCTGAAAACAAAATCATGCATACCTGTACAAAACAGTCCAACATGTGGATATATATGGTCATCTAATATTTGTGGTGTTGAGCTATTTCAAGATGTTGGCTCAATAAAAGCCATGTAGGATTGTGAAGACTAAATGCATGCAGTTTGATACCCTGGAAGGCAGAAATACCAGGACGTCATTGCTTCACTTTCTGCCCGAGTGGAACATCTGGGTCAGAGAAATCCATGAATTTTTGTAAATTATTAAATAATGAATTACTGACCTGAAAGGTAGTTTCCACTCCTCAAATTCAGGCAATCTTGAAAAGCAAAACTTTAATATTTTTATTCAGTTTGAACTCAGCTATCAGTCTGACAATTCAGTGAAAATGTTGATGAAAGTTTGATTAAACGAGACTTTCTGTTTAATTATTGAGTTCCTTTTGCCTTTACCTATTTATAATGTGCTTAATCCAATTGCTTAAGGTGTTTTAAGATTTTCCTAATATCTGTGTAGTGCTTTCAAATCCTCAAAATCCATATATTTGTCTAAGATATATTATAACTTTGTCTCACACATTTTTGCTATGTATTACAGCTACAACAACAAAATRTGTTCAGATGCTCTTCTACTGTGCTCTGTCAGACCTGGACATAGACATGGAACCTACAGCAGCTAAGAGTAAATAGAGTTGCCTTGACATTGAGAGTTGCACCTTGACATTTTCTATCTGGAGCAATTTTTATAATCTGAAGGTCTCCCCATGTGTTCAGTTATACTAAAGCACTAACCACTGTACTATGCATCAGTTTGATGTCTGTTAATTTGTGCTTGTTTTATAAACCACTCAGTTTTACAGGATTTTTTTTTAAAAATCTGTTTGTTAATAGTGAGTTATCATGTAACATTTTGAAACTATAAAGCACTGTATGAACAAACATTTATTAGTAGATAAGTGCTAAATACTAGATTAATTGCAAAATTGTAATACAAAGTATTAGGTCTAGTCATAATCCTAAGAAATAAATTGATAAATATAATGAAAGACAGACCAGATATTTGCAAGATTCAAAACCTGAGTTGGGAAGTAGAAGCCACAGTGTACTTCTAAAAATATAACTAAATTCTTAGCCAAAGTAAAAAATATATAATTCAAACTGGTAGACATGCTTTGAGTCAATGTAGTATTAGTGGTAAACTATTCCAACGCATAATTCCCGGCATACATATTGTACCAAAAGGAGAAAACCAAAGTTTTCAGTCATTTAAATTCTGTTTGAAATTCTCATTTGATGATATCCCACATTCATCACCCTTTTGCAGAAGAGGTATTTTCAACAAACAAATTATACCGTTGTAACTGAAGTACTTTTGCTTGCCAGCAGAGCAACCTGCCGTGGAGCGCTGTAAGGGACTGAGTCATGTTCCAGCTAAAGTATATTCAGGGAAAACACTTCACCTTTTCATAGTGTCCACTGCTTGCCTAGAAGTGTCAAAGGTGGGACCCCATGAAGCATACTAATTTTTTCCACAGTGGAACTTATCTAAGGAATTCAGAAGGAGAAATTCAAAACTATTGATGTTTACAAAATCCCTTGAGCCCCTGCCCAACCCTTCATGCCTCACCAGTTCCTGCTGGCAAGGTAACCTGCAGGTCTCCTACTGAGCACGCAGAGAGCCTCCAGCACCGGCTGCCAGGTCTTCACKTCACATAGGTGGTGCCTGTTGTACAACATCCAGCACAGGCGCGTGCACTGGAGAAGTGGACTCACCAGTGCATGCCATGAAAGCAAAGGGCAGTTAAGAACTAGGATCATTCTCTTGAACATTAAGTTTTTCAGTGTGGCACATGGGAATGTGCAACGAGTCCTGATTTTTAGTCTCCTTTCAGGAGACAGTAACTGTCATTAAAAAAAAGCCATCAGCCTCGCAACCTAGACCATAAAAACAGCTGTTCCAGCTCTAATACGCTTTGTTGATATGTAGTACCATTTGTTATCCTTGTTGGCAAGTCATGCTTCCTTTCAGTAATTATATTTGAATATAACATACATAGTTTCTAACTTGAGTTTCATCATTCCTATTCAATTAACCCCAATTAAGGTAATTTAATCTTATACAAGTCCCTGTAGCTTCTAGCATTATTGTCTTTTATTGATGTCTGCCCAGAGAAAGAGCAATGGAATAGGGACGAAGGCAATCGTTGCTACTTAAACCTTTCTTCATTCCCTCCCCACATTGTAAGGTCATTTGCAGGATTGTAATTTCATGCATCTCCAACACAGTGTTTGCTGATAGGACTCCTGTGAAACCTTGTATCTGCATTTCAATGCCATCTGCTGTGGCAGTTTCCTTTCAGCAGGGTTTTCTTTYGATACAAAGTATGAACAATAAAAATGCACTAAATTAAGATAAACATGAAGATATTAGAGATGCATGTTTTGCTTTTTGGAAGCCACAGCTTTTGAGTGCTAAAATCACTTAAGTATCACAATCATAAAACACGAAGAGGAAAGAAGACCTAGGGTGTAGTTTAGTTTGCCCAGCTCAGAACATCCCCATGGACTCTTCACGTACACAACACATGCCTCTGTTACAGTATAGCACCATTTTGATCCTGCTGTATGATTGTACAGAAATATTGCGGTTTTGCCCCATCTCTTACAAAGTACTRGGTAACAACAGAGCCGCGGTCCCAGGCTGTATCAGGGCACAAAGAGAGTACAAACCCTACAAGCCGGTACCAAACTAAAAGTGACAGTCTTTGTCTCCGAGAATTCAAAGTCATGCTTGGTGCTGAGCTATGTGTCACACAAGACAGCACCATACCATCCTCTGAAGTTTTTCCTTGCAGWACCAAAGTTCCTAAGTGATTTGAGACACCTGAGGTGACATCTTGGGTGGTAACAGGTAGCAGGCACTACAGGTAGTGTAATTAGGGCTACGGACTAAGACCATTTCCATAGAGAATTCTGAGCTGAGAAACTTCTTTCGTTGTGTGTTTTTTGCCAAAGTCTGTTTTTACATGAATCTGTTAACTTTCTGGGCATGACACAGAAGCCTTCATTTTCTTTCTTTCTGGACAGAAGGAAAGTAGTAGTCAGATGCAAGGTTATAAACGTGAATAATGTTACTGAAATTCTCTATGGACATTGGAATCTCAGAAATGTTAATGTGTTTGTTGATTTTTCACTCCTTACAAATAATACATGTAAGTTATTGTCAAATATCTAAAGCAAGTCATAGATGCTGAAGTATTTAAATAAATAAACATATGATCCTTGGCAAATACTATAGTTGTCTGGTTTTAAAGATTAAAAATAGTATTGTGAATGAAATTTGCCCTGCCTTACATCTCACAAGTTGGTTTCCCAGGAGAGCAATGAGACTCTAACTCTTATTTGTGTTTTCTATAACACAACAAAATCAGCATTTATGGAAGGAAAAATTTCTGGTTACTCCAGGTGGGACTCTTTCTCACTGCAGTTATAAGCAATTCTTTGCCCAAACACTTTCTTGTTCTAAGAGTAAACACATTTTTTACATTATTCACAGATGCTCAATTATGCAGTCAAAAAATAAACACTTTTTTAAAGATGGTCTTGGCATCCAGGATAAGTATCTTGTCATTACATAACAAAATATAAGGAGTAGGCTCTTTGACATCTAGTTTGTCAGCTGGCATCTCTGCGGTGGAAGGGACTGGGGTACGGATAACACTGGAAGCCTTTGGAAGGCATAGCCCGTGGAGGYGCAGGCTGCGCCGCAGTGCATAGCGGGAGCCTGACAGGCTGCAGGGACAAGAGACCCTGGAGAACAGCCCACCTGCAGAGCTGGAGAAGGGTCTTTCAGGGGCAAAAGCTGGGGCAATACAGTACTTGGGAGTAGTATTAGCTCTTCTTTAGGAACCAAGGAAATACAGGATTCTTGGTTTTTTTGAAGAATCACAGTTCTTTGAATAACAACGGGAGAAGTACATCAGTATCAGATTGAATTTCTGTGTCAGCAAAGAAAAAAAGAAGTTGGTGTTGATAGGGGAAAGACTAATTATCAGCCACAGAAAGTCTGAAGAAGACGTCTGGGCTTTGCATGAGCCTGAAGAGCCGTAAGGGCTGTTGTGTGCTCCCTGGCTACAGAGGTGAAGAAATGCCATCACACATTAGGTAGGACGAGGATATTGAAGTGTGAAACAATCTGAGAGACGCACAACCTGACAGTGGGCCAGGTCACAGCGCTGTTACAGGACAAAATGCTTTCGGCACATGTGTGACTTGAAACTGAAGACACTTCCTAAAACTCTTTTCTTGAAATTCACCTTCATTGTGTAACAGGAACTTTAGAAGTATTATTGCACAATCTCTGAATCTGGAGTACTAGATCTGTCAGCCTATTTTCTAGCTGATAAGCTATCAGGTTTTCTAAATATTCCCATTTTTTTTCTTCAGGATTCAGTTTTGACTTATGAGGAGTGGCAGCCARGCAACTATGTGAAGTGCTATCATTTTGCAAATGTCTCAAAAGCTCTAAAATTAAAAAAAAAAAGGAAGGCAAATGAGGAAAATAAAATGCAAACCTAAACAAGAGGCCACACAATAACAGGAGAATAACTTCTTTGTCTTGTACATCAGGAGCCTGGATTATAACCACAAGAAATTAGAAGTGCTTATTGAGGAACACACATTTAATGTAATGGTTGTCATTGAAAAACATGAAGGACGAGCGGGCTACTGAAATGTCTGGTTATTAGCTACCTAGAAAGGTCAGTATTAGAGTCAAAGGAAGGGAGTGGAATTTGTTTTACATAACCATGGTTTTGAAACAGGAGAGGTCAACATTAAAACAAATGATCGTGAGTYGATGCTCTTCTAACAGGAAGAATAAATGAGAATTAATTGGTTCATACTACAATTCAATAAAAAACACAGTAGAAATTAGTAGATGTTTAAAGATCTGGTCACCCAAAATGTGCTGTGTGTCAAGTGATGGAACCAAATACACTTCAGCATACAAACAGAACAAAGATTAATTCASTAATATATTTACTTAGTGCTCAGAAATGTTCATTTGACAGAGCCAAAACCAACCAYGAGCCACACCTGCTGGAGGGAGGGCAAAGAGAGTTTAAATTGGAAAAAAACCTGCTTGGGGCCGTTTAAGAACATTCTACCTACATGCAGAAACCAGAAAAAAAGAAAGGAACGTGCTCAGATTCAAAACTGTAATAAATGCTTCCTCTTTAGAGAGGAAGTGCAAAAAGTCATTTAGAAATAAAAAAAAGGCAAATTTGATGGTAATGACCATCAAAGACAAGCTGCTGAACAAGATGCCTGACCTCTTTAGATGTGCTTCTACAACAGCACAAAAGAAGAATTTCARAACCTGGTTGCAATAACATGGTATGTGCTTAGATCAAAATATGCTTGTTATGATGCCTTTACCTTATTTCTGATTAGCCATTGCTCTTGCCCATACCAYGCCATCACATAAGGAAATCTGCAAATTAAATTCACCTTTCTTTTGCTATTTTAGGAGTTAGGCCTTGTCTGGCTCAGTGTGTGTGGTCATGGAAGCAGAATTTAAAATTGCCAGTGGAGTTACATTTGACTCCACAAGAGGGGGAACTCCTTTGCTTGATGCTCTCATGAAAGAGAGCCCGTTGTTTTGAGACCTTCTGCTCAGAGCAGCTGAATCAGAGCGATGTGTATATTCCTGCCCACAGCAAAAGTCCTGAGAAGGACAGGCTTAGCTCCAGTGAAGAGTGTCAGCGACGTATTCTGAATAGTGCTGTACAACAGCCTGCTGCAAATTCAAATGAAGCTGAGGTTAAAGTGCAAACATTCCTCTCTACTTATAGGATTGCCTTCGTGTCTGTATCAGAAGACAGATTTTCTCAATCTGGCTGTTTCCTATATATAACAGCATATATGAATACCTAGTTCAAAAGGATGATGAACATCCTTTTCAGAACTTCCACATTAAGCATAAATAATAAACAAGCTAATAATAGCTAATAGATAATAAATTAGCTATTTTATGGAAATGAAAAAATTGTTCTGTTTGAATGTCTGAGCAGTTCTCCATCCTCATACTTTCCTTTTTTCTTTTTCATCTTTTTCTCAAATAAAACTCGTGAAATCTCCAAGTCCCTCTGCTATTTGGTAGTGAAGAGCTATTTATAAAGACACCTTTTGAAAAACACAGTGCATGGGTGTATTGGGTTTGTGTGGCAAGGTTTTGGCAGTGGGGAGGCTACAGGGGTGGCTCCTGTGAGAAGCTGCTAGAAGCTTCCCCTATGTCCGACAAAGCCAATGCCAGCTGGCTCCAAGATGGACCCGCTGCTGGCCAAGGCCRAGCCCATCAGCGATGGTGGTAGCGCCTCTGGGATAACTTATTTAAGAAGGGGGAAAAAACCCTGCACACCACCAACTGCAGCCAGAGGGAGRAGTGAGAATATGTGAGAGAAACAACTCTGCAGACACCAAGGTCAGTGAAGAAGGAGGGGGAGGAGGTGCTCCAGGCACCAGAGCAGAGATTCCCCTGCAGCCCGTGGTGAAGACCATGGTGGGGCAGGCTGCCCCCCTGCAGCCCATGGAGGTTAATGGTGGAGCAGATATCCACCTGCAGCCTGTGGAGGACCCCACGCCGGAGCAGGTGGATGTGCCCCAAAGGTTGCTGTGACCCCGTGGGAAGCCCATGCTGGAGCAGGCTCCTGGCAGGACCTGTGGACCTRTGGAGAGAGAAGCCCACGCTGGAGCAGGTTTGCTGGCAGGACTCGTGACCCATGGGGGACCCACGCTGGAGCAGTCTGTTCCTGCAGGACTGCACCCTGTGGAAGGGACCCACGCTGGAGCAGTTTGTGAAGAACTGCAGCCCGTGGGAAGGACTCACATTGGAGAAGTTCGTGGAGGACTGTCTCCCATGGKAGGGACCCCACGCTGGAGCAGGGGAAGAGTGTGAGGAGTCCTTCCCCTGAGGAGGAAGCAGTGGCAGAGACAACGTGTGATGAACTGACYGCAACCCCCATTCCCTGTCCYCCTGTGCCGCTGGAGGGGAGGARGTAGAGAAAATCAGGGGTGAAGTTGAGCCCGGRAAGAAGGGAGGGGTGAGGGGAAGGTGTTTTTAAGATTTCGGGTTTTTTCTCATTATCCTACTCTGATTTGATTGGTAATAAATTAAAATAATTTCCCCAAGTCGAGCCTGTTTTGCCCATGACAGGAATTGCTGAGTGATGTCCCTGTCCTTATCTCGACCCACAAGCCTTTCATTACATTTTCTCTCCCCTGTCCAGCTGAGGAGGGGAGAGAGAGAGCGGCTTTGGTGGGCAAAGGACCACTGTCCAGCCAAGGTCAACCTACTGCATTAGGTCAAATCCATTGCCTGTTGACCTCCTGCCAATATGATGTCAATACATGGGCAGATGTGGCCTTTGTTCTATATATATATTTGTTGTTTTTCCATATCACACTGTTGAATTCACTTCTGCTTTAACTGCCTTCTAGAGTAACCCCCTAGCTCTGCCCACTTAGTGGAATACCAAGCCATCCTTGCCTTTCATCTCAGCTTATGATATCCATCCGCTGCTAGTAATTCTCTCGATACATTAAGGTACTCTGAATTAGCTCCTGCCAGTAATAGCTGCAAGTGAATAATATGCACAGAGCAGGCAAGATCTCTATAAGCAGTTGCCAGCAAAAGGTAGCAAGTGGAGAAGGGTATGCAGGTTTCATATTCCTTTCTCCATGTTGCTTATTTTTCTCTCAGGCAGAGCACCTGTATTAGTTGTAGTGCTTGCTACAAATCCGGATGGTAGAGAGATGTGTATTGACCTACTGACCTCACTCCATATATCTCAGCCATTCATTCTCCAAAATGTGTTAAGTAGTAGCAGACTTGACACTGTTCCCACTTTCCATTCATGCCCTCATTTGTCAGCTGTGCAGAGTTTCTGAGCCCTGTTAGGTTGCTCACTAACAGCATGGTGGCACTTGGGTCATTTATGATAGTATCACCTTACACCCTTGCACTGCACGAGCTTTGCCTCTTCCTCCTTCTGTGGGACACGCATTTAGGCAGGACTGTTTGGACCCGCTGCATCTAAGGAGGAAGTTACTGATGCTGAAGAATTCCAGTTGACCCAAAATGTACCTCCTCACCTTCTGCATGACTTTGGCTGCCGTGAGCACATCGGCCCTGGCTCCAGATATTATATTGACTCCTATTTAGCAACAGATGCCAGTGAGCAGGATTTATTCCTAACATTCACTGTAACTCATAGATGAAATCCCAGCTATACTAAATATTGAATTGAGACCTACAAGTCACTAAGGTGTTTCTGCTTTTCTGGGACAGTGCAGATTACCAGACTTCATGTGTGTTTTGGTACAAGAGAAGTGATCTAACTTCCTAAGAGCTTTGAGGCCTTTTGGAGAGTAAGGTTTATTCAGTAATCTATATAATCTATATAATCTGATTCTTGTTCCAGGTAAAAATTTGGCTGTACAACAAACTTTCAGAGACCATCAGACCATTGTCAGGGTCTGACCAGCCTTAGATGTTGCTGTAAACCTCCTCTTTTGGGGGTGTCAGGAGCAGCAMAGAATGAGAAGTGAGGAGATAAAAACTCTCTAGAATAAAAAAATGAAGATGTTTATTCTGTTCAGCAAACAGCAATTATTTTCTTCCATAATAAAATGCTAAACCAAGAAAATCAACCAACTACCTTGCACACTCAAGGCATAGGTTTATTTCTCCAAAAGACAGGACAGTAGAAATGAGGTAAGACCAAACTGCCCAGGAAAGGTTCAGGGAATCACAAGGAGAAATGTGATTGTGATTTTATCCCCTCTCCTCTGTTAGTCTGACTTGTCCTCCTACAATTTATCAAGACAAACTACGTAAACATTTTGATTTTGAATGCAGAAAACATTTACTTTTACAAACAGCTTCACAAGTAATCTAGCTGCTGCCTGGGGACTAGTCATGTAGTAAATGACTGTCGAAACAGGTTTAAACCGTGGGAGTGTGGGGCAGAGAAGAYGACCCAGGAAACTATTTCTTTTTGCTTTAAGGCATTTCATGAGCTGACTACATGAAATATCTGGTTTAGTGAGTCATTATGAGAAGCATGCTACCATAGCATTGGATGCAACCTGCAAATAAACAGCATAAAGATTGCTAAAAATCATGCTGGCTTTACTGGAACTATTCCAGCCTTCTTCAGCCATGCATATTCCCAAAGTAACACTATTTTAGGTTAGGGCTGAAGAGTGTTAACTGATCCTCACATATCAATATGGCAAGATTTGGTCTGACCAATTCACAGTGGATGAAAAGTATTACAGTCAATGGAGGTTTGTAATTAACATTGCCTGAGGATTTATCCATCTTTCCCTTTTTTATTTTACAAATAAAACGGGCATTTTTCCTAAGTCTTTCTGTGTTTATTAACTTACTTTCCAATGGACAGTAATAAAAGGAGAGTAAACAGCCCAGTATCTCTCTCAGAGAGCTTGGGCTTTTCTTACAGGCTGAATGAATCTGTCACTGGCCTGTCACTCTCCCCAGTGGTGCCGTCCTACCACCACATCTGGAGTGAAAGTGCTGGTGCTCTCTGACATGTCAGACATTTCAGGGGAGTGGACTGAGTTTGTCCAGTTGTGTCTTGATTTTTTTAATAGGTCACCTTTTTATTCCCCCTGCTTTTTCCTAGTTCCTGAATCTCTCCTCATTTCCCAATAATACGGAGTCAGCAAGCTTTCTAGCAAGTCCATCAACACCAGTCAAGCTATTGATCAGAGCGAATTTCCTGAGAACTGCTGCCCCTTTCCCTTTACATCATAAATGATATTACACAGAAACAAAATCAGCATAGCTGGATCCAAGAGAAAGAGGTTCATAAACTGTACATGAGCACAGCTACATACTGCAGCATGGAATGACTTTTGGTGGCTCCTCAAACAGCACATTCTGAACTCTCCAAGACAACACTAACAAACTTCCCTGTATGTCTTGGGTGCCCTGAGAGGTCCATAGGAAGAGTTAGATGCCTGTACACCAGGAGCTACTGTAATTATCAGCCTAGAGAAGGGCAAATGAAAGGTTATAGTACGTGAGCCAGCAGTAAATGTCCACACATAGAACTACACAAAGCTACATGTTAAAGCTTAAATACAGGAACCAACCTGTTTAATTTCTATTTTAATGGACAGATATCCACTTCCAAATGCTGATCTCATTTTAGATATGTTCTAGATATGCCACTGAAAGCTGTGTCATACTTAACAGACGAAAAGAAACATAACTCTGTTTTCAGGGCAGAATGAGGCATGAAGCAGAAAAGGAAGAGAAACAGCATAGGGGGGACGCTGGGATTCACCAGTTTCATGACAGTTTGCTTGGAAACTCCTCAGCATGCCTAGAAACCAAACCCAGTAAGTTAAGCTTTCCGATGGGGGTTTCTCAGAGATATAGTCCACCACAGAGAAACTGTTTCAGTTATTTTCTTACTTTCCCTTTTCCTCAAGCCCCTGTCTCTTTATGTTGTATATGTTATACTTCCACTGCAAACAGTATGCAAAAAAGATGAGGGCACAGCCTCAGGTATTGGCTTCAATTTAATTTTCACCATAGTTACACCTACATTGCCTTTCTTGCCTAAGCCCTTTCATGGGTTTAGCCAGTTGTGCCTGTAAGGTCTGTGTTCGAGTTAAGGCTGAGTTTTCATCCAGCTCAAGCACACCCAAGCCACCGCAGGTAATTTTGATGTTTGTGGATCTGACATGTAACCTGTGTGATGTCAAGCAAGTTATCTACCTCTTTCTAAGCCTCAGCTCTTTAAAATGGTGGTAACAGGAGTTCTTCACAGCAAGATTGTTCAAGCACATACCTTAAAGATAGGATGATACTTAAATACTTCAATAATAAGACTTTAATATGTGCTTTTTTTAGAGCTGCACAGTCTGTAATACATCAGCTAGACTTTTCTAAACCTTCATGTAATATTAAGGATATAGCTTTGCATTAATTTTTCCAGTTACTGTCAGTTGCATTACGGAAAGGCTACAAATTCCACTTGATTTCAAAAGGTTTTTAGAATAGTAGCAGTCCTATGTTACACTGCTGAGTGTTTCTAGAAGGAACATGAGGTTTGGGATACCTAGAAAGGCAGCTGTAATTTGGTACGCACGCTTTCGGTACCCACGCTGCCTCTTTCTGTCACTATGGAGAAGGACGTGAAAAGATATTTCTCAGCACAGAGACTAACACAGCACTTAAAAAAAAACGACCCCAAACCCAAAGCCTTTCCCCTTTTCAGGACATTCCAGCAGCAATCGCCTGGGCGATGCGGGGCGAGATCCAGGGAGAAAGCTGCTCCTCCGCAGGACGATGCTGCGCTGTTGTGGCGGGGCTGGGACCATAAAGGGTAGCCTGGGACCAGGCGCGGGGGCAAGGCGGGGCGTGGGGGGGATGCGCCTTGCGCTCCCCTCCGCATCCCCCCCACGCCCCGCCTTGCCCCCGCGCCCAGGTGGGCTGCACCCCCCTGCACCGCCATCCGCAGCGCTTGGAGGCATCCCTGGCCCCTCACCCTGCTTTGACTAGACATTAATAAAGTTTCCCTAATTATACTCCTTGCCCGTTTCTCAGAAAGGTAAAGTGATGGGGGGTGGGGAGGGCTAAACATCATCAGCTTACACCAACTGCAATCATTGCAGTCCTATGATTTCTGAGAGCTCTGGAAAATGCCAGCATTGCTGCCTGGTACCTCCCACGACCGTAGGTTTTATGTCCTGTTGACATCCGTGGCATTTCTAAAACAATCTGCTGCTATACTATTTAAATTCCAGGTTAGAGAGAGGATGGGGATTGACAGCAGTTCAGCCTCTCATATGACTGGGAAGATGTATCAGCACAGGCTAAGGTGGGGTAATGCAGCCTCCTGAATACAGCACAGGCAATCCATTTCTGCTAATGGTTCAGAGCAGGGTGCTTTTGCAAGATCAGGTCCCTAGAAACAGGACCTAGGGCAAAAGTTTGTGACAGTGAGTCACCTTCATGCCTCCAACACCCTGGGCTCAAGCAGCACTGGTTTTCAGTTGCCCTATGGCTCTATCACATTGCTTTAGCAGAATGAAAAAGGCTGTAACACAGATATGGTCACTAGGAAATAATCAGCTGGGAATGATTTCTCTGTGTGAAGTAGGGCCAGGATACACATTTCTCACCCCTACGTGCACTATAGGGCACTGTCAGAGAAATGCTGTGCTCTGGTTGATCACAGGCACCAGAGCCTCCTGTGGTGCCACGAGCATTTGAGGATAAATGACAAYAGCTTGAGCACAGCTGAAGATGATAGTCGGGCAGACCAGGCTGCCGCCGTGCTGAGGATATGAAGGTGGGCACAAGTAGCCTTCTGCACAAACGGGACAGACACTCGGTATCCTACAGCCAGAACAGGAATATCCACACTCTGACATCTACTGGGATATAAATAATCCTAATTAAGTAACTCTTGCATTAATAGACTGGAGGCTGACAGTCCTTAAGTGGTGTGAGCTATGTGCTTGTGCTGTTCAGCTCTGAGAGAATCAGCAGRGCTGGGCAGTGCCTGTGGGGGACAAGGGAGGACAGCAGTGCTTTGCTACYGGTATTGTCTTAACTTATTGTTCAAAAGTCAGAATTCAGGCTCTCAAATTAATAAATCTAAAAAAACCCCATGAGATCTAAAATAGCAGTGTTGAATTCTTTTCTGCCAGGCTTTTAGTTTCTCTGTTTAGTCACATTTCAAACCTTCCTCTGCAATAATGAGGCATGGAAAGGGTATTTGGTCGGGTAGGTTTGTTCTTTTATTAGTTGCTTTTTGGTTTTAAAAGGAGAGAGTACTACAGAATCAAAAGATTCAAGTTAGGGTTTAACCAAAAAAATGGAACAGTTTAAAGTGAGAAATACAATTAACAGATTTTAACAATTACCTTCATTGTGAAAGTCAGAAAGGAGGGCAATCAGAGTGCAGCAGCTGTGGTCACCCTGCAGTTTCCAGGTCTGGCTGATGGGCCACTTCTGGCTGTACCTTCTCAGCACTGCCCTTCACCTCCTCATTGAAGCCCTTCCAAACGTTGTCACAGGAGCACAGAGAGCCAACAGTAAACGAGATGATGTGGAACCAGGGAAGAAATCAGCAATGGGTGTGCAAGGACAACATCCACCTTTCTGCAACAGCCATGCTAGCAGAAAACACACAAAGATTTAAGAAAGCCATACACCTGTTTTTTTCCTTTCTCCCTTCATATACCAACAGTTTACTTCCTCTTTTCAACTTCTTTCCCTTGCTTTTTTTCCCTACTCTTCCTTTTTTTACCATTTCACTGCCATAATTAGATGCACTTGAGAGTGATTTTACTTTATACAACAGTATTAAGGACAGCAATTTCTTTTCATTGCCTCCTTTTTCCTTTCCTCCCTCTCAAAATTTGATGCTTTAATGACTTGTCCTAATTAAGTTTGAACAAATTCTTTATTATGTTCCCAGATTTTCTGTGGTGTGATCACTTAACCTGCAAATTATAATTGCAGGTTTGGTGCCCATGCAGACTGATTATTACAACTGGTACCTGCTACCTCCCTTTTAATTTTCATTATAGCTTTACACTCAAGGAAGCTAAGACAGTTCCATTTTAGGAATAAACAGGATACACTATCCTAAAAGAACCATGTTTGCTTTCCAAATGCATATTGCTTTCATATAATGTCTTTAACTTTTAAAAAGAGAATCTGCTGAGTGGTATCTGGGTAAGTGTGGTAAGAATTAGACCACAGTTTGAAATAAAACCAATACTTCTGAGCATATTAGAAATGGACCAAAGATCAAACCAATGTTTGTGGGGCCAAAATGAGTTATTCTAGCTGAAAATTTGACCAAAGATATTTTCAAGAGGCAGCTCTGCCTCACCATTGCGTTAGTAAATCTAGTCCTCTTCACTGAAAAGGTGAGTGATGGATGGTACAAGCCTCCTTGCAGTAACTTAACTTCCTTGCAGCGTTCCATATAATGAAGAGAGACGACTGAGACCTGAGCTAATGATTTCGTAGGAATGCCCTGCAATGCAGATAAAATTCAAAACCAGTTGATCTGAGTTTGCTCTATGAAGGAAAGGATGAGCAGAAAAGTGAAAGAAGGCTCTAGAGCAGTCAAAATAGGCTCCAAAAGCCTGTGGGTTGTGTTTAGGAAAGTGCATAAATCCTGGAAATGTATGCAAGCTTCTTGCCCCTGCAAGGCTGGTTGACAAACACCATTAAAAACTGCCACTTCTTTTTCAGAAAAATCATGCTTCTGTAAAAAGTTTCAGACATGAAAAATAAATCTAGTAATCTTCGCAGAACTTGGTTAAAGTTTTAATTGGTGAGCATTTAAGATTTTTTTTTTCTTTCATTAACTCTGAACTCAGGTAAAAGGGTAGAAGAAAATTTACTGAATTAGAAAATTATTTTAAGCTGTGATTTTTTTTAATTACGAGCACATCACTGATGCTAGATAAAAATAGAACCACATTTTCATCTGCTATAAATGGCAGAAGTTAACACAAATTGACACTGCTCTATTGCCACTTAATAGTCTGTATAACCAAGACATGAGGAAGTAATTTACAACATTTTTTATTTTTGTCTTTGATCTCCTGTATGTTTAACATTTCATTCCCATTAGCACCTAGAAACCAGCTTTAAGGTTTTAAAAGGACTTAGTGTCTGTGCCTATAGTCCTTTATTAACCTAAGTCAATAGGCAGTAGACGTTTTGCTCTGATTTAATTCCAAACTTTTTTCTTTATCGGACCTAGCCTGACAATTTTGCTCTGCATTCTCATTCCTGAGAGTATGTCTGTATTTTATATTTCTGTCTGTACTCCCTCCTATGAAGTGCAGACTTGCCAATGGAACGGAGAGTTGCAAAGGCCTCCTACAGCCCTCACCAACACATCGTTTCCAGCAGCAGGACTCTCTTACTTAGTTCTGCACAGGCTTGATTCATATGGGGCTTTTCCTGCATACTGCTGTTGAGAAAGGCCGTTAATCCTACTGGTGAAATAGTTCTTGGTACCAGCGCTAGCTCTGCCCTATGGCCATATTACGTAGTGTATTCCCAGGCTAGTATAGCTTTCTCAGTGCAGTCATAACAGGGACATTCTGCAACTCATCCAGCAGAGTCCAGCAAAGCAGTACTATTTCTCCCTTCTACATTTCCTTTTCTCTCCAGCTATTCTCCTCCCTTCCTAGGGAGCTTGCAAGGAAGCTTCTTTACCAGTTTTTCCTTCCATTCCCTTCCTGGTTTGCTAATTCCTCCTTGCTGCTGCCCTGATGATTGCCAGCTATCATGCTATTCTCTCTCCTGCCGTATTTCAGCCTCCCTCCTCCCTTTCACCCAGTCTTGTTTATAAGCTCTGTGGGATATGGAATTCTCCTCTTCAGTGTTTGCACAACGTATTGCACTTGTGATTGCTGRTGATTGTTGCAAGGCTATTGTTTATAATGCATGCAGTCATCCTAAGCTATTTGCAAGTTCAAAAGTTCCCTATTTTATTGCGTATTCACAAACTTTCAGCTAGAAAGCATCCCTGACTGTTGTAACCATGACTTCACACCATGGAAATAACAAATCACCCCAATGGAGCAAACTGTTTCCACTGGTGATTATGCTACTTTAAAAGGATAGAGACCCTGTTGCATCACAGAATATGTCTAGATTGTCTAGATCAATTTAAAGCTCTGATTGTATAGCCAGTGCCAAGCCTTTCACAATGGGTAACGTGCTGAAACAATAAAAATCAGAGTGGGGCGTGAGGTCTGCTGAAAAGTTTATTTTAGTTGTTGTTACCTAAGGGGCAGCCAGGTCCCAAGAACAGAAAACCTTCAGCGATGCTGGGGAGGGAGCTTTCCCACAACCACCAACACAGAGCGGAAAGTTCCCTTTGTAACCCAGGGAGGGCCACTGCTGGGACCAGATGAAAGGCAAGTGATGGCAGCCTGGAGAGGGCCGGGTGGGGAAAGCCCAGCTGCCAGGGGAGAAGGAGACACTGGGCTAGCAGGTCCCCATGAGTGAGCCACACGGCTGTACCAGCCCTTGTTGGAAATGGGTGGCTGCCCCAGTCCAGATGAGTGCATTCAGAATGGATCTACACCCTAAGAAGAGCCATGTTATTTAAAATGAATTAAAATACAAATTCATGAAGCCAGACTTGTGCCAATAAATGGTAAAAAATGTCTGAGAAAGGCCTGATATCCACATGTCTAGAATACAGTTTCCTTCAGAAAGAAGTAGGTTGCTAGGTCATGGAGCTTGGTTTACTGATTGTATTGACACTGGCTTACTCAACTAATTAAAATCCTCATTAGTGATCTTAACTGAAAATCTGCTATTTTCAGGTCAGGCTTCTGCTGCGTTCATTTGTCTGATCCTGGGGTTAAAGCGCAGAGACCCAGCAGCAGAAAATAGCTCTTCTCAGCTACCTCACTCTCTTCTGGTGCGTCCTTGACAAGAGACTTGATCTGTTTGACTTTCTTTGCCAGGTTGTAAATGTGAAGGCAAGAACTTCCCACTTGTCAGACACACAGAAGCTAATTTCCTAGTATTTGAAAAATAAGATGTCAGAGAAAAAGGGATTAGTTTTATTTATTCAGTCATTGACATTAGTCTGATGTTGTTTATTATGCTCATTGTGAGCATGAACAGGGTGACTGGGTAAGTACCCAGAAGACTTTGTGTTGCAATAGATATTAAGCTGTATACACACAAGTGATAAAAGCGCTCTAAAAACCTGTGACTGTGGTACCTAGCAGTAATACTCTTGTGTGMAGGCAATACAGACTTGCTTGATTAAAAAAGGGGAGTGGAGGACTTGCACATGGAGGTGTACAGCACTGTATATGAATGCTGTTAGAAGTCAAGTACTGAGTCACCAGCTTCCCCTAAAGCACGCTGATCAAATAAGTTTTCCTTGGCTTACTATGTCTTTAAAGGTCTGAACGCACTTGTGTTCTTTAGGTAATCGGTTCACAGTATTGTGTTTCTGCAGTGCACTTCAGGATTTCTGCCTTTAAAGAGATTTTTCTGAGCCATGTACACTAAATACGACTGCTAAGATTCATGCTGATTGAAATAGATGAATCTCTGTTAAATAAGCTGAATGTGCCTACTTAAAACAGAAACGGTACATTAGAGTTTATGCCATCTACCGCCTCCCCATTCTTTTATGAACAAAGTTTAAACTGGGTCTAAGAATATTTGATAAATTTGTTTCTGTAGTGAAAACCTTACCTTGTTATCTTGTCACCAAGGATGTTTTGCAGTTTGTTTGACCCATATTTGCATATGTGTAGTCCACAGCTGCAAACACGAAAAACAAAATAGTGAAGAAATCTTCCCTTCTTTTTTAATTACTATATGGCTATAATGCATGACATCTCTTTAAACACTGCTGACTAATACTCCATTTTCATATTAAGAATTATTATCAATTCCCCCTTTTAATAAAGGAAAAGTGCTAGTGTAAATTGCACTATTATAGTAAATAGCTTTTTAGCTATGGCTTTACCAGAGAAGAATTGTATAGTAGTCTCAGCTAATAACAAAACTACATGTTTTCTATTGCTTTCTAAACTGGAAAAAAAAAGCTCTTTTCTAGATTACAAATCTGAATACTTGATAACCCTATATGGGTCATCTGGAATTAAACCTTTTTTTTTTTATCTTAGGTAGGATATAATCACCCAGGCATATTCTGAATCATGATTTCGGAGCCCAAAGAGAAATATCAGTCAGGGAGGGGATGGAAAAAACCCTAAGTGAATAGAATATGTACTTTGTCACGAAGCTAAATGATGTACTAGAAAAATTATTTGCAAAAGAACAAGATGAAGTGTTTCTTCAGTCAAATATTTGTATTTCTTTATGTAATATTTCAACAGTCCTAAGTGACAACATTAAATTTTGAAAGCTGTATGGTAGCATTAAAAATGCCTATATTCTGTTTTATTTTCCCTATGGAGTATTTTCTACCCGTAAACCCCAGATAAAAAACATCAGTACAGCTGCATCAACCAACCCAGGGTTGTCAAAGAGGCTGAGTCTCTGGCCGATGTAACTGTACCAGCCATTTCATTATATCAGTGCGAGATAAAGCCTTACCAGTGCAGCGGTGCTCTGGGGCCAGCAACTACTGCATGCCACAGCTTGCAAGGGAAGCCATTCCTCCACTCAGCCAAACCCTCCACTCAGCCAAACCCTCGGCAGAAACAGCCCGGCATTGCCCTGGGAAGGGCCATCTCAAAGCTTTTGGGCACAGTGGTGACTGAGGGCTGGTGCAGTCCGAGATGGACAAACCACATGGGGCAGCCACACATCCCGCACAGCGAAATCGTTGTGCCCGCATCCTCCTGAGCATGCTGGGTGGGTGTCTTCAGGAGCGTGTCCTGCACGGAATGTAACTACGTAATAAGGGAAATTCCATGTGATCTGGGATATCTGTGGAGGCTGGGATCTGGCTGATGTCTCAGCAATCCCCCACAGCGGGAGCCCAGGCCCTGAGCTTGGTGGCCTGCCTGAGGGGAAGGAGAGGACCCTCGAGGGTGTCACCCTGGGAGAGCCTCTGCAGCTGTAAGCTCAGGGACTGCTTGTTTCCAGAGACTTTGTCTTCCAAGGAGCACTAAGAATTAATCTCATGTTATATGCTGGATACTATATAGCTCATGCTATATGCTATATACATCATTAGCTTTACAAATGGTTTTCCACAACGCAAGTCTCCACTTGGAAAGAATGGAAAGACTCTGGTAGAGCCAGACGGAAAATATAGAAAATAGTGTGGGAAGTTTTGTTGTGAAAGAAGACATAATTTTAAAACAAAACATTTCTGCTCAGAGGAGTTAGTATTTTGAAATCAGACTATAAAGTACAAGTTACAAGAGCTTGTATTCTTAAACAAGTATTCCCTAAACGCTGAGAACACCAGCACACTACTATACCATTATTAAAATCCTCAGGCTTTTCCATGTTTCTTGTGTTGTTGTAGGATGGAAAAAAAAGGAAAGACATTTTGAGGAACATATTGTCCCAGCTGGAGATAAGAAAGTTCCACAGTATGAATTGATYTGGATGTGCCCACTGCTGGTGAGAAGTAGAGAATGACACAACTTCAAGGTCAGGAAGCACTAAAGATTAAGAACTGCTGCAGCTCCCCATACTACATTTTTAATATTCTTATATTTTCCTGTGAAGAAGTTATTTCTTCATCTTCCCAAAATCCATGGTCTGCCCAGATTTCATCCCTCCTTACCACTCTAAGTTCTTAACCAATCAACCCTTAGAAAAAGTCCTGCCCAAACTTAGCCCCAGACTGGAAGTTCCTGGGGTCAGTAACCAGAGGCTGCCACGATCCTTCTCTCAGATGTCACATAGTGAGGCCAGTTTCACCGCCATTTGCAAAATAACTACTAGCTCTTTTCTCTTGTGTTCCACTAAGGACTACAACAGCTTTGTGGAAGTTCTCCTACAAAGCGCTGTCATCCCCAAACACTGAAGAATTACAAGTGTTTATAGCACCACTTCAATATATCTTCCAAGTTTTAATACTACATAATATTGTTAATATTACTCAGTTTAATGCTGATGTTACAAGCATCACAAAGGCAAACTACCCACCTGTACTATGTACTCCATGAAACTCGAAAGACTTCCCTCTTGTGGAGAACTTGGTCATGCAAGGGCAGAATATACATCTGGAGATTCAAGGAACAAGGATTTGAGGAAAACTTTTGGCAGAAAGAGAAGACAACATCAYGGGACAGCTTTATGACAAACCAAAGAGAACTGGATTCTAAATCACTACCCAAATAGAGGAGGCATTTCTTGGAAAAGGCCAAAGTACAGTYGTCTGTTTATTTAGACAGAGATTGGATTCCCTACGGCGAACAGGACAGTGTGGACTGTTAACTTAAATGGTATAGACACTGTATTTCAGCATTGTCAGTACTCACCAAGAATGACCATAAGTAACAGAAGTGAAAAAGGTCAAGATGTAGATGAGGTTAACGAATGTTGATGATGATCATACACTGATCATCATGTTGGGCTCCTAACTAAACAAAAAGATTTAGGGAGTAGGTTAAATGCAACACTATTAGCAAATCCTCCCCCACAGAGTGATTCAATCGGTTGCATAAATGTCGTTTTAACTATAGTGCAATCAACATACTTGACACATGGTGACGCAGACCGTACAAAAGCTAATGTTAGCATCATTTATCCTCTTTTCTTGCTGTTAGGACCTGKTTTTTAAAAGGCAAGAGCATATTCTTTTTGTTTGTATGTATTAATAATATATTTTATCAGACTGACTGCCACAAGTAAAAAAGCAAGACAAACTGTCAGGTACGCACAATGTTGAAATAGTGTAGTGGTAGCAGAATATCATCAAGCTCTTACAGATCCTTCCCACTTGCAATTTCACATACTGGAACCTACACACACGCAATCATTGAAAGATTTATTAGAAGACAATCCTGTTTTGAAATAGCGCTCTCCAGAACCACCCTTCTAATTAACGYGGGCCCCAATCTCACTAAACCCGTTACGAGAAGCAAGCTGCCTGTGGCCGAAACAAACTAAATATGTTTAGGCCCTTCCCAAGTACAAAATGCAACCAACATCTCTCCACTGCCAGCACAATAAATACTCCTTAACACCGAACAATCAACTCCTATGCCTGTACTTCTGGCGACATAACACATTTCATGAAGTGCATCAAGTGCTCTCAGGGTAACTGTGCAGGTGAAACTAAGCAACCGCTGTGCACCAGAAAGAACGAGCATATGCAAGCTGTAAAGGACAGAAGCGCCCAGTTATAAGGGAGGGAACATTTCTTAGAAAATAATCACTGCATTCTGAATGTCTTAGTCCTGAGCCTCAAGGAATCCTACAACATTTTCCAAAGAAACACTTGGGTGCTTTCACGAATCTGCTAGACACCAAAAATCATGAACTCAGACAGAGCTTTTGTGAGATTAAAATCTACTACCACCACCCTGATGTCTCTCTTCCTCAGACTCCTCTTCCTCCCTCTGTTCCTTCCTCCAACATCCTCTTTCCTTCAAAAACATCAGCTACTTTCTCTTTGAGATGGTCTGAGACACAACTACGGTAATAACTGTAAGACAATGCTCTCAACTTGTACTTAGCTTTGAAGTCTGCTGCTTGTATTTCAGACCTGAAGAAGGACTCACATGCCCAAAAACTTGTCTAATTTTGCCAGTGATACAAGCTGGTCTAATAAAAGATACTRCTTCCGCCAACAAAATCTGTCTTGATTATGTCTTTAGGCTGTCATAACAACAGCATCACCACCATTATTCTTCATGTGACAGTCAATCAGTAGATATTTTATTTTTTGTCTTTCCATAAGTGATGCATAAAGCTAAAATAAACCAGGCACTGGTTTTTTTGGACTGACAGCTCAGAGAGAGAAGGAGAGAGCACTCCAAACAGTACTCCAACCAGCAGAGCCATAATTCAGACAGAAAGCGTGTGTGGGCAGTGAAGGGGCAGGGGTGGGGGAACTTGTGGTTTCAAAAGACATATACAAACACCTGAATTAAAAAATTAAATTCAGAACCAGAGTAAGGTGAGAACAGAGAGATGTGTTCAACCAATGACACTAGATGTCARATAAACTCATTAATTGAATTGGAATGATTTCTGGAAAACAAACTCATTACAATGTTGAATTAAACTGATCCTATGCTTAACCAAACATAGAGGATATAACGTTGAATACTTTTGCTTCCAGGTTTCTTTTTACTTCTTTTAAAGGCTGACATCTGTCAGGAGTGTCTTTTTGAGGAGAAACAGAAGAGAAAACTCAGCTGTAACAAGAGGGGGGAGATCATTTGCCAAACCAACACAGGGGAGAATACAAGCATAGAGTGAAAAAGGACAAAAGCAAAACAAGGCTGCCAGGAGAGGCAGCCTGTCAGGAGTGTTTGAGAAAGTACACGCTGGGGGAAGGGAAAAGGGAGGAAATAAAAGACATGCAAATATTTTGACTAGATGTGCATAAAGGCAAAGAACTGGTGACTCTTGGAAACATGATGTAGATCAGAAGGACCTGGTGAAGGAGATGGAGGCGAATGACACATGGCTTGATCAGCAAGAGAGGAAGATGATTCCTGTGACAGCATTGTAACCTCCATCCAAGACCATACAGCAAAAAGAAATAGAAATAAGCTTTACTAATTACGCATCGGAAACAGAAGTTTAAGAAAGCTGATTTTTAATCACTGTTTTCACATAATTTCTGTTATAAAATGTTAAAATTTAATCTCAAGCTTCAGCAGATATTACAAACCTCAGTTGCTTCAGGACCTGATAACTGTTTCACATATTCAGATTAGTTTACGTTATTAAATGCCTGATCTGCTAAAGGCAAAGCAAACACTATCACATCAAACTTCTTTCATTGACTACTGTATTGCTTTTAAGGAGTAACAGAGACCTGTTCCCCAAGTATCTATTTCCTTGAATTAGATACCTATTTAAAGAGATGCGTGGGGTGATCTTATTTTCAAACATCMAGCTTGGATCCATCAGAGTTTTATTCATATATTCATTCTTCAGCCTTCTTTAAAGGACARTCATAACAACCAGACATCTGAATTCCAACATAAGCATGTATCTGTACCGASCATCATCTTCTACCCAGGTGCAGCTGTACTCGATAGGGAAGAGAGAAGCAATTTCACAGCGTTGTCAGTGTTATAAAAAGAGGATTAGTYGAAAGGATCGAGAATGCCTGTTCCAGTGCTCCACTCCATAAAGGCACAGAGCTCAAAACAAAAGCTTTGAGATGTGCATTACCTACTGTATTTGAAAGAGTATTTTGCACTCTTCCTCAGGGTATTGGAGACATCAGTCCTGAGCTCCCCAACACCACCTGAGCAGCAGGGAGGGAGCATCTCCTGAAAAAGGCACTGAACTGATCAGTGAGAACACAGTATGATCACAACATTTTCTGCATTAGTTCTCCTCTGCAAAATAATTCCCGTCAACTGCCCTGTAGGGGTTTATTTTCTCTGTTTCAGGTACAGTAACCCTTGTCTTTGATCTTGTTCCTTCTCAAATATTGCTTTGAACTGCCAAGAGCTCATTTTCATTTCTCATTTATATTTCAAAGTCTTTATACACTCTACCACACCCATGCTTGCTCACTCTCTAGCATCCCAATTACTTTTTTAAAGTTTACAGTTCTCCTGTAAAAAAAMCCACATTAAAAACATACAGAATACCTCAGCCTTGATGTTACAAGTCTAATTCCTTTTCTTTTACCTCTCCAATTTTCACACCACCTACAAGCAACTGCAATGTCTAGCTCACTCTAAAACCATATACTGAGAGACCCCCAAAACCTAAACTTCATGGAWTTTAAATTTTTTAAGCATTGTTGTTAATATAAAATGATGAACTTTAATCACAGTCTCGCTTTATGAAGCCTCAGCAGCCTCTATGACTACTGAGCCTGAGTTTTATTCCCTCAGGGCATGGATAACCATCAAGAGAGGGCCTGCTGAAACCCTACTGCGTGTYCAGTCATTCTTTCTGTGCTTATTAGTAAGTCTCACACATCCCCACAGAGTACTGAGCTAACTACACCAGTGGGTTAATATAAACTGCTCAGCTTTTTCTCAAGAGGCTCAAAAATTGCTGAAGATACTAGCATGTTACAGAAAAACGTCTGATTTCCTAAAATAATGCTGCTATTTCTTGCTTTGTAGCCTATTTCTCTACTGATACATCTTATGTGAATTTCACATTTCAGTAATTTTTAAATTGCTTCAATAAGACTGTTTYGGAATGGTGTACTATGTGAATATACATATCCATAGGTCATTTACACATCATACTCAAAACTACACGATGCCACAACAAAGCACATACAAAACCATAGTCTACTGTGGTGTCCTCAGACACTAAGCAAATAAAGGGCTCAGAGCAAAAGAAAAGTCCTTTAAGTGCCTCTGAAAACTCCATCCTAAATCTCTTCCCTTTTTAATATTGAACAACCTTTGTGCTGTACATTTCTGAAACTTCCAAAGAAACTCAAGAAATCTCATCTCTTGAAACATCTTACGCTTCCCCAAATTCTAGAAAGTTAAAGCATGAAAAAAATCTATATTGCCATGGAAATGCATCAGAAAAGCTTTGCTAAAGGCAAACTCCTGCTTTAAACCTCTGTGGACTTGGTTTCAGTTTAGAAGGTGTCCCCAGGTAGCCTGTGCTGGACAAGACTACCCCAGGCTTCAGAAGGACTTCTGCTGGCCTAAGGAATCCAGCGACAAATCAGAAAGGTAGAAGTCATGATTTTATTGCACCACCTTTAAGAATGCAGAACGGCCAGAGCCATTTTCTGGAGGTTTGAAAAAAAAAAATTACAYTTACCCAATCTGTGGGGAGCAGACACGGCCTCTGGAAAACTCAAAAGGGTTTTTTTTTCATAAGAATTCCTGATGGATTTTCTGCTTATGTTTTTCATTCTCTATTCATGTAATCATATTAATGAATTACTCGGGTAGCAGCTTTCCTTCTCAAGAACGAAGTGTCAACTGAGTTCATTTGTAATCTGAAATATGTCCACTTAGCAACCAAGCTTAAAAAATGCTGTATTAAAATTCCAAAATCTTGTATTCAGAATGACTTCCGGAATTCAGGAATTGTATCAGCTTATTACAGTAATGGAAAGTCTGATTGCAAATGCATGATGTCAATTTAAAACAAAACTATTTTGGTAAATTTTGTCTTCAAATTCAGACAATTTTTAACAAYGATTTCACTATAGGTGCTCTCAAAAAAGAAAAAAAAGCGAACAAAATATAAATATTTTCGCTTTTTAGTATTTCAAAGTTATGTTCTTAATGCTGAACATCCACAAGTTGAACATTCTTGTAATTTAATATTTATGGAAATAAAATTAAAATCTTAACAGTTCTGCCAATATAATAAACTTTGTACTGTGTAACATTTCTTTTATGATCGTTTATAACTTTAAACTGTGACATACAATCTAATTGGTTCAGGTGAGACAACATGACAAAATTTAGCTCTCCTTTATTAGCTAAAACCTGTTTATATATGAGCTCTTTCTTGATTGACATGCATTAAAGCAATTAATGTACAAGAGAATTTCTCCTTGCTGCATGTCTGTAATGAGACAACTGTGCTGCTCTCTCTCAGGTAACTGAGCCACAATAATGAATTCCCTCTGGGTTTTACCAAAAAACAGATAAAGTTTTTTACCTTTTTGCAAGTAGGGTCTGTTGAAACGGTCATGTCATAACGTGGCACCTGATGAAAGGAACATTAAACCAATTCTGAGATTTGCAGTGGAAACTACTGCAAATACAGTAAAAAAGTGGCCTGCAGTAGAATATGGCCCCAACCTCAAAATTCATCATTTTCTGTTCTAAAATGAATTATTAGTAATACCTGAAGGACAGACTTCTAAGTTACACCTTTTGCTACCTTCATTTTGATGAATCTGTTGGTATGAACAGGAGTCTTACATAAATAAGACTTGTGGACTAAAATCTGAAAACATTTGTACCAACAGCAGATTTAGGTATTGACATTTGCGCAATTGCCATCTCACTCCTGTTTCTGACTGTGCAACAATGCATCCACCAATTAGATTATATTTCTTATTTAAAATATAACTTACGATTAGGCTTTGTTGATGGGTTCAGATGGTTCATTGTTCTCTTCTTCCTACCTGGCTGTGTGTAACTTTTTCATTAAAAGAGTGTTGTGCTTCTGCTAATAATGTCTTCTGGAGAGCAGTGCGGAGACGCAGCATTTCATTTATACAGCTGTCCTGCTTTCCGACCAGAGCAGAATTAAAATCTGGCCACCATGGACTATGAGCAGAGCAAACACACACCAGTTTCCACCTGCCTATCTGGATATACCATTTTATTTTTCTCCAGTGACAGGAGGTGTCCCATGTCACATGCATGCTTTTTTTYCCCAGGTATTTGGCAAAGCATTAAAACTGAGAACCAGTACAGTAATTGTCGTGGTTTAACCCTGGCAGCACCTAACCACCACGCAGCCGCTCGCTCACCCCCTGCTCCGGTGGGATGGGGGAGAGAATCGGGAGGGCATGAGTAGGAAAACTCRTGGGTTGAGATAAAAACAGTTTAATATTTGAAATAAAACAAAGTAGAACAGTAATAATAAGAGTGGTAACAACAACAACAACAACAATATACAAAGCAGGCGATGCACAATGCAACTGCTCACCACCCGCCGAACCAACGCGTTGCTGAACTGACGCGTGCCCGAAAAAACGTGCGAGCCCGTCCCGGAACCCCGACCCCCCACCCCCACCCCTACCCCTAGTTTTTATACTGAGCATGACGTTACATGGTATGGAATACCCCATCGGCCAGCTGGGTCAACCACCCCGGCTATGCTCCCCCCGCCAGCTTCCCCTGCACCTGGCAGGGCACGGGAGGCCRAAAAGTGCCCGGTGCAAGCACCACCCAGCARCACMCAAAACATCAATGGGCCATCAACGGTCCTGTTATACCAAACTCAAAACACAGCACACCCTCCCCAGCTACTGGGAAGAAAGTTAACTCTGTCCCAGCCAGAACCAGGACAGTAATATTGTAGTAACTTCAATAAGGACATCTTTTGCAAGCATAATAAAAAGTAAGACTCAGAGGCCAATAAGGCTGATAAGACTGATAAGACTTACAAAAATCTAGTTGCTTAGACCAGCAAATCTGATATGGACACAGGTTTTAAAACTTCCCTCAGTTTTACACAAATAAATGAAGTTTTGGCAATATTGTTCACTTGATCTGTCTAGCCACAGTGACTTTTATCACCTTAAGCACGTACTTTGTATCATGTACACTTGTCATCTGATTGAATTAAACTGATTAAGTTATATCCTAGTGGTAGTTAGCTTTGTTATGAAGCTATAATTTACCACTAAGCTGCACTTGCATGCCATATTTTTCCCATTGCCCTCTGCTCCAATTTGATAGCTCTTCTCAGCAGATGGTGTTTCTAGAAAACAACCAGATTCCAGCTGTTTCTACCAAAAGAAGGTCTGGATTCAAGGAAAAAAGTGTTCACTAAACACCAGTTACTACCAACTGCAGATTTGGTAATTTAAGCTGAACTCAGCTGACTTGTATGAAACAACAAATTGACTTACAGGAAAGAAAGACTTCTTACAACTCCCTGCTCCCCAGCTGCCCAGTTAGCAACCAAAGTAGAGTCAATGGTTTGGTTTGTTTCTTCGGATGAGGGAGAGGGAAGGAAAAGGAGAAGAAATGTTAGTAGTTTTTTATCATAAGCCTCCAAAAAGAAAATAGAGATTTAACATACAGAGGAGCAGTACTTGGTGCAAAGTATGCTACTATTTATTTGTAAATTACTACAGACAATACATAACGTGGACCTAGGTTTAATAACCATGACTACACACTGAAAACAAAGGTATGCCAACCGACACCAGGGAACTGAAGGACTTGTGTAATAGAGTACACAAAACACAGACAAGGATGTTCGTTCTGTAGTAGGACCTCCATTGCAAGTAAGATGCTTCAGTATGTCCTGAGAAACTTGGAAATGAAAAAAGTCTCTTCTGGTTAAAAATTATCTATTAATTTTGCAATGAGTGTATTTTTTTTGCTAAAGAAACTAATGGAGCCTTTAAATCAGCAAGTATGGGAAGTGTTAAAATCCAATACTGAGAACACTCCTTTTATTGTCAATTTGAACAGTATGTATTACTTTACTTTTTTCTTTCTGGGCTAAATACCTCTTTACTTATGAGGTGAGTAAGTGGTACTCGTGGACCAGTCAGTTGAAAAGCCCTGTGATCATAAGACTATGAGATTTTCCAGTTATTTGAGTCACATTAATAACAGCTCAGCTAATTAGCAATTTTAAGAGGATCAACCCACTAACAAATTAAAAGAAGTATCTGTATACAAAGAGATATTGTTCGGTTTGGCTCTAGTGTTGATAGTAATAAATAAAAGCATCTATTGTGTGAAAGCGGGGAAATGTCTCATCTGTAGTGATAGGGATTCATTTTGGAATGACACAGTCGCAGTTTCTATTTTCTCAGTGTTTTGTGGGGTATGTTTTGGTTTCTGCTTATTGAGAGTGAAATTTAAGGTCAGAGGCTAAATGATGTCAAAATGCCTTCCAATCATCTGATGTGACAAGGCAGCTGAGCTGTTCAGGATGTGTCCCAAACACCACGAATAGGTGGCGTTTAAGGGAATGCTGTTGGTGGACTTACTGTTTGTCTGCAGCTCATTTTTCAAAAATAAAGTGACCAACAAGGACATCTCTGAAAATATTGCCATATCCCTCTAAAAGTGGAAATGATGTTATTCTAACACAAAGAGATTGCCGTAGAAAAAGTGATTCTAGAGGTATTGGCTGGATGCCCCATCGCCCCAAGCACTGTGATGTCTTTCATGGATGCTATGAAACATTTCAGTTTGCCTTGGATTAGGACACTGGCAGTACAGAGCATGTGATCCCAGCCTCAGCAAAGCATTCTTTCTCTTCGGGATACAGCTATGGAGTGATTTTTCCTAGGAGATTAGATGAATCTAGCCGGGGCATCTGCAATACTTTTTTCTCTCACATAATGGAAAGCTTTTAATCAGAAATGCAACAAAAGCTAGTAACAGGAGCCCTCTTGGTTTTCTCAAAGCAAAAATAAAGAAATCAAACCAAATAAAAAACTCCAAAGACCCCAAACTAGTTCCCTACATATGCAGCAGAGAATTTGTATAACTCAGAGAAAAAAGAGCTACATGTTCCAAAAAGAGATTGTTACTGCATGTTCAAAAATTATTCTAAAGGCAACCATGCGAACTACTTGCTGGCATAACGTTACCCCAATATCACAACTGAAAGCTTGTTAAAATGGCTTCAGAATTGCTAGTTTGAAAATACCAGGAGTACCACGAGCACAGCGCTCTGGCGTCCAGGGGGCTGGTATCAGGCACTGTGGAAATAATAGATGGCCAGAGCCACAGGGCCTTAGTCTGTAAGCGATGCCAAGAAATTATGAAGTCAGTAGATTTTGTAAATGAATGCCAGAACAAGATACATAGACTATAGCTCAGCAATTTCCGAGGGGAAGATGATGGAAATACATTGCTTTTCCTGTATTATAAAGCTATGGTGATCTTTCATTCAAAAAGCTCGGTCATTACCTGCCAACACCTGTGATGAGCCCTTTCTGTCGTCGTTTCATACTAAGCGCAATAACCCATTTCTGCCATCAGTAATTCCACAGTAGAAAAGGCAAAATTTTGGCTGGTGGATCTCCAAGAATTGATTTTAAACTTCCCATGAAGAGTCTAAGCACAAATGAAAAGAGTCCCTGTAGGTTTTGATTGTCATTGAAATGATGTGCACAGTTATATTCTGCTAAGATAAAGAGAGAATTTCCTAATGTGATGAAATTTTGTTGTTCTCAGTTGAAGTATTTCTAAACTGTACGTTAGATAAATCACGATGAATAAAAGCAAATAAAGGAAAGGTATTAGCACAAACAAGAGGGAAAAAGAAGTCCTGTAGGAAAAGTAAGAGTGACCTGAAAACGGATGTTCATATGCTTGTGGTCTGAGGGAAGAAGGGTCGGAGAAAGGGACTGGAGAGATAAAAAAGGTTTTAAAACAGAGAGGAGGAGGAGGGTTTTTACATCTAAAATTAAAACAGTGTCATAAGTACCTTAAAGTATTTAAACCAAAGTCATGAACAGCTGAGGCTGAATGGAAACTATTTTTTTATAAAGATCATAGCTTAAGAGTGAAAATAAATTACTCCATATCAGATAAAGCAACTTTTGGAAAATAAAAATACAAGTACCATATAAACATATAATAACCATACAATCAAGCAACTAAATGCAACAGAAAAATCTGCTTTTCATACTAAGAATTATCAAGATGAATAATTTTAATTGTAACTAGTGATTCAAACTCAGAAAAAAAAAATCACAAAGATGAAATTCAAAACAGATAAAGCATTGCTTTTTTCCTTCTCCCGTCTCTGATTTATTTTACACCAGCTTTTAAATGTAGAATTTACAAGCATGAGCAGGTCAGGGACCCAAAATGACTACAAGTGCAAATAAACAGCCTCTACACTATTTACATCACAACTTGCTAAAAATTCTTTGCTCGTTTACCAATGTCTTTGCTCCACAGAAGAGCTGCATAAGGTAACACTCAATAGGAAAGATGATGATTTTCATTAAACCAGCTGATAGAGCTGTGGCAAGCAAACCCGACTGGCTCCAGCTCCATTGATGCAGGCTGCACCTAACTGGGCTCTGCAGGAAGCAGCTAGAAATCATTCCTGATTCCAGTCCCAGGTGGTTTATATGAGCTGCAGAGAGTCTCGTACTTTCCGTACTCTGCCAGGCCAGTGCAAAATGAGCAAGCCTAAATTCTGTGTAAGAGTCCCTGGAGTTTCAGAAAATTTGAAGCAATCTCTTCAGTTTCATCTGAATGTGTGAAAGCAAAATGGAAATGTATATAACGTAGTTTTCCAAAGATGAGGTTACCAGTATGGATTACAACAATGTGTATTTCTGCCATTCCACAGTGTGGATGCATCAGAGGTATGTATTCAGATCCTGCATTCCCAAGTAGTTCTGTTTTATATGTACTGATAATGCTAAATGCTTGCAATTGTTTGCTGTAATATGCAAAGGCCAGYTGGCCAGCATGTAGAACAGTTAAGCCTTTATTGTTGCTAGATTTAACATTTTCAGCAAGGTTGAATAAAGCTGTTATCAGTGAGTATTTAATCTGTTGTTTCAGTAATATAACATGGGGCTTTTTAAGCAAATGCAGAGACCTATGCGTATTACTGAGGGTGAGCGCAAAACAAAGTTGTACCAGAAACACTAAGCCACTCAAGAACATGCAAAATTAAGATTCATAGAATCATAGAATGGTTTGGGTTGGAAGGGACCTTAAAGATCATCTAGTTCCAACCCCCTTGCTATGGGCAGGGACACCTTCCACTAGACCAGRTTGCTCAAAGCCCCATCCAACCTGGCCTTGAATGCTTCCAGGGATGGGGCATCCACAACTTCTCTGGGCAACCTGTTCCAGTGCCTCACCACCCTCATAGTGAAGAATTTCTTCTTTATATCTAATCTAAATCTCTCTAATCTCCCTTACCACAGAGCCTTGTCTGCTTCTGTGCCAATTGTTCCCATTAATGTGTCGCAATAGATTTTCATGCAATCCCACTGAGAAGCTAGATGACTTTATTTCCATCATGCATTCATCCAAAAATATTATTTGAAGATGCAAATTGGTACATCTGGTCACCAGCAAACTATATTTGACTACTGAGATAAATACAGTCTGGGGGATATAACAGCATCTGCTTTTATCTGGTACTGAATGCTGCTTATTCATTTAAAATATAATTATAAATATGTCCTTGTATTCCCCAGCATTACAATCCAGACTAAGGTGTAACGGTACTAGATGCTGTAGAAACAAAGAACAAAACACGACCCCTCCCTCAAAGTCTGTAAAATTCAGCACTTGAGTGACAAAATGAGGAAGGATGGAGTGATGAAGATCATCGTGTAAGCACTAGAAAAATACATAACATTTGTCCTAAGCATTTTTAAAGCATTATTATTAAATATCCATCAGATTTGAATTCCCTACTTTTTCCATCAAACTAATTGTTATTGTTTGCCTTCAGACATAGCTGCTAAGGTRAAGCAAATCTTACTGTTGGGTGCATGTAATGCTTCATGGTTCATTTTGCTGATTTTGATTTTCTTATCTAATTTCACCATCACTGTGTTACTCATGCAGATTTAATGCAAAAATCAGATAGCCCGTTCAGGGTGGGGTTTCTTATCTCTCTTCCACTTCTTCCAAAGTTGTTTGCACTTCCACAGCTGAAGACTCCCTAAAGCCATAAAAACTACACCATTGAAATCAGAGGTTTCAGTCCCAAAACATGAGTAGGAGGTGGCCAAATGTTTAACTTTGCTCTACAGCCTGCTGAAAAAAATAAAGATTTTCAGTGGTGAAACTGCTAACTTTGACAGACTGGAATGCTTTTCAAGGAATTAATGTCCTTATATAACACTGACCTTAAAGTTTCTAACAAGCAGCTTTTCCCAGGCTTTCTTTTTGGAATTTATCACAGCTATTGCAGGTAGTCTGTGTCGTTGTCAGTCTTCTGTTTCAAAAACATGTGAGCTTAGCAAATATTTCCTACTATTCTATTTTTCCTTTGTCTTATGGATTCTCTAGTTTAACTGCATTTGCCACTCCTCACCTTTGATATTAAATGCCCTTTGGTAAAAGAACATATGATAACAATATTGGGTCAAGTAATTTGCTTGGTTTTAACAGGCTATATAATGCTGCTTTGAAATGTGAAGGCTTTAATACAAATTAAAAAATAAATCAAAAAAATATCTATACCAAAACACATCGGATGTACTCATGACTTAAAAATATATGTAGGACTCCTCTTTTAGAAATTGTGATGGAAAATTTTACTATATAAATCTAAGGAGGGAACCTGGCAATATTTGGATTCAAATTTTGCTTTAAATTATAGATCCTAAGGAGCAAAACAGCATGAAAGAAATTGTGGCTCTTAGCATTTCACTCTGAGAGGTCTGTGTTTACTCTCAAAATGTGTCCTTGAAGTTGTAATACATTCTGCATTTTTCTCTAACGTGAGGTAAAGAGGAACAACTGCATTGGAATCCACTAAATACAGCACATCTTATGCAAACTGCTGTTGTATTTACAGCAATGAGAGAGGAATAATCATGCATTCAGACAAATAATCCTTTAGCCCGTGTACAAGGAAATCAAACAGAGAGAGAGACTTTAAAAAAAGAAAAAAAGATAAACTGTACCTCAGTGGATCGTGGAATAATCCATTTATTCTCAGATAGGAAAACATATAGTCAGTACTTATTTATTTATGTGCCTTTAGCTATATGTTTTCTCAAATTGGTCCTTAAAAATGTCCATCTAGTGCACTACATACTTTCTTTAGAAAAACAAACAAGCTATGAGTACAGTTATTACTGGCAAATGCTTCCAAAAATTTTGCCAAGGCACCACCCAAGTCAAATCCCATTCTATCCTCAAACACATGTAAAACCAAGTGCAAGCTGCAGACCATTCCTGTGGTCTGAAAAACAAGACAGGACACAAAACAAAAGATTGAGTTACAAAAGAGTGAGGAAAGTTATGATTAGGCAGGCTTATGAGAGGCTTGATAATATAGTTGGTACATAACAGAAAATCCTGTTGTTGTTTCTAAAGCTTTCTGCGATACTTGTCAATTGGCTGGTTTGCTTTTTGGACTGGATTTTGTCTTTTTTTTAGGACACCTATGTGTAGTTAAAGTACACACACACGGACATAGACGATGTGAACTCCCTTTTGGTTCCCTCTCCTGTAACCTGCAGCCTCTGCTTTCCACCCACTTATCCCATTATGGACTGGTCACACCTCTTATTTCACTATTTAAATTCCAAGATCCTTGCAGTCTTATGCCTTTTACAGACATGAAGCAGTTAACAGATGTGACAATTAAAATAGCGTGACTTAAAATAATAAGGTACGTTCATATGCAACTGCAAAGCGTGGTTGAAGTGTTGTTGCTACGGAGGTGCAGCTATAACCAAACTGTCAGTGGGTACTGTGCTCTTAAAATTTAGAAATCTAACATTTAAAGAGATAAAACCTTTTGTATGGCTCTTCTTTGGGTTTCCTTTGGTGCCTAACAGAAGGAAAGGTAGAAGATCTGAAATTAGAATAGGGTGGGTGTTTGGTACCATGAAAAGTGACTTCCCTTAATTTTCAGCAATTGCGTCTCCCATTCTGTGACAAAGCTACAAGTCACTGGCAATAGAGCAAAAAAAMCCCCTACATTTGTCACTTTTAATTATTATCAGTCAGCTTTGGGAAATAAGAGTGTCAGAATAAAAACACAGACTAACATTTTGATCATCTTGCAACAGAATCAAAAATGCACTGACGGTCTCAACTACACTAAAAGTGAGATTGACTGCTACGTAAGAGGTTACAAGGATTAGTGAAATGCCAAATTGGCAGTAACTGTACTTTTCACCACAATATTTTGATCATCTAGTCTTTTTTTTTTTATTTCATTCTCACTTACTGAATTTGGTTTACAGCACAAATTGAAAGGCCTAATCAGAAGCAAGGCTCCAGGATGGCAGAGCCCACCCAAACACACAAGCTCTCCTAAGAATGTAATCAGAAATAAAATGCTACAAATAGCTGTGGCAGATAATAGGAAAAACAGGAAAGAAAAAACAACTGTGATTCTAAGACCCTGAAAGTAATGACATTGCCCAGTTCAATGACTGAAAGCTTTTATTTCCCTTTTTAATTAAATATCTCTAAGAGATATTCCCAAATGCTCCATCTTTCACTACTTGACACTCCTGTTTTGATGTTTCTCTCCCACTTTCTCCTTCACTTCCCACTTCAGCAACACAACAAAAGTGTGATTCAAAGGTGTGAAGCAGCAAAAGCAATAGGATGCTTATGACAGCTGGATTTCGAATAGATTAAAGGAGGGAGGAATGCAGAAGCCACAGCAAAAAAAGTAGGTTGGAGTACAATACACTGCAACTACTGTAACTGAAGAATTTCAGCTGTTTTAACTCCTGGGGTTTTGTCAGTGTTTTGCAAACCATTGTTATCGTTCTTTATATTATTCGTCAAATCCTTTGTGCCTTCATATATGTCAGCCTTGACCAGTTTGCTTTGCACACAATCCTCTCTTGCCCTTTTCAAACATTGGTGCGAGTATACAAAGCCTCCCCATGGATTTGTTACTGTCCCTAAGAGATGCAACCAGACTTTCATCGAAGGCAGGTTCGGGATTGACTGGGAATAATCTCTGTTTCATAACAGAAGAATTGAGAAACATGAAGTTCATTATGAATTCAATTGCAATTTTGACATCTTTAGAGTTATGTTATTCAAGCCTCAGTCCTCTACACAGTGTGCACCGCTGACTCTGAGAAGGCAGCATGAAGCATGCACTGGATACTGTCAGGAACAAGCAGTACATTCTTGTATTTATATAAAAACACTGTTTGCATCACGGCATTATATGTAAAAGAAATTAAAGCAACACAATAGAGCTAGCCCCAAGTATTTAAGAAATTATGAATCAGTTCTACAAAATATATGGAGTTGAAATTCATTTATATTTAAGGAGTTACTTTTGACAATGTTTTTGTGCAATCAGAAGAATGATTGAGTCACATCTTCCAGGTTTTGGGGGACAGAGGATTAGATGCAGCCTATATAATAATTTGTCTCCAGGAGCTGGACTTTGGTAAAATAACGAGCGCAGAGGAAGACCTGGCAGTACTGGGAGGGAGGGGTGGAGGGGAAATTCTGCTCTTTTAAAAAATACGTATTTATAAATAAAAACTCATGTCCTAACGGCTTTATCTAGGAAAAACTCTGGGGTAATAGGAAGCTTTTCCTCATTAAAAATTGCAGAATTGGTTCCCCAAAAATGAGTGTACATCTGGACAGTTATATATGATATAAAGTAGCATTGCTAGTTGTTAACATTAATATTATCATTAAGCTTAGATGGGATTATTTACAGACTAAGGCTTTTTAGAGAAACTAGATAAGAACTATTAGTTGTATGTGGAGGATATCTTTACGGGAGTTTTGCCACAGGCTGGAAGTATGCTTTCATTTTGTTCAGGTCGGGTACCGAGCTCCATCCATCCCAGTGCCTCCCCAGATCGGCATAAAGCCATTACCCCAGCATGGCGCTTCGGTTGGTTCAGCAAGGGCAGTTTACAATACTGAGGGTCAAGCCTAGTAAATATTTATCTAGTTTTTACAGAACCATTCCATAGAGCCATTCCAAAGTAAAACATACTGTGCAAAAATACAGAGATGAAGAGTAACTATCAAATGAGGAGCAAGTATATATTCTCTGTAATACCTGTTTGAAGAACACTATTGCAAATTTATCAGTGGGGTGGTGCCATAAGAGCCCTGCTTCACCACGCTTCACTGGCCTAGAAGTACAGTGGCATGGTTCGCAATTTTGGCAATGTTATAAACATGTTTTAAAGATTGTTTGATAGCAAATTGATTAAAAGCAAATCACTGGCCCAAGTTTCAAATAACAGGAATCCACAACCACTTTCACTCTGCTCTGTTGTTTTTCAATCTGCTCCTGCACTGCAGCGTTTTGTATTTCAGATCAGATACAAAATGTTTTTGAATAATTCATGTCCCTGTGCAGAATGTTTTGTCATTGTTATTTTTCCTTAACATAATACAAAAATAACCTAGAATTGGAAGGGCAGATGTTCATCTGTGTATGTAAGCACTGGCATGGCTCTAAGTTTTTTCTTGCAAACAGTTAAGTATCTTGCGCTTCTTACCAGAGGYGATTAAAGTTACAGCTACATGCAAGAAAGATTCAGAGCTGTCTGACTGCCTACCAGAAATAGTGTGCTTGTATTAGTAGAATAATCCATATATCGAATATTTTCTATGAATTCTTTTTCAGACAACTAGGCCTAATTTTATGTTAAAACTATTACAGTCATAAAGTATATCTAGGCACAATAACTCACATTAAAAATACAGAGGACAAACAGAGGTGATACCTACAAGAACAAAGGTAGATTTGCTGGAACTGACAATTTATTATATTTTAGGCTTAGAACATACAGTCGGTCCTGGTCAAATAAATAAGACATGCAATGTTATGCAACAAACAGACAATGTCTTTTGATAGAGCAATTTAAAATAATTTTCACATATTTTCCAAGTATATTTTTCATAAACGCTTGTTATTTTTATAGAGGCAGATAGAGCTAACGGCTCCTTCAAAGGTCACACTAGAGAATTGTGGAACTGCAAAAGGAAACAGAACTTCCAGACTAATTATATTTCCAAAATACCATTTGCATATTTTATCTACAGTCTGTTTATTATTATAATTAGAGAGCAGGCAACAATTTTGCTCAGAAAGAAAATTCTCTAAATAAAACCTCATATTCATTAAAGGCTGTAGCTTGTTAAATGTATGCATGCATTAAAGACACAGCAGAACACTATCTTTACTTCCCTGGACACTTTCTCTTACTCGTATTACTTTACTGTGGATATTTTGTACAMTAACACCAGAGCAGTTCACAAATCCAAAGTTAAATACAAACTGTCCAAAAGATTCACTTGTTCTACTGCTGAAACAGTTGCCCCAGGGATTAAATTGGTTAAGTTTACAGAACAGGTCTAGCATATGCCATAGGATATGTCCTCACCCAGATCTTCCTACACACACATACTTACTCTCGCAGACAAATCTATGGCAATTTTGAATAGATGCCTTTTGCCTTATTCAGGGATGAGTAAGGCAAAAGAGTAAGGCAAAAAGCTTACTTCCACGCATTTGTTGGAGCCACCAAATTGTCCAGTTCACAGAGTCTGTAACTTCTGGCCCGACCACTTCTCATGAGTCTTTTAAGCACTGGAAGCTGCTTGCTCCTTTACATCCTCTTTTCTGGCACATAGCCCCTTCCCAGTCTCACTTAATGGTAACTAGATCCCAGTTAGCTATTCTCTCTCCCAGCAATATCATCTTTCAAACATACTGGGGGTGTACTTCACATTGTGGCAAAACAATTAACAAAAACCTTTGAATGCTCAAAGATGATAAAGAATACCCATCTTTCTGTGACAATTAGCGCAGAGTCTGATTGTGGGTGATTTGGCAGGCTGGAGTGGTCCCACTCCTCYCCACCCCACTCGGTACAACTGCAGCCAGCTCCCCCCGTGCATTTCAGCAGTGGCCATGAGAAGAGAGAGAGAGCTGCCATTCGGGTAAGCGCAAAAGGAGACTGATAAAGTTATACTGCCTGTAATTGGAAAATATGGAGTTCTCTTCACAATGAAGAGATCTCTCTGCATTTTTGTTCATCCTTCTCTCTAGGTATTTGTCATCTGAATGTTTTCTATAAGCTAACAGATTTTTACAAGTGTCTATACTAGCTGGTTTTCATGCCAGTATTCATACCTTTAAATGCTTCAGGAAACTGATGTCCTGACACTCCCTGACAGTCAAGCAACTCCAAGAAGGTTCTGCATCACTTCTTCTATTTCTTCTAAAGTCAAGTAGCACAAACCCCCAATTACCTTGCCACCATCTAATGCCTATTTAGAATTCTCTTCCTCTACCTTGCAAAAGGCAATCATGATTAACTTGTTTCCACTAATACACAGAAGAACACATTAACTGTTCTCATGGAGGGTTGGATCTATAAACTCTTATCCTAAATGTCTAGAAGACTGACACCATCAGCAGACTCCAGGTGGTTAATCCCTTCTATGTGCACTGTTTTCCGGAGATCATTTATGCCTCTACCCATCTGTCAYGTCATGATCTTTCAGGTTTTCTCCAATCTGATTTCATCCATCTGTTGAAGCAGTCCAGTGCAGTGTTAAGAAACACCGGTTCCTTCCATGTGCTAATGATGTTATCACAGCTATGCAGTTTACCAATGGCTGGGAGTTTTGACCTTGCATCAGCAGAATTCTTCTCATATCCTACCATGACAGAATACTACATAGACCCTTTTTGAGATATTCAGGCAAGTCTCTCCCTGCAGTGCAGAAAGCCAGTAAAGACCCTACTGTCAATCCTTCTATAGTATTAAGATAATTCTTTGACACAGAAATTGCTGCATGTTCATTCTCCAAGCAAGCATATTTCATTAGCACTTTGAAACGTCTGAAGAGAAGCATTTAAAAGACTTCTATTCAACAGGCAATGAAAAGATCCCAGGAACCTGACAGACCTGCTCCTTTAAACTTGTTCCATGTCTTTTCTTTGTCCCTCTTGGCAAGTATCTTGACTTTTTGGCAGGATCTGTTATATCTGCAACAGAACTTCCCGACTGAGATTCCCCCATCTTTATCATTCTTYTTCCTTGGCCAGACAGAAAGTTGTTTTACAGCTAGATTTCCTAGTTGCCATCTTGCTTAACAGTATTGAGAGTAAATAACCTCAAGCCTTCCCAATCTCTCCTGGCCTTTCTTCAGCACCTTGTACTTCAGGCTGAGTGCCACAGGCTTGTGGCAAACTTTCTGTTTGCTCAYCTCAGAAAAACTTTCACTACACTGTTGCTTCCTGGGCCTTGTGGTTCATACATCTTTCAGAGTCATTTAATGTTACAGGGAACAAGTTTGTTATTGATGAGACGTCTGTCCTGGGTAAGCTCCAGTACTGAGATACTGCATTATTTATCCAGACAGAGTTGATCATAGTCCTGTAGTGACATTTGAAGCCTTGCAGGTCTATTTTCTACTTAGTTTGTACTTTAATCTCATATTGCAGCGGGTGGAGGCACGGGAATCTTACCAAAATGTTGCAGTCATTTTCCTTGTTTCCCATGCTGTATTACAACATGCAGGTTGTATTCAGCACACATTTGTTGTCGTTCTCCAGTTACTCACTGACCATGCTGCTTCTACGGAAGAGGATGAAGCCCTTTTTTTCCATGCTGTGTATCATGGCCTGAGAAAACAATCTCCTGCTCTGATGCTCCCACCTTACGTGTCCACAGGATTTTTAGGAATTCTGCAGTGTCAAGCTGGTACTAAACATATTTAGCTATCAGTCAGTCGATCAGGAGAACGATTATGCTACAAATGTTGTTAAAAAGACCTTTGTGATTCACAAAAACTATGTTTCACCTATTTTCCAACATCATTGGCTGAGATAATGATTTACTGAATATTTGGGGAAGAAAAATTTTTAAAATTCAATTGAGTTTTAAAAAATCATTTCTTGAACAAATGCACAATTTTATTACCTAAAATAGTATAATGAGTGTTAGTGAAACAGAGGAAATGTGCATTGGCTGATTGGTTAGCATGATTTAAAATGTAAAGATTTGGAACATACCTAGCAGCCAATAACTGCCTGACTGTTAACAGAAATGAACAGAACAGGAAATATAATCCCTTTAAAATGTGATTAGTGTTTGCATATGGGAGGAAACGTTTGCTATGGCTTGGTGTGTTTTATTCCCCTCTCATTTGTTGCTTCCTTAGTGTTAAATCCCTTTTCAATATGACAAAGGTACATCTGAAGACAATGTTTTATCCTGACACATGGATTTGAAATAGATCCCAACAGAAAACGAAGACATTTGAAAAACTCAGACTAACATGTAGAATTTCAAGGGAACGTAAGATTTTATTTCTGGGAGAAGCATATAATTAATTATAACTTAGGCCATCTACGCAGAATACTATTTCCAGAGAAGCCTCATGAGTATTTGTTAGGTTTATAAAATACCATTTCTCCAACTACCTCCTTTGTATCACAAACTCAAGGTCCAGTATAAGTTTTTCAATTTTAAATGTAGAAGTGTGCTGGGGAAAGACATGTCCTGATCATAGGTGTGGACACAGGTGTGGTTGTTTTTCTCTTCTGCTCAAGGTTATGTCCACAAAAATAAGGGCACAAACTAGTAATAGTACCGGTATAGCTGAGGTTCTCTGTTATATTCTAGGCAACCAGATTTGCTGATGGTGGGAAATAAAGAGGAGGCTGTGACCAAAGGCTGCGTGGTACTTAAAGCTGAATGTCCTTAATGTGTTGATTTTGAAGTCATTGTTACCTGACTCTGCCATCAAATAGCTAGTGAAACCTGGAAAACTTTTGCCTGGCCACAGCTAGTTTCCTTGAAACAYGAGGTCCCGCAGACCTGGGGTTTTGTATCTGGGAAGAGGCTGAGCCCTGACTATGAGCAAAATATTCTGTGAAAAAGCTTAACATCGCCTTTCAGTTTCTGTTGTATTTTTCTGTAACTCGTTTTGAAGGAGAACACGATTTTAATAAAATGGTATTAATATTCAAGTAGGATGGCTAACATATCTGGTCAACATACACGTACTTGCCTGAACTGAAGGCAATGTTATCGGGGATAGTCTCCATTTAAAATCTTTTGAGGCAAGTAAAAGAGCAAACTAAAAGCAGTTTCAGGTTGTTGATTCTGGTCTAAAGACACATTACACCCGGTGTTGGATATACTTGAAGAACAATGTGTTTAATTTGTGTTTCATCCTTTCTCAATAGAGATTTTATATCAATATTCTGTATTTCCTCAGTGGTACAACTCGGCTCCTGTGTTCTTTTGCCGTAGGTTTTTATAGTGCACATATCTAACAAATATAAAGCCATCCTTTCTAGTGGGAACCAGACCAATGCTATTAAACAGTAATTATTTGCTGATTACAGTCACGACAGTCTGTTGAACAAACAACCTAGAGGTAAACTGGACTGTCAGCTACCACCAGCCACTTCAGACACAGTAACTCTACAGCCTTGTAGGGTCTTGCTATTGTGGATTTATGGAACAGATTCACAGAGAAGACATTTCAAATTGTCAAGTTCAACTCAGTATGAAAGGCTATAATCGTTTAATAAACAAACAGTCATATTTTACTGGCATTCTCCCTTATTGCTTCTTAACAGGCTTAAGAGAGAGAAAACCAGTGTAAGACATGGGTGTCTCGAATAGCAGACTGACTATTATGAGCAGAGGCTGAGAAAGCTGGGACTGTTCAGCCTGTGGAAGAGAAGGGTCGGGGGGATCTTATCCGTGTGTATAAATACCTGATGGGAGGGAATGAAGAAGACAGAGCCAGGCTCTTCTCGGTGGTGCCCTGGGACCGGACAAGAGGCAATGGGCACAAACTGAAATACAGGAAGTTCCACTTCAACATAAGGAAACATGTTTTCATTGTGAGGGTGGTCAAACACTCGAGCAGGTTGCCCCGGGAGGTGGTGAAAGCTCCATCCTTGGAGATATTCAAAACCCAACTGCCCAYGTTCCTGGACAGCCTGCTCTAGGTGGCCTTGCTTGAGCAGGGGCTTGGACCAGATGAGCTCCAGAGGTCCTGCCAACCTCAACCTCTGTGAGTAGGGAAAGACGAGGTAAGAAACGATTTCTCCCAAATAAGCACACCTGCAAAATATTTATTATAAAACACAATTTAAAGTACCTAACATAACAGATATGAAGTATTACTTCTAAATAGGTGGTTATTAGTCAAACTTTTTAATCTAGTCGGATTTCTCTTAATTTCCTCATGTGCGTTTCACACGTGAAACCTGATGGGGCCGGTTTCAGGTACGAAACCCCGGGCGGGGTGGAAGGCTGGCTGATTACTGCCACTGCCGTTGGCACCGCAGCCTGGTGTAATTCACCTCAGGAACCGGAGCCCCCCCTCCCCGCGCCGCCGGGCGAGGCGAGGCGAGGCCGCAGGTGTGCCTCTGCCGGCGGCGGGAAGGCGGCGCGGCCTGTGCGGGGAGGCTCCGCATCGGAGGGGCGGCGGGCGGCCCTCGCCTTTCTCTGGGCGGGTTGTGCGCGGGGGGCCGCGGCAACCTCGGGCGGCCCCTCCTGCTGCCGCCCCCCCTCGCCCCCGGCCCAAGGAGGTGTCTCCCCGCCGCTGCTCCGCCTTCCCCGCTCATCCTTCCCCCGCGCCGGTGCCAGGCCGGGGCTCCCCTCCGCGCCTTCCCCGGGGGGAGGCGACGCATCCCGCATCCTCCTGAGGGGAGCGGCCGCGGAGCTGCCCCCCGCCTCGGCGCACGGGGAGGCGGCGGGGCTGGGAGGAGGAAGCGGCGTCCTCTCCTCCTTACCCCGCCCGTCCCTCCCTCCCTCCCGGTGCTGGCGGCGGCTCCTCCTCCCGCGTGTGACCCGCTGCCGCATGTGAGCGGGGAGGAGGGACGGTGGCGCGCGGGCCCCAGGGTGGCGAAGGCGGCGGCGACAGGAGGAGGAGCGGGAGCCTCATCGCTGGGCCCCGCCGGCGCCCCGAGCCCGCCGGCGCCCCCCATGCCCGTGTGGTGCTGCCGATGCTCCTTGGCCGGTCACTTCAGGTGAGGCGGCGGGGGAGAGCGGCCGGTGGGTCAGGGCGGCTGCCCGCCTCCCCCTCCCCGGCGCGGGAGCCGAGCGGCCGGGGGAGCGGGGTGAGGGGGCCGGGGGGGGCGGTGCTGGGGAAGACGGGGACACCGGCGGGCGGGGAGCGCAGCCGCGGCCGCCGCCTCGGTGCTGCGGCCTCCGCGGGGCTGCTGCGTGGCGCCGGGCGGCCGCGGCGCTTCCCGGCCCCGCACGCCCCCTCCGCTGCGCCGCTCCCGGGATGCGCCGGCGGGCGGAGGCGCTTGGCGGGCGAAGCGCGGGGCCGGCGGTGAGAGGATGGAGGTGGCGCCCCGCGAAGGCGCGCTGTGACCTTGGGCGACGCTGGAGCGCAGCCTGGGCCGGGAGGAACTCGGCGGCTGCTGATGCTTGGTTTCGCTTCGGGGTTCGTAGCGCGGCACCGTCGGGGATCCCGGTCCTGGTGGGCATCGCTCTTCTCGGTTACTTGAAAAAACCAGCAATCTGACGGTGTTAGATTTGCTTCCCAAAGTGTCAACCTGAGACCAAATTTAAATTCTTTTTATATAACGAGTTTTCTGTTAGCCGCCCACTACAGTCAGTTTACTTAATTTTTTGCTAAAACTATGTAGGGAATTCTAGGATCTTGCAAAACTGTTACCTGAAAAAGGCATCTCTTATTTTAATAACTTGCAGTAAATTAAGACAGTTATTGTGAAAGAATTATTCTTTTTTTTTTTTAAAGGGAGAAAAACGTTTACATATATGCTGTGTTTTTTCTCTTTAATGGGTTTTTCGCATCAAACAAAAATAAAAGTAATTGACTAAAAAGCAAAAAAAAAAAATTATGAACAGTTGTAGAATCTAGGTGTTTGACAGAATGCAATTCTTGAGGTTATTTGGTATGACCAGCAGAAGGTAAACCAAGCACTAGCTTTGGAACTGACTCATCTTTTTACCAACTTGTATCTCTGCAGGACTAGAGCCATAGATATTTTTACCAAATCCCCACCACTGTGAAGCTGTCTACCATGAGTTTTTATTAATATAAAAACTTCTGGTACTTGATGGCTTTCAGTGTTGTTCAAAGGTTAGGAAGGTGGTGGTGTTAGTGGCCCCTAACTTAGGATCTTACTGAGTTCTGGTATGATGTTCTTGCAAAGGAAGTACATGCTCCTGACAACAGCCCTTCATCTGCTCCATGTGCACAGTAGCTGAGAAACTGCACGTTGTATGCAGACGTTTCTGTGCCAAATTAGGTTCTGCGCTATACCAGTGGGGGAGTTTGTGATACTCTACCTAAGCTGCACAGAAGCAACATTTTTATTGTTAAAGATTCTTTTGTAGCCTACAGCACTGTGCATATATCCCATAAAAGAGGTTTTGAAATGTTTCTTTTGGTTTTTATCTTCCATCTAGCACAGCAAGTATATTAAAACCACGCTAGAACATGCATGCTCTCTTTAAGCCTGTCTTTTGCAAAGCATAGTGTAGTATTGCCTTAGTTAACTTTGAGAAAAGGCTGGAAAATAACATAGTCTACCTGTGCCTATCTAAAAGCAGAGCTGAAAAAAGCGGTATGATAATTAGATATCCTCTCTCTGCCTTCTACTCATCTTCATCTAACTCATGCTGTTTGTATGTTATGTGTCTCCAAGATCACGAAGAGCTAATGCGCAGCTGTAATCACACAGTAAGCAAGTAATTTGCAAACTTTTTTTGTTGTAATGTGGGAAATACAGACATAAAGTTCTTGCTTTCTGAAATAAATACAACCTTAGAATAGCTCCCTACCCTTTTTAACAAGGAAATAACCATCAGAGAGCTATATTACACTGTGCGCCCATTCTGTTCTTACTGTACGGCTCTGTCTCTAGTGTTGCTTCAGACTTCCCCATTGAGGAAAGGCTTCTGAAATACGTAGCAGAACCTTCAGTGTTGTGGGAGCTGAGGCGGCACGTAACGTACGTGGCTTCTTGAAGGCCATGGGAATGGGATCAGTGTCTTACCCTTTTGGTCCCATGTAGAAAATAATTCCTGAAATACTAGAATAGCTTTAAGATATGCAGATTCTTAATAAATAAAAGTACTCTTATTTATTTCCTAAGTTAATTATTAAAACTGTGTTTGTAAAAAGAAAAATGTTTATTTTTAATTAAAAGTTGTTAAGTCTTTATTTTGAAGACTTAATAAAATAACTGCCAATAACAGACTATTTTTAATTTGCCCCTGCTTTTCTAGCTAAACAGCTAGTACGTGCTTCTTCAATGACCTGGAAAGGCTTCAGAAAGGGCTCCTAAATAATTAAGCAGCAAACAATATAAAAGAAGTCTKCATAGTCTAGAAGCACATTTAGACAGTGAAGCGTTATGAGAGGAACCTAAGTGGTTGTTGCAGAGAAAGAACTGAGAAATCTAGGAAAATGACTAGGGGTGAAAGCAGTCTGCTGCGCGGTTGCTGACCTGACTGCGTGGCAATTCCTTTTATAAAAAGTTTTCTTTTAACAGTGGTAAGATGGGCTGTGACTAGGGCTTACAGGGATCACGCTTTTCTCCATCTTCGCACCACTGCCAGCTTTAACCAGCCTTACTTCGACCCAAACAGAAATTTGTTGAGGCAAAGTCCTCTGTGCGGCTGAGTAGGTAGGAAGGGATGCGAACAGCTGCTGTGGTACCTTAGCTGCTCCTTCAGCCTTTGGCTGGCCTTAATGTTGTTAATTGGCTAGGCAGTGTGTATCTCTCCTCTTTTGATAAGGATAATGAGGAATGAGTTCTGCTGTGTGGGGGATCAAAATAATGCTTGTTGGTTATACTTTGGCTTTGTATAAACTGAAGTTAGAAATCTGCATCTCTGCAGAGCCATCTGTGCCTTTTTGTTATCCTTCTGTAGACTTTCTAGGAGAAAGTGGACTTTTTTAAAAATCTTCTGTTAGAAAAGCTGTGCTGAAGAGTAAAGTTTTGTACATTGGATGAAGCATATCTGTTTTGGTCTCAGTTTTGCCAATTCCATAGCTCTTAATGTAAATCATCAAAAGCAGCTTTATTTTTGAAGAGACTGTTCTGACAACAGTTCAACTGTTTCATTTTAGTTTTCTTCCATCTGTCCTTCTTAATTAGAAGTTACAGCGGCCCTGAAACTGAAGGACAGCTTTTGAATTCCTTCGTCCAGTATTTTGGTGACAGCCTTGGGAGGAAGGTTAAAAGAATGCCTTTAATTGAAGAAACTGTTCTGCCTGGGAACTCCCTCCTTACTCTGCCTGTAGTAATAATAGGTGAGTTTTTTCACTTTTTTAAGATTCTCTGTCACTGCCATTGCCTTTATAGACCTGCTGCATCAAGTCATTTATCATTAAATAACTAATGCTTAGCATCCTTACAGTGAAGCTGTTTATTAGAGTAATACAGTTGTTATGATTAATAACAGTACCATAAAATTATGTTAAGGGACTTGCTATTGGAGTATATTTGAATTCAAATTGTGCTTTGACAAAATGAGACGCGTTATTTGGCAGCAGATACGTGAGTCTTAACAGAAGAACTGTTTTGATTCTAGTGTTGATCACATAGGGTTTGATTAATGTGATATGTCTACTTCAGCTTGCATGGAGGTTGTTGATGGTGCACCAGTAGAAATTTGTGGGGTCAGATGGGACAGTGAAAAGCATATTGTAAAATGTGTGCTGTATGTTGGTTAGATGCTAACCTCTCTCATTAATTGCCTTTTTCTTTGTTGCATCCATCACTAATGTCTGAATATTGTCCCGTCTTTTCCAAAATGAATCCAAGTCAATTCAACCAGTTTAAAACAATAAATTGTAGTCTTGATTAAATAGTTAAAGGCTTGTATTTGCAAAATCTTGCTGAATGACAGGAGAGCAGAGGGAGCAGGCTCCTTAGGTACACAGCTTAATTGAGAGTGCCAGGATGATTTGTATTGGGCCAAGGTTTTTCAGCAACAGCTGGTCCACAGCTCCTTGCTGCCATGACTTGATGAGGGGATAAAGAAAAGATCGGGAGTAAAGGAGGTTTTCAATAATCTAGTCCAAAGCTGTTGGGACTACAGCAAACGAACAGCTTTAATTGTACCGGCAAACAAGCAGAGATTCCAGAGAATGGTATTTCAATGTAATGTGCTCACAGTAAATCTCCACAACTTTGAAAGACTCGTGTTTGTATAGTGCCTGTTCTCAAAGCTCTCTTCCTGATAGCTTAAAATAGTGCTCATGTAATACACTTACGTGGATGTGACAGACGTGAATCACTTGCTAAGTTCTGCATCATAGTTGAAGAGCAACAGTTTCCTGGCATTTTGTCAACCTTAGTATAGGTTTGCCATATGGTTAATGACTCAGTTTTCACTGTTTAGTTTTGCAAATCTGCATTATGCAAATACCTGTGCTCAATACTTATTTTGTCTAGAACGCCTTTCTATGTGCTGACACCAAACACAGCTGTCTTGACTATTTCTCCTTGAAAAACAAGTACGTTGCCCGAATGCTTTTTCACAGATACATTTGAGACACTTCACAAGCTGATCTTCTCCATTGGCAGCCTATTATCACTAATTCATTGGCTGTTTGAAGAGCCTTAGAAGGGATCTAAAATGATTTAATAATGTAGTAGAAGAATACAAAAACAGTTGTCATCCTCCCCATATATGCGCGTGCGCGCACACACACACTGGTTTAATCTTCTCTGTGTGATTCCTGTATAGCTGGAGTTAAACATTCTTTTAGCTTCCTAGTGCCATCTTCTTCTCATTGCACTGTTTTATTAATCAGAAAGAAAAAGATGGCACATGTGTAAGCAGTTAATGATGAAACAATAACTTATATTGCCCTTTCTTTAACTTCACCATCCCCTTTTTCCCCTGTATGACACCCAGTTTAAGATTGATTCTAAGCTTGTGCTGCATATTGTACTGCAGTTCTGCATAGAGTACTAAGCTACTGTGGTATTATTAAGTAACTACTGTGCTGTACCTGTCTTCTTCAAGAAATTGGGAAGAAACGGATACATTCCATTTGAATGAGTTGGGATTGAAGAATTTCATGCTGGAGCTCTAAGTCTAGAGGATGTTCTGTGCTAAACACTTTCACCTTCTGCACTAGTTTTGATCATTACTGTGTAAACACAATGTTTTAAATTTTCATCCAAATAACAAGGCTGTTACGATGTTTGAAGTTGATTATTTGCTTTAAATTTAGACACATAGTGTAAAGATGATTGTACTGAGGTTTACTGTTGATCAGGAGAAGCTTCTGCCGCTATTCAATCAAAATATTAACGGCTGCTTAAATGAACAGGGCCATGGGGTTTTGGGATATATTGATTGTATATCTAAAGTTTGTATCATAGTAATATCTCTCGGTGCGATCAGAACCATTATTGGAGGCATTGTGTGTAAATAARGAGCAAACTCCTCAGGTATAAATTTCTCATTTCAAAAAGACTTCCCCCCCGCCCTCCCCCCAAGGATTTTTTTAGAAAATCATAGCAAGTCTAATTGCACACCTTGCTGCTGAATCTTAATCTTGGGTGTCCTTGAGAGCATCTCCACCAGGGAATTTCTTTCCCTTGGACTCAGTCTGCACAAAGAAAAGGAACTGTGTTTGGATCGGCTCTCTGGGTGGTCCCAGGGGAGGGGCTAGGGAGCTCAGTGACAGTACTTCACCTTAACATAATCCCGTCCTCAGTAATTTCCTTGGCCCTTGTCAGCCTTTGTTTTGGCAACTTCTGTTATCCATTTGGCTCTTTTTAGCCTTACCCAGCAGGAATAATCTTTAGCATGGCATCCTTGGATATGGCACACATTTTTCTCTTTCCATTATGGACTAGCTTCCTTTATACCCCAGTAGGAAAAAAAAATCTGGCTATGCACTTGTAAAAAGAAACAAATTTTTTTACTATGCACGAGATACAATTCTAAAAATAGTTAAGAATTTACCCAGTCATGGGAATGCTTGTGGACTATAGGTATGATTAGAGTGTTTTCACAGCTTCATATGATTTTGTAACGGATGGTTTCAATGTATTGCTAAGGTTCTCTCTCACATCCATCTCCACCATAGCCAGCGGGTGACTGGAAGGGCTTGCATCCAGCTTAAGCTTTAAATTAATTCCTGGACTGAAGTTTACCCGGCTATCTCATGCTGGTCTGTTTGTGGGAGGGTAGAACAGTGTGAGAGTAAGGAAGAGCGTTTTCGCTGTCTGAAAGRTTCCTTATGGTCTTTTTTTGTAAATGGAAAAATAAGAATGCAAGTGGTTTGGGAAATAATATAGGCAGGCTCACCAATATTTAAATCTTTTGTTACAGGCTTTTGATTTAACTGTCTTGGAGATCCCAGTGATGGAAATCCATGGCTTTCCTAGACAGTCTTTTTCCAGTGCTTTATGGTCCTTACAGTACACAGGCACTCTAATGCCTTTATTTTTGCCTCCATATTCTGGTGCAAAACCCAGATTGTTTGGTAAAAGCCTTTAAGAGACTCATGGTGCAGTCTCACATACTTGTTCTAGGCCTTTGGAGAAAACGTGCTGATTGAAGATTTTTTACAGCTTAGCAGTCTCAGCCTTTGAAGAGCTCATGATTTTCTTGTAGCCCATGGCTGTGATCGGTCTACACACTCAGCATTGTAATAAAGTACGGGATATAATGCTACTGGGGACCAGAGTGATGCGTGTAGCTTGGTGGAGGAGGAAAAAGAGATCTGATGTATGAAGAGACTGGGAATGAACAGGGTCTCAGCAAACTGATGGGAGGATTTAGGGACTGGGAAGTCAGAAAGGGGAGAAGACAAAGGCATTGGAGAAGCGGGATTGGAAGCAGGTGATGGAAATACTGTGTGCAAAGGTGATGGGGAACAGAAAACAATGGGTGAACTCTTGAGATCAAGAGTTGAAACGGTAGGAAGTAAGAGCTAACATCCTAACAATGAGTGCTATATAAAAACATGAATGAATTAGTAACTTTATGTTTAGCCCAGAATTTGAATAGTGTGTGTGGTAAATACCATGTGTGGCACTCTAGCTGGCAAACAAAGACAAAATACTGAATAGTGCCTCATTAGGAGAACACTGCTCTTCATTCAGCTAATGAGGAAGAGGAGCTATAGAAATAACAGTACATAGTCACATATTTAAATTCTGTATCGTAGCACATCCTTTTCTGACTTTAGCTTTCCCTAGCTTTTGATATCTGACTTTGCAACATGAGCGTTACTTCTGTATTTGCATGTTATAAATATGGTCCCCTACTTTGTTTAATCCTAGTCAAACAAATAGAAATAATTACCCTATGGTAACATTTTGGTCCCATCCATTTCACACCTTTAATAAGAATTTGAAAATAAGTTAGTCTATTAAAATTGCAATAATGCACATAAATGAATTATAAAATGTTACAAAAAGGATATAGAAGGATGTTTGAATGGATACTATTGCTGAACAATGAATGTGGTCTTACATGAGTTTCTTGTACTTCGCGACTCACGTACTATATCTGTCTTTGCTCAGCTTTTACGTTGCTGTTTTGCTGTGTCTGCAGCTTCTCATCTGACTTGCAGAGTCTTCAGCTTTCTGCTTGTCTCTTTCTTTGTTTTTATTTTATGATCAGATCTGAAGAGCATATACTCTAGGTTGTCTTTCTGTCTGTGTTTTACAGTACCCAGTGTAAGTGGGAACACAAAGTTGCAAGATGGCAATAATATTCAGATATCACTGTGATTGACAGGCAGACTAGATCTTATCCATCGGATCATTTTCACACAAGAATAGTGAATTTGACATACTCAATTATGAAATTCCTTTATATGCATTTTATTTCATGGTGTAAACAGTCATTCATTTTTTGTTACCTGAAAAACATTTTGAGGAAAAAATATTTGGAGGAAGTTCCTATAGTAGGTTTTATTTTACTGCGAAGTTTATAAGCTGCTTTGAATCAGGACAGTATCACATTATACTACTTTAGCATGATTTTGTTGCTGCTTATTTAGTGACTTACAAACTTTAGGTTTTGATATTTTTACTAAAGCAGTAACTTCTTTCTTTAATAGGAAATGGACCTTCAGGAATTTGTCTTTCTTACCTGCTCTCTGGATACAGGCCATATTTATCTCCTGAAGCTATACACCCGAACCCCATTCTACATACGAAATTAGAAGAAGCTCGACATCTTTCCATTGTTGATCAAGTAAGCTTTGAATCATCATAGAATCATAGAATGGTTTGGGTTGGAAGGGACCTTAAAGATCATCTAGTTCCAACCCCCCTGCCATGGGCAGGGACACCTTCCACTAGACCAGGTTGCTCAAAGCCCCATCCAACCTGGCCTTGGTTGCCATCTTGTCTAGCTTTTTTCCTACTGCAAGCTGGATTGTGACACAGTAGGCTTTCTTTAATGATCCTGTTTAAAATGCTTTTGCAACTTACTTAAGTGGTGCCATAGACAAAAAAAGACTTAATATTCTCACCCCACAAAGAATTAGACCACAGTAAAGCTCAGTAACTGTGTGGCCTCAAACAAGTAGCTTTATTGCTTGGCCTCTGTTTTTCCTACCTGTAAAATAAAGAGCAGTATGTACCTTCTTCAGTGGCTTGTAACAAATTATATATAGGGCACTTCAGATGAAAAGCAATGCATTTTAAGAACTGCTTATCCAAAAAAATTATGCAGAATGCATTGTGAAGAACCAGCCCACTTACCTAATTGTGTTTCTAATGCAGTAATAAGTTATTGTGTTATTCTGTTAATTTAAATAGAGTCAACTCATGACCATTAGATCCAATCCTGGGGCATGTGGTGGTTTTTGTGGTTCTTGAGGGCTTTTTATTTGTGAAATCTGCCCTTTGTTGTGTTCTCACTACTTGCCAAAAGTGTCTAAAGCACCACTTGCTCAGGGAGTAGCTGATGCAGGAATTCCAGCTTTCATGTCCTAGGACGTTTGGGCACTATCGTAAAAGAACACATGCTGCTAACATACTTCAAGTACACATACTTCAAGTGAAAATCTTCCTAAATAGCACAATTCTCATTAAGACTTCATTTTTTAGTAACATTAGGGATGTATATCCTCTATAAACACAACCCATTTTTCTTTTCTGAACAGTATGCATCCTTCAGTGTTTGTGTTGCACTTACAATTGCTTTTGTGCTGTGTTATCCTCGTATACATCCAATCTTTCTGTCTCATTTGATTAGTTAAATCTTCTCCATTATTTTTCTCCCCACTTGTTTGCCACGTTATCATTGTTTTCTACTTGCTTCACTATACTCCTGATGGATTACTCACAATACTATCACTAACTGTATTGCCTGTGTAACTAATTTATTTGAAATACAAACATGCATATGTGTTTGTAGTGGGGAAGTAGGGGTTGTTGGCATGTAATGTTGACCTCAAGTCTCAAGGTTTATTTTTTTGGCAGGAGAGTAAGTTGCCTAAGCTTTTGACTACAGATGTTTCATGTACTTCATCCTCTGCCGACCCCCTGAGATTTTTGCCATTTAGGAAGCTAAACTGTCCTGTCTTTGTCAGCAAAAATTGGCCTTATGGCCAATTCTTTTTTCAGATCTCTATTCTGTCTTCAAATATTTGCCATTGCATCGTGAAGTTTTTAGAACACGGCTGGTTAATAGATGCTGAAATGTGAACATTTTAAAAAGTTCTAGAAATTGTTCTCAATATTAACTGCTTTGTAAAACAAGCCTAGTTTTAATTYGTTTTTAAAAATAATACTTATAATACCTCTGTTATTTCAAAATATAATAAAGTTAATGTTGGAACTCCCTAAGAGCTGTCAAAGGAGCTTTTTCTACTCAATCTTTAAAACTTAATGTTTTTAGATTCCAATTTTGCTTTATCAAAATGTGGCTCCTAGAAATACTAGCAATTCTTTGTTAAAAACAGTCTGCTATCTATAAATATAAATGTTACTAAGTTGCTCTGATATCTGAATATTTGTCCCTATATTTCTTTTTCTACAATGAATTTCAAATACTTACCTGCCCCAGTATTACTGTGTTCTTAACGTGTAATTCTTAAATGAGTGAAATGTATTATTCAGAGTTACAGAAGAACTGAATCATGGCAGTTATTTCTGAAAAGTGTTGTGATTGAATCTCTACATTAAATACTCGTCTCTACTTAAAATGCAACTTGAACTAATTGTCTTTTCTTTTGAAATTCAGCTTCTGTATATTGAAACAGCATGATGAACAGTAAAAGTTGCATGAACAGCTCAAACTTTCTTTCATGCTTTAGGATCTGGAGTACCTGTCTGAAGGCCTCGAAGGACGCTCTTCAAACCCAGTTGCAGTGCTTTTTGATACACTGCTTCATCCTGATGCTGACTTTGGGTATGACTACCCACCGGTTTTGCACTGGAAGCTAGAACAACATAATTACATTCCCCATATAGTGCTTGGTAAAGGACCACCTGGTGGGGCTTGGCATGTGAGTAAAAATTTCATATCGCTTCCAGGGTAACTTGATAATTCTGTGGTTCGGGAGTTTTCTTACTATCTAAGGTTGTTTTACATAGTAATGGCAATTGCAGTTTCAACTGGTCAATTACCAAAGCCCAAATATGTTAGAATAATGCGAAAGGAAGGAAAAAGTTGTCCTTAATTTGGGGATTTGTGACCATGACCGCTGTCCTATGTGGTTTTTATTAGTTTTAATTTAATGAATTGTAACAAAGAGTATTTTCTATTACTTTTTTCTCCTGTCTTTGCATTGTTTCCAGGTGCTTTTTATACAAATCTTAAATCTTAATGTTCATATCCTGTTGGTTTCAGACTTTTTTCTTCTTGTTTTGTATTTTAAATAACTTGCTTTTAGTTTTCCTTTCACTTGTTCTCTCTTCACCTTCTGCTTTATTAGATCATGTAGTTGCTCATTAAAATAGTACCTAACTGTAACATGAAAAGTAGTTCATCAGCACTTCATGTAATGTCCTGGTATTATGTTATGTTCTGGTATTTTATTGCTCTAAAGGAGTACAATGAGAAGAACTTCACTGTGTTTTACATAAATGTATCCATTTGAAATGTATCTGGTCATGCATCTTGGTTTTTTCTCCATAGTCCATGGAAGGCTCTATGCTAACAATCAGTTTTGGAGACTGGATGGAATTGCCTGGCCTCACCTTTAAGGAGTGGGCAGCTAGCAAACGCAGGTAAAGATATTGCATAATGTATTTGGGAAATGTAGTTGCTGTAAGAATCCAGATAATATTATCTTAAGAACTGGAAAACATTCAAACGTCATTGTTCACAGGAGGGCTTCTTGTTTTGTTTATTAAGTTGCCTGATGGCACTGGAAATGATTCTGCTGTGTGTACTCTGATGGAAAAAAGCGGATAATGGTTGGCTGGCGTAATTGCTTTGAGTGTATCGAAAGCATACGTACTAGCAGTGGTGTGTTTTAGCAGCATTTCACAAAGAAGCGCTGTTACTGTAAGCGGTTTTGATCAGAGTTGAGGGAAGATTGAGGGAGGAATTTAAAATCTATGCAAGTATTGGAAGTTCCTCTTTCAACATGGATGCAATTTAAGTTGCTGTGCACACTAGATTTCTTGTAATTCAGGAGGTTGTATATTTCAGTATTTGCTTTTACAGGCAAAGCTGCAGCATCTGAAATGTTGCTATGTGTGAATTTTAATTTTAAGAGCATAATTCAGTATTTCCCTATGTTATTTTCTAGTAGTAAGTTTCCTGGAAAAATTTTAGAGAAGAAAAATTACTGTTTTGTACAGGCTCACTGTTTTTACTTCATTATACAATTAGTTCACAAAGGTCTGTGTCAGCAGATGAACCTAGGAATGCTCTACATAAGCTTTTTCTAAAATTTTAATTTTCCTGACTTTGTTCTAGCAAAATTAAAGGAAATTATACTTCTACCATGTATGGCAAAAGAAGAAGTAGAATTACTTGGGCATATGACTTTAAGGGCAGACTATTACTTATTTCAAGACAACACTTACAGTGAAGAAACTGTACCTTTGTTCTTTAATCGCTTTCTTAGATAACCACAGTAATCTTGCCTCCTTATTAACTGAAATCCCATAAGCTGCTTATTATCTGAAGCTAATTTGTTTATATTACAGTTTTCAACAATACTAAAAACAGAAATGCTGACCTGTTGTACTACAATTAAACAAACATATTTAAAAGTATTGATGATAATGAAAACTTGTAGTCATGTAAAATAGTTTCCTAAGTTTCCTTGTAACAGATGACACACTGTCGCATTATCCTCTTCAATAAATGTCTCATCAGGATTTTCAGAGTAGTAACCTGAACATTTAAAAGTACCTATGCTATTGTCTTGTTAATCTATGAGAATGAGTAGCCCAATTCCTTGTAAATATGCTTTTAAGCGTAATTCAGTGGCAATCCTGATGTTCACTGCTGTTTCTTTTGCCTTCTTCCTAGAGCTTGCTTCTAAAACAGCAGCAAAATTCATGCACCTGTTCAAAATAACTACATTTTCAGCTTATTTTTTTATAAAGGAGAATGCAATAAACATGAGAAAAGCGTAGATGTAATATCAAGATTGCAGTGCAAAGATGTTTTTTATTGGACACTTGGACATCATAATCCTATTTACATAGTTGCATTAAGGTTCTGTGTCATACTTGCTTTGTTCATTCCTGTGATATGGAACTACTTAATTTGATACTTAACTGAAATTACCTGTACTCAGGGGAGAGATCTTTTGCAAAGTATAATGAAGAATACTTGACTCAAGTAATATATCGAACCTAGAGTTTCAAAATAAGCACTTAACAATTACTGTGATATTTAATTACTTATATCCTAAGTAAGTGTATTCTCACTGAATATAAGTTTAGTGAGTATTGTATGTTGACAGTTGTGATGCTAAACTGGCTTTGTAAAACAATTCCATATAGACCTACTGTGATACTGCAGAGTTCTGTTACGCTTAATTTGTTAATCACCATAGCACTTTAAATTGTGAAGATTTACAACTATTAAAAAAAAAAAAGTTAGCTTGTCTTGTATATCACGAATCAAGAGAATAAATCAAACAAATTGAATGCATTTAAAGATGTTGAACCCCGTGTCAGTTATACTGAGCAGATTGAATTGTCTTAAATTTGACTGTCATGTGGTATGTCATCTATGATATTCAAATTACCAATAAGGTCTAAATATTAACTGGAACCATTCAATTTTGTTTCAGAAATATAAAGAGTGATCGAGTAATGCCAGAGGAAATAGCTTGTTATTATAAACACTATGTTAAAGTTATGGGCCTCCAAAAGAATTTCAGAGACAACGTTTACATAACATCAGTATCCAGGCTTTACCGAGGAAAGGATGATGAAGATAGAAGTCAACTAAATGAAAATATTTCAACACAGCATTTGGAAATGGAAGATGGACAGAAATCACTGATTAAGAGAAACTGGGAAGTCAGAGGTTATCAGCGAGCAACAGATGGTTCTCATGTGCCCTTCTGCCTCTTTGCTGAGAATGTGGCTCTTGCCACAGGAACCTTTGATTCTCCTGGACGACTACAAGTTGAAGGAGAGGACTTTCCTTTTGTGCTTCATTCCATGTCTGACTTTGGAGCTGCTATCAGCAAAGGAAAGTTACGTGGGAAGGCAGACCCTGTGTTAATTGTGGGCGCTGGACTTAGTGCAGCTGATGCAGTACTGTGTGCCTACAACAACAACATCCCAGTAATCCATGTGTTTCGTAGAAGACTTACTGATACAAGTCTAATTTTCAAACAGTTACCTAAAAAGCTTTACCCTGAATACCATAAGGTCTATCATATGATGTGTACTCAGTCACATACTGTGGACTCTAATCTACATTCTGCTTACACTAGTTTCCCTGAACACAATGTACTTTCCTTCAAGCCTGAAATGAAATGTGTTCTTCAGAGTGCCTCCGGACTGAAGAAAATTTTGAAGTTTTCTGTAGCCTTAGTTCTGATAGGTTCTCACCCAAATCTTTTCTTTCTAAAGGACCAAGGACATAGCATAGGTCATCACTCTAATCAGCCCATCACATGCAAGGGGAATCCTATAGAGATTGATCCATACACTTAYGAATGCACTAAAGAAGCTAACCTCTTTGCTTTAGGTCCTCTGGTGGGAGACAACTTTGTACGGTTTTTAAAAGGAGGTGCATTGGGCATTGCACGATGCTTGGCAATAAGACAAAAGAAGAAACATGAATTGATTGAAAGTGGGGATGGAGGAGGTGATGGGGTACCATAAATGAGACATTAGAAACTTTCACGTACAGGATTACAGACGTAGTCTAACAGAACACTCACTGACAGCGAAAGTTGATAGCAGTCACATTTCTGTTGTATACAAGTAACCTGCACTTGTATTGCTTGGTAAAGGATGCTGATACTACAATACTTCACCTTTTCAAAATACAAAAAAATTGATCTGTTATTACAACTGATCTCTACTCAACTGGAATTACTTCCAGCTAAACAGAAAAYGAGACTAACTTACATTGACCTGCCTGTCATCTCTTGCTCAGCTAAAAGAGCAGACTTCCTCTGGGAAAAGCAATGCCTACCAGAGTGGCTTTACATTTTAGTGTCAAATGTGACAAAGTATTTTTACCGTGAAATTAAAATAACTTCTAAAAGCAGAACACTTGCTTAGTACAAAGTGATTCTTGGTCCTAAAGCAAATTTGGAGCCTTCTGCTTGAAGCAAGGATTTTATTTATTTGCCATAGTAACACAGTAATACTTGGAATGAGCACTTAGTAAAATGTTTTTTACTATAAGAAGGATTTCTGTAAGCAAGAAGTATTCCTCAACAGTTATAAATTATCCTATTTGATAATTGCAATAAAAGAATAAGCATTCCTATTTAATCTTTAACACATGATTTGACACAATCCATTAATGTTTTTTCACACTATGCCTAGAGTTGGGTGAGTGCAGAAAGACTAACGTGAGATGTTGCCCTACAGTGATATGTACATTCTGAGAATACTCATTAACATAAACAATAAAGTACTGATATAAGTGCTCTTATTACAGTGTCAATATAATGAATATCTAGCGTACTACTGAAAAATTAAGTACATGAGAAAACTTAAGGTCTTTTTGCTTCCTAGCCCAGGAAGACTGAATGGGATCACTTGACTGATGAAGGTGGGTGATAGATATTCTCATCTCCCATTTGACCAAATATTGGTTATTTCTCTTTTTTCTAGAGCAGCACGTAACACTAAACTATTTTAGACTGCCATTTTTGAAACTTGAAAAAGGCTTATATCTCACAGCCAGCTAAAACATAAACAAACCAAACCCAAAACAAACATGCCGTAGTTCCTGTAAATCTTAAAGCTTGTTATGAAAGACAAAGACTTAACTTGTACCTACCTCTGAACTGAAGTTTCATCTTTCTGCTCCATAACATAAGACCTAGATTCATTTGCTGGGTTCTAGAGTAGTTAGTTTACCTAAACACACTCATGGGTTATTCACCATAGCGAGGTAAGCAACAGCTAGTTAGAAAACTTAAGTTATCTTCAGAACTCTCGGTAGACCAAGTGCTTGGTTTTAACTGATTTATTACCAAACATTTTAATTCAGGTCCAATGTGATGGAATAGATGTTATTTAATTTAATTTTTTGTTTGTGTTGAAGAACATCATGTTAGTTTAAGGTATTGTATTTGCATGATTAAAATGTCCGTATTAGAACTTGAACAGATTTTAAAAAGGAAATTAGGCTTAGACTTTGTGAAACTGCTAGTGCTTGCTGGTTTCCCAGCTGTCTAACTTTCCTAAGTTGTAGATACCTATATGCAATAAATGCCTGTTTTCTGTGCCTACTGAATTACGGGGTTCTGTGGCTACTGCAGGCCTTTATGCATCTGAGTAAGTTACTCAGACTTTGGACATAGAAGTTGAGAAGTTAAAGTATGCAAGGATTAAAATGACAGTATTTTCAATGAAAGTCCAAAGTAATTTATGAAATGATGCTACTACTACTAATAGATTTTAGTTTAGAGCCAACTTAATTGCATAAAAAGAAACACAAATGAGGCAAAATTTATATTAATTTCTGCATTGCCTACGTGGTTGGATTTAGCCATGCGTTGTCAATACGAGTTAAGATACTTTTTTTTATACTTATATCTGAGCTGGTTTTAATTATGCTAAATTCTAGGCTTATTTTCTTCATAATTGAATTGAGATTCTATAATTTGCCTTCTTTGGCAGAAAGTGTATATATATAGATCTATCCTAAACCTGTGATACCTAATAATTTTAACTGAGAATCGGTGTTACAAGTGCTAAATACTTGATTATTGCAGTTAATATATTGGGAATACATCTGCGCTGTGATTACATGCCTTCAGTTTTGTGTCAATATAAATGTCCAAATACAACGTATCGTGGCATGTTACTGCATTTTCATTTGTCACGTGAAACATTTAAAATGCCAAAAAACAAAGGAAGCAATTTACTTAAACAGTTATTTTGCAAAAAGGGGAGAAAAGCTTCAAACAGGCAAATCTCTAGCCTCAGCTGCTGCAGCTACTTACAGGCTGGCTGTGTTGTAGTGACAAATGTGTAGCAGAGATTTTTGTCCTGTTATTACACAGGTATCTTTCACTGCAGTATTATACCATCTTGAGGTTTAACTGCTTTTTTCTTTTATCAATCTTGCCAGGATTTTTGAGATAAAAAGTCGCATTTTCTCCAGGAGACCCCTTAGCTGGGCAGAGAATTTTTCTCAGTGGTCATGTTTATTAAGCCAGTATAAAAATACTTTTTTTCAACCAAAGCTTTACTAAAAAATCATCCTGTTTCTTCTAGGAATTGCTAGTTTTAAAGTTGTAGCTGGACTTTCTCACTTTTGGGTTTCTGATTTTGAGAGAAATTTCTGTTTCTTTCCTCTTTGGTATTTTGAGAGTGTGAGACATGTAAAAATTCAAGCTTTGCCTTAGGATAGTTTTACCTAAAGCATTATATCATACTTACTGCATCTATTGTGGATTAGGTGTTGGCACTGAATAGTTGTCTTTTGGGGAAATACTTTGTTTCTCAGATGTAAAAAAAAAAAATACCATTTGAATTTCCTGTATGTTATAATCGTTCCCAGGAGGGAGACTGTTTGCTTCTTTCAGCTCTTCTTTCAGTGAGAAAGATATGCTTTAAAACATTTAAAAAGGATTTAAAAAGGATGCTTACTACTTAAGCTTTAGTACTAAAATACAGACAGGAAGAATATAGTTTTTAGCTAAAGGAATTTAATTTTGGATTTAAAGAATTTGTAAAGGTGTGTTAACCCATACTGTGTATTTTCTAATAGGCTAGTGGGAAAACGCCTCATACATTTGGGTTTGGTTCTTAATGCTGAATATGTCTCCTAGCTAAATTATTGCTAAGATTATTTTAAGTAGTAGAACTGGGACTAAGATTTGTCAGTAGATTTCCCTAACAATCTTCCTTGTATGTGATTATTTAACAATAGGTGCTTGTTAATGAAGGCACCTGACGGGGCGGTAGGAAACAGCACAGCCTTTCTTTTGGTTTCCAGTAGATGACTGACTTCTGCTTAAAACATTTTCCACAAAAGAGTAAGGCTAAGTTTTACCCTGGCAAGTAAATGCAGAAATCCTTTCAGCAAGTAATCCAGAGAGAGTGGTGACAGGAACATTGGATTCTTCTGTCTCTTAGGAAAATGCATTGCCTTGGGCTAGCAACCTGGGCTTGCCAGTGAACGCATGGAAAGAGTATAGGTCCCAGAAACAGCGCCTATACGCTGAGTAAGGGACACCAAAGTGCATCCCACAGCTGTAGGTCCCTAGTCCTCAGCACTTAGGGAATGATTGGGGTATACTGTATTTTCCTTCTGGCCTGATGAGTGTAGGGACCTTTTTTTAATGATTAATTTCAGAGAGTGATGGTTGCATAATGAAAAATACTAATTTTGTAGAGGGAAGTGGCTGTAGCTTCTTTCTCTCGCAGCTCAAGAACTATGAAAAGAAGGCTAGAGCCAGAAATCCAGAGTACTTATTCAAAGCTGGAGGAAATTAAATTAAGACCCAAACTTTGAGGCAGGCGTGACCTGCATATCCAGTTGAAAGGAAGAAAAGGCCGTTTTTAGGCCAACTGCTCTTGACAGAGAAAGAAAGGGTGTAAAATCTGCAAACTTCTCGTGAGTCCTCACTGATAACAAGCGATGACCAGTGAGGAATGATGGGAGGAAAGCAGCAAAGAATCTGAGCAATATGAACTGCAAACCTATAGGTGCTCAGGTGAACCCGTGCAGCATTGATAGGCTGGTGGTCTCCCATCCTCTTGTGTCAAGATCTGCATACTGTAACTTTAGAGCTCTGTGCTGGAGCTGTTAGTCTAACATGCTGCCATATATTTTTAATTGGCTATTAACTGAAGTTACACTGAAGTGCAACACATATGTATGAAGTAGAAGCAATTTTTGCTCCAGAAGCTGTAGGGCTGGATCAGTAAGGTGGTGTGCCAAGAGATGAGACTTGGTTGCTCTGGTACCGTATTTTCTACTTCTGAGAAAGCAAGCAGGTGTTTTCTTGTAATAGCAGAATCTGTGCTGTAACAGTGCTAGCTCCCAAACGTTTCTGAACAGCAAGAGGTAGAAAACGTATGCCTTAAAGGCAACTGATTATTTGCTTTTATTATCATCCATATAGTAATGATTTCATTTTGAAGAAGTTACGGAACAAAAAATGCTAAAAGGTTTATACTGTTACTTTTTAATTTAGATAATATTTTAGAACCTTACAGTAACAATGTTCTGTCATCATTTTGGATTATTTTTTGAGGTGAGAGCAAGATGGGAACACAGTACCTCAACTGATGTGAGAGCTTTTTGGACATTGACTTTCCCCTTTTCCCCTTGCCCAACCTGAAAGAAAAGTCATGCTTTGTTTGAAATAACCATAATACCTGATTCTGTTTAGCAGAAACAATGGAAACTGAAACATTCTTTGACAGAGAAAGGAAGGCTTCGGTGACATTAGGGGTCAAAATTTGACAAATTTGAAGCTAGGATATTGAATTATAAACAGCTCTTTTTTTCTGAAAAAGACTGTATTTTGGGGAATATGGTACACTTAAGGTGTTTGAGTTTAGCTAATTTTTGAAGCTTGAATTACACAAGGAAGTGTGAGGTCAAGGATGAATTTGGTGTAAGGAACAAAGATTATAGGGGAAAAAAAGTGTTACAGTATAATTCAGTAATTACAGTGAAGCTAAGCACTGTTTTAAGGATGGTTTTGTCTTTGCAGACACTATGGAACATTTCAGCTTAAACAAAGCCTGAACTTGAGTTCACATTACACCTGTCTGCATGCTAGCTGATTTTCTAACAACAATAATTTTGTACTTATAGGGCATATTAAGCCAATTTTTATAACCTAGTGGTCATCAGTAGTCATCAAAACCAGGAAAAAAATCTACTTTGTGTTCTTAGCTCTCCTGTCTTTTTGAGATGACTTATTCTGGAGACTAAGTTAACCTAATTTGCACCTTCCTCCTCCATCTCTCTATTCTGAGATCACTGGCAATGTGCAAGTATCAGCTGACATTGCCTACAGGGGATGCTTCAATAAGCTAAAATTCAGCTTCATGTTCCTGGACACCCTCTGTAGACTTACATGCCAGCATAAAGAAAATGAACAACTAGGTTTGTTATGTATTCACAAAATATTATGGAATCCTGGAATTTTTAGGTTCGTTCTTCTATAAAGAAAAAAATAGTTTTCCACAAATCTAAAGCTAGGGACAAGGTGATCAGAGAGATTTGACACAGTTCCAGGTGATAGTCTGAGGAGAAGAAAATGGTTCATTTTTCATCACTTTGGATTCCAGGACCAGCTTCTATGTGAACACTGAGTTATTGCTGTTCAAGAACTGACCCTGCTACCTTACATCTACCTGGCATGATTTGGAAAGTCAATACTCTGATCTTGCCTGTTTCTCTGTTAGGTCTGGTATGCTGGTTGTGGAATTCCAGTTCTAAATGAGATAAAGGTTTATATTCATCTACCTATATTTTTGATCACACACATGATACACCCAGACTTGGAGATACTATGTAAATGTAATTTCCATGTGTCATGCCTCAGTATTTCTGCTTTTGCTGGAGTATGCTGCGGTCATACCCTTTTTTTTTAGATGAGCAATGTAAACGTGTACAGAACATCTGCTGTCAGCTGAAATATATTCCCCTTCTGAGCTGCAAGCAACTTGTGAGCAAAACCTCAGCTTTGATTAGATGATAAACCTATCTGAGGCCTGCATGCTAAGCTTGTTTTATCTTCATGTGTGAAAACTGGTGACAGATGGAAGGCTAAAGGAGTAATATTAAACCAGTTTCACCTAGAAGCCAATTATTTTGGTTTGGAGAAGTGGGGAACTCTTAAGTCAGAGGAAAAAAACAAACTATGGGGAGGAAGAGGCATTCAGAGAGCTGGGGTGTTCAGAGAGAGGGAAAAGGTGTTGGTTTGCATGGATCTGGTGCTGTAGCCAATGCTTGAGAGAGATTCTGATAGTCAAAGCCGGGGCAGAGTGGTATGGGCAGAGTGCTAAAGCAAATGGCAGGGAAAGTTGCTAGTTACGGAGATCGGGTTTTGTCTAGCATTTCTGTAACTATCTCACTGGAATGTGGTGATGGTGGTTATCAAAACATTGTAAGAGGAAGAGTGAGGAATAATGGTGAGGAAGACAGTTCAGGTTTTGCCCTGTTTGGCTTAAGTTCGAAGGAGATACCAGAACACAATTGGAAGTAGCTAATTTGTGAATTAAACACTGGATGTGGCTAAACGTGACCATGGATAGATTCAAGAAATGGAACAGAGCAAGAGAAGGGCTAATTGCATGGGAGGGGGGAAAAAGACAGGCTAAGAATCAGGACTGAGAAAACACCTGTACAAAAGAACTGGTAGTAGGAGTGGGTTGGAGGTAGGTCTATAGCAGAGACTTCAGCTGGTGTATCAGTTAAGAACTGATGTTTGATGGTAAACGTGGAATAGAGCCTTTCAGACACATCAGGAATGGAGGTAATGAAGGGGGCTTAGCAGTCTGGAGGAAGTTGATGGGGAGGTCAGTGGAGGGAAGAAACTGAAGCTGACTGCACACACTTTCAGAATATAGGAACTGGTGCAATGACACAGGAGAGGTCAGCCCTGCTGCACCAGCCCCTCCACTCTGGGAGAAAATGGGGAGTAAGGGTAGGAGAAAAAGGGGCAGATAGTCACAGATGTGAATGGACAGAAATTGAAAACAAACTTCAACAGTGAGAATATCGTGGTAGTCTTGCCAAAAAAGGCAGTGTCTTTCCCAGCTGATACAGGAAAGATGGGAAGTTGGCTAAAACTGGTGTGAGTTAAACTGAAAATTAAGCATGTTGTTCCTGCAGGGAKATAGCACCCATCTTCTATTTTAGTGGTGCATGAAGTAATTCAATCTGCTTTAAACTGTGTGCAGCTAAGCTGCTGAATGCAAGACTGTATTTTAAAAGCCTTGCTAATAAAAAGTATATTTAGTTTATGTATTGTGTGCATCTCCTTCCTGTGAGCAGTGCGAACAAAGATAATGCATGCTATAAAAAAGCAATCCTTACAAACCCTCAAACAAACTTTGTGTTACACAGAAAAATGCAAGAAACAAGATCTGAAGATAAGTTTCTGCTTAGATGTATTTTTAGGTAAAGAGCAGCATTTTGTCAAAAAGGTGGGTATGCTTGCAGATTGTGGTTTGAGGCAGATGAGAGAAACCTTAGATGTCATGTCTGAGTTACTGAACTTTTTTTAACCTTCTAAAGAAAATCAACACCACACAAATTCTCTCAGAAAACTGGTGAACTGTATGTTGAAACCACAGGGCACAAGCCCCACAGAATGAAAGTGGAGCACGCAGCCATAGTTCTGAACTGCAGAATGCAAAGTTAATTGCCCTTGCTTGTGCTCACAGCTTTTGCTTTACCTGTAAAACTGTCTTTATCTCAACCCATAAGTTTTCCCACTTTCACCCTTCTGATTATCTCTCCCCCATCCTGCTGGGGGGGGAGCAAATGAGCAGCTGCATAGGGTTTAGCTGCCTACTGGGATTAGCCCACAACAGTATGTTTTATAAAATAAAACAAACAACAGGTCAAGTTAATGTCATAGTTCCAGGGGTAAGGCAAATACTGATGTAATTTATTGGATGTTCAGGCTCCCAAGACTTGGATCATGTAATCATGTCCTTTATCATCTACCTCAGAAACTTCAGTAACAGAAGGCCCAAACCAGTAAACCAACAAGCATGTTGGCTCTGATGTCTGGAGCTGAACATCATGACAAAATTATGCTAAGATAGAAGAAAAGTTTCAGTATTATGAATAGGATTTGGAATTACAATTCAAGCCATGGGTAAGGGGTAGAGGTTTAGATGTCTAAGCGTCTCTCAATGCAAGCATAACTTCATGTTGAAATAGCAAAAGGCTCAGGTTCACTAATCTACAGGTTTCTCATCAACCAGACAGCAGATGCAACTGAACTAGAAACCAAACTATCACCTATTAGGCACCCTCAAGTTGGACCCAAAACAGGAACATACACTAGATGTATCTTTAGCCAAGTGCTGATCCTAACTTGTTTTTTTTCTCAGCACTACTGTGGAAAGCCCCACAATGCCCTCCCCTCTTGAGAGCACACAGCTGCCTGTGACAGACTGTAAAGAAATCTGAAGATGATGTTGGAAGTGTTGATACAGAGAAGACATCTCAAAGAGGCTCTATAAAGAAATCTCCAAGTGTTTGTCTGTGGGTACTCCCCCAGTCACATGGTGGGCAAGTCCATCAGTCCTAGGACACTAAATAACTCAAAAAAAGTATCAAAGCTGCTAAATTCAACTGTCTGGAGAATTGGATTTGAGAGTCCTAAGTCATATAATGTGAATAGAAGAGTGGTCTCAGATGTGCCACCAGGGTTGCTTGAACCCTAGCAGACTGCAGTCTGAGCAGCAAAGGACTTGGCCCTTACTTTCTTGTAGAAGGTCCCCTGTACACTGTATCTTTTGAGAATTTCTAACATGAAATGACAAGTTCTGTTTTTTACAACTGTAAACACAACCTTTCTGAAGGATCTTATCCATTGATATTCTGCTATCCAAGCTCTTTGCTTGAATTTAGTAACAACAATCAAAAAGGTTGTCCTGAACAGTCTACAAGAGCTGCCCTGTTGGGCCAGTACGTCTTCAACAGGAAAACATGAAGTTTCTCATTGTGATGATAGAAAAATTCACCTGAGGGTGCAACAAACAGCAGTCAGTACATCTCCTCCAGGAAATATTTCAACTGCTGAAAAACAGTCTTTTTAAAGGTATTTGGTGGACAAGATTCGATATGCCCTGATGCAAGTTACAATACCAAAACACTCTCATGGCTATTGCTGAACTCAGAGTCTTGCACTTCATGTATCACTCTGGACAGCCCTGACAAGTGATGAAGAAGATGCCAAAATAGACTAGAGGAAAGACTGGTTTTTGAAGACCAAATATTTTCTGAGACCATGCAACCATGTTGACTTCAGCATATTCGGAGAAATTGTCCAAGCAGCCAGGGATCAGGTTAGGAAAGCTAAAGCCCTCATAGAATTAAATCTGGCCAGGGACATCAAGGGCAACAAGAAAAGCTTCTACAGGTATGTCAGGGATAAAAGGAAGACTAGGGAAAATGTGGGCCCCCTCTGGAATGAAACAGGAGACCTGGACCCAGGATATGGAGAAGGCGGAGGTACTCGATGACGTTTTTGCCTCAGTCTTCACCAGCAAGTGCTCAAGCCTCACCACCCAAGCCACAGAAGGCAAAGGCAGGGACTGGGAAAATGAACAGCTGCCCACTGCAGGAGAAGATCAGGTTCGAGATCATCTAAGGAACCTGGACAAGCTTGAGAAGTGGGGCCATGTGAACCTCATGAGGTTCAACAAGGCCAAATGCAAGGTCCTGCACCTGGGTTGGGGCAACCCCTGGTATCAATACAGGCTGGGSRATGAAGGGATTGAGAGCAGCCCTGCCAAGAAGGACTTGGGGCTAGTGGTGGATGAAAAGCTGGACATGAGCCAGCAATGTGCACTCACAGCCCAGAAGGCCAACCGTATCCTGGAYGGCATCAAAAGAAGGATGGCCAGCAGGTTGAGGGAGGTGATTCTGCCCCTCTCCTCTGCTCTGGTGAGACCCCACCTGGAGTACTGTGTCCAGCTCTGGAGTCCTCAGCACAAGAAAGACATGGACCTGTTGGAGCAGGTCCAGAGGAGGGCCACAAAAATGATCAGGGGGATGGAACACCTCTCCTAAGAGGAAAGGCTGAGAGAGTTGGGGTTATTCAGCCTGGAGAAGAGAAGGCTCCTGGGAGACTTTATTGCAGCCTTTCAAGGGGGCTTATAAGAAAAATGGGGACAGACTTTTTAGCAGGGCCTGTTGCAATAGGACAAGGGGGAATGGTTTTAAACTAAAAGAGGGTAGATTTAGACTGGACATAAGGAAGATATTTTTTACAATGAGGGTGGTGAAACACTGGAAGAGGTTGCCCAGAGAGGTGGTAGATGCCCTACCCCTGGAAACATTCAAGGTCAGGCTGGATGGGGCTCTGAGCAACCTGATCCAGTTGAAGATGTCTCTGCCCATGGCAGGGGGGTTGGACTACATGACCTTTAAAGGTCCCTTCCAATCCAAACTATTCTATGATTCTGTATCTACTATCTTGATATACATAGATCTCAGGATGCTATTCTTCAAATCTGATACACGACAGTGGCTTGAAACAGCTCAGGTCATCTGGCTTGCACATTCTGAGCTCTTGCCAAGAGGAAGTAGCTTTCTTACTGAGTACTTAAATTCAATTACATCAACGAAATTACTTCCTCACATCAAGAAAGAGATCCTACCATCCTGCCTCTTGAAAGAGGATGCGATGGAGCTACTGTCCATCTTCATCTGTATGTGATGGCTTGGTACAGCTGAGCAGAAAATCTGGAAGGCTTTTCTCACTGTACTTCCAGGGGAATCCTTCAAATTCCAAATTCTCAGATGAGCTCTCCTAACCCAAAAACAGGTAGCTGTTTCGTAGCTTTCACTGTCAATATAGATGATGGAACTATTTTGAAGGGCAGATTTTTTATACAGTGTTTGAAAAAAAGTAAAGGCAAGGATAATGGACATTATTTCCAATAGCAAGGGGATTCATTTGGCTTCTCTGCCACTCCCTGATCTGGAGGCTTTCAAGTTTTTCTTTTTTTATTTTCCAGGGAAACTRCCCCCACCCCACAACCAGTTTTTATTTTTAAGTCTTTTTTTGGGGGGTTTTCCCCCCTCCGCCCCTGACTCCTGGAAACTATCAAATTTGGTCTTCTCCCCCTCTAACTTGAGTCTCATTACAAATAAAAACAAATTACAGAATATGAGACATCATTATATCAGCATTCACACTTCTGAGGAATGTACATGGTTATTTCTCATTTAATACTACAGGAAAGTACACAGACTGTCATAATCTGATGGTTCTCATCATGCAGCTTTTGGGCTTTCTGTATACATCTTTTGTTCTTAAACAGCCATTTTCAAACACAGCTCTCTCCTATTTGCAAAGGAAAGGAAATATGCAGAAGAAACTGCACTTGCCTCTCTCCCCCTTCCAAGAAACCAAAATTAAACTGCTTGTTGCTGCTGCAAAATTTTTTGGTATCTGAATTTGTAAGAGTGTTTCTAGTCTGTAGGCTGTTCAAACAAATATTGAAGATTTGAAGACATAATAGGGCAAAAATCACTGAATTTTAAAATTTAAACATGTGTTCAAATCTGCCATCACACAAAATTGGTGGCTGGCTACAAATAATATGTCGTCACCAACTTCAAAAATAGGAAGAAGCTTGACTTTATCAATACCTTTTGTTTACTCAAATACAAATTTAAAGTTTGGTCTAACTTATTTATAAAGTCTTCAAAAACCTCCACCGCAAGACAAAATTGACAATATACAAAAATCTAATTAACAAATCTAATTAACAAAGCCTTTCTGAAAAGAAAGAAGCCTGATGCTAACTTCCTTTTTTTCCCCAAAATAGTACTGACAAACAAACAATAGAAATAAACAGCCTAAAATGAAATCCTAAGCATCTATGGTATTTTACTGAGCATTACTCTGAAGCAAATAATGAGGTCTTGAAAACATGCAGTCCGTAAGTACCAAGCAGTGAGAGAAACTTTTCTTTTTCTTTAATAAAAGCAATACTTAAAAACAAGTCTTACAATAATAGATAGCTCAAATGGTCATACGTAGGTATATATTACACACCGTAACCAGAAAACCTAAGGAACAGAAAGCAGATTTTGCTAGAGAACCACTGTAAATTCAGGCCACAGTTTATCTTCTCCTTTTCACATTAGGATCATATCTGCAACAAAAAACAAAATTTGTCACAAATAAGTAAAACTTGTCGATATTCAAAGTTAACAATGTGATGTAAATAGCTTTATTATATATTCATAACAAGGGATTGGTCAGTGTTCAGTCCTTTCCCTGACTGCACTTCTATAACTACAGTTGCTACAATTTGACTGAAGGATGCATAAGCTAGAACCTGTGCATGAACTAGAAATAACTTTTACTAGAATTTTCACTGACTTCCTAGCTACTTAAAATCTTTAAATCTGATGCATGAACAACCTTCTCCAAGCCTTTAATGTCCCAATATTAAGTTCCTCACTAAAAAAGAAAAAAAAAGGGGAGGGAGGGGAAAGAAGTACTGTATATTCACAGCAATGTGCAACATTTGGCCACAACTCATTCAGACAAAACCCTTCTGCTGCTTCCTACTCCCACATAAAGCAGTTCCTTGCCTTACCTTCCCCTTTACATAGCTTCTGACTGATTTTTCAGTAATTTATATCTACTTTCTGGATATACTAAATAGTTACCTGATTTACTGCAATACGCTTATGGTTTGCCTCTGCTTGACACTGCTATCCTTGGCCTTTCTCTCCATTTGTGCTTCATCTCCCAAAATCCCATGTCACTTCTTTGAAATTCTGATGTGTTTTATATTCATGCATGAATAACTTATGGACACAACTGAATGATCAGGCAGTTTTACTTCCACTAATTCTGTTCTCATTCATCAAGACTTTTTTTTGCTTGGACAGGAAAATGTAACAACTTGTGAGCCAAATTACATCGCCACATAACTAGAAAAGTATTAGAAGTCACTGCTGTTGCTATACAACTCAGACTTCTGGCAAAATTGAAATGTGTACCCTTTGAAAGAAATGCTCTATTATTAACTGTTAATTAACAGCACAAGCTGTGAATGCAGTAAGATTTTCTGAATGGCTCTTACACATGTTGATATGCGGTATCATGTTTCTTTGATAGTGATTTGGACAAAAACATCCTTCTTCACCATACTCATTTTTCTACCTGAATGCACAATTTTTAGCGTTAGTCAAATGCATGGCAGGTGAGAAGTCAAACAGTGGTTGCTTGTTTCTTCACATAAAAACTAAGAAAATAATGAAATCATTGCTAAACAAAATGAGACCCTTATATTAAATCTCAAAGCATTTCTTTGATTTATTGCTATAGCATTGTAACACATCAGTTCTAACATTTAAGTATGTCCTGGACACCAAATCCTATTTTGGGGGGTGGAGGGGGGGATTGAGAGGTGGGAAAGATAAGCACATAGGAGAAGGGGATGATACATGATGGAAACCTGCCATCACAACACCAACAGCTTCAACCCTGTCTGTGACTGCCTATRGAGATACTGACACTGACAGTCATGAACACCTTTTTATGTAATCTCCCCCACCTCACCTCCAGCCATTTTCCATGTTAAATGAAGCCTGGATAATGTTTTCCAGACAGAAAGAAATCAAACATTATCAGAGGAAGGAAACTGTACAGTGCCTGTGGCCTGAAATGGAAAAAGGACTACAGAGATTCCACTACTGTGAGTGAATGCACAAAGAAACAAAAGACCTTGCTGGGAACAGGGAGTGGAGGATACAAAGGGCTATTACTGAACATAATCCATTTATCTGTAGTCTTAGCAGATAGTATGATATGCCTTCCCTTCCTCCTCTATCTCAGTATGTACTCAGCAGCAGTTGACAGTACAGCTTTTCCTTCTAGCTCATCTTTACCTTGGAGTACTGCATGACTTTTTCTAATGGCATCTTCAAATGCAACTTTCATGGGAAATTGCAGCTGTTAACACTAGCATTATGCCAAGTAGTTTTACCCAGGATTAAGGACAAAATTAGAAGTAGGTTACAAAATGCTGAACATTAAATTGTGTGTTTTAATATTTTTGACCGTGGAAACTTCTGTAAGTACAACTATCCTAAATAAATTGGAGTTGAGGTAAAAACTTTTCTAAGCATGAATGCGTGCAAATTATCTAAGTTTCCACTGCTGTGTTTTGAAAGGCTAAAATTAATCAAGATATTTTGGAACAGTTAATATTCCAGCACAGCCATCAAGCTGCACCATGTTTTTATAAATGTCTTCATAATTGACATATATTTAAAGGCTGTATTGCAGATGTAAAAACTGGATAAAATGGCAAATTTGGCTTAGAACTTTTTTTAATTAGAAAGTGGTTATAAATCATTAAATTAGGATTACAGTTGAAAGTAACTGGACAGGAAATCAACTGAATAGGATGATTCTCTCTTTCAAAAGAGAGATTAGGGGAAGTGGTAGACAACTGAAGTGAGGGTTATTGAAGAAAATTGCTGAGACAGACTGTATTTTAGAGGCAAACGTAATGAGTTATGGCAAAAAGCAATGGCAAACAGCCAAGGTGAACCTGGACCTACCAAAGAAATCTCTCGAACTCCTGTGACATAAGCATCGATTAAGGCAGAATTAATGACTCTACTACACTGTCAAGAGCATAGAATGATCGGTGTAAAAATGCCTCCTCTCCTCAGTCTGAAAACTGGAAAGATGGTAAGGCATTCAGGGAGATTCTAACAAGTAAAAAAAGGTAGGTGCTCTTTCATTGTGAATGGGTTTGAAAGCAGCTTAAGGTCTCAAAGATAAGGGACAAAGAAGGGCCACAGTGAAGGATTTACTTAGGCTTTTTTTTTTTTTTTT
>JAYKAV010003031.1:383669-416447 GCA_035582835.1 Phoebastria nigripes | reverse complement strand
AAAAAAAAAAAAAAAAAAAAAAGGCAAGCAGTCCTGCCAATCACTTTTTCACAGAATTAGTATTCTGTTGCTTTAGCTCCCTCAAGTGACTCCACACAGGGACAGACAAGTGCCATGGCCAGAATGAAAAAGTGGCAGACCCCATCAGTTTTTCTTGGGAGTTCAGATGACYGACTGAATTGTAAGATCAAAACACTTCATTAGGTTCTAGCAACCACTAATGGCAGAAAGCCCGACCCCGGAATCTCTTCCAGCCTTCATGAACAATCAAGCTTGTGCATATGAGACAGGAAATAGCAACATTTTTGTTTGAGAATGTTCTTACTAAAAAATTGTAGCACGTCTGAATTAAATTGAAAGTTTAAGGCATAAAAAAAATTTGAGAGAAGTTGATGAGTCATTTGGGGTATATTACATACATGGGAATACATGGAATTTTCAAAAGAATAGTCAAAGTCGTCTTTTACAAAATTGGAATTTGTCCAAAAAAAGATGTGATGCAAATTATACACATTTTTTAAGTACAAACATAAAATTCTTACCTAAAGAGATCATCAGCAAGCGATTCTTCTCTTGCATGTCGGTTCTGTTCCTGAGAAAATAAGTTTATTCAGTATTTGATGTTAAGGATGAAGCTAATGAACAATACAGAAGAACAATATATCCCTGCACTAACACAGTTTTTCCTGAAGAAATAAGTTTTCTCTAAGTACTCCATTAAGTGCATATTCACATTAGATAATATATTGCACTACTCAAGTTTGGCTACTGCTACCAACTAATGGAATGGATTAGTTTGTGCAAGATATCAATTTTGGTCAGAAATATGTTTTTTTGTTTTTAAGCATCATTATAGAAATAAGGACATTTTTATCCAATTATTGGTGTGTAAAGGGAATTTTAATTTGCATTATCTATACCCACCGACAAAAAAAAAAAAAGGACATAATCAAAAAACGATGTAACAGGATCTCGATCAGACTGTGGAAACAGAATATGGCTCATCAGCAAGTATTTTTAAAGAAACTACTGGAAAATGAAAGTGCTAGAGAACAGCTATGATAAAATATAATATTTTTTAGAACTTTTACATACAAAGGTGAAGATTTTTATAATAGAAAAAGTATTGAATTTATTCTTACTATATCTCTTCAGTCTACTGCAACAGAATTTTACTCAAGTATTTTCTGTTCAGAAGTAGAATATCAATTGTACTGTATAACAATTTGAACACAGATTAGCATATAGAAGTTCTTCCTAGTTCTCTGTCACATTTTTAGAAGTCACAAGTGTCCATAATGCTTCTTTTGCTTATCAAAAAAAAAGATCATTCTCTTTTAGGTTATTGATTTTGTTTAAATCAGTTTTTCTGATTATATGAATGTTGCATGTAAAATTAATTCAAATAATCAGCAAAAAAAAAGAGCCTTACCACTGACCTCTGAATTCCAGTAACTTTCCTAATGTGTATGTTCCTATGAGCATGTGTGGACAGCTGATTGGCTGAGGTTTTATTTCAAAAATAAAATTCTGAAGCATTTCAGAAATGACCACAGGTTGGTATGACCACTTACATGAGTCAAGTTTTTGTTTGCTCATCCTTGAGAAAGAATTCCTTACCTCCATTTCTTGCCTTAACCAGTCTTCTAGCTCTGAATTCTTTTTAGCATGGTGAGCAATCAAATCTGATCCTCCAATAATGTATGGAAGTTGTCCTGCCCCTGGATAAGCTACCTGTCGGACAATAAATTCTTACAATTACAATACAAGGCAAGCACACTGCAAGTAAAAGATCTGTTTTAACAAATTCAGAAAGTCTATTCAGATATCACAGAAGAAAGTCAGTCATTCTTTCTTTAAATAACATTTATCAGAGATCATATATAAAAGAGACTGAAGTGAAAAAAAGCATTTACAGAAAGCTATTAACTCCCTCCTTTTACCAAAGGAAACAAAAAAAAAAAACCAAGCTGACAAGTTACATATGCTAAATAAATCTGATAGAACATTAAATGAAGTTTGAAAACATTATAAACTGATTTTTACTGATAGATTCTATTTTATCATCAGAATGCACAAGAATCTATTACAAAACAGTGGAAAAGAAAATACTATCAGAAATTTAAAATGTTATCTAAACATGAGAGCATACTCCCAGAAAGCTGGAAGTTGCACTATGTGACTTACATTCTCTACATAATGTTTTACTGAAATGCATTTCTAGTAATCTTACACTAGATTTTTTTTTTTTTTTTATTTTTAATATGAGCTGAAGTGGTATTTTTTGCATTGAACACTAAGAATCTTCTTGAAATTATCTTCAGGACCCAAGCAAGCAATCATCTTACTTTTATAAGATACTAGATTTAGTTCTGTTTAGAAACCCAAGATTTATTAGATAAAATGCAAGATTCTGAATCAGTATATGCTTTATATGTAGGTCTCTGGAGAAGTCAAATTGCTAGCTTTTGGAGGTACAACCGAAGTTATGGTAGGCATCACTTAACGATTTATTCCAAGTAATAGCTTGGAATAAAGTATCTAAATAATCTAGCACGAGGTAAGCCTTTGTCAGCCTGGTACTTCTTTAGTCAATTAACAAAATATTTGTTAACAGTATAATATGGTATTTAAATTGTTTCTTTCTGTAGTTACTATCAATTTAAAAAAAAAAAAAAAAAAAGTCTTTCATAACATATTTCTACAATCTTAAGGCAATACTTTTTAGTATTTTTAAACAGTGCCATCTTGTGACCATTTCAAATACACACTAACCTTTTTGAACATTTTGAAATTTTTCTTTCCCCCATAGCTGGTATTTCCAGTAAGCTGACTGTTCAGTCTTGGATGGCTGACAACCAACGATCTAAACTCAGTCAACAGAAGTCTGCTAGGAAGATTGCTGGAGTCATCTTGAAGTTTGTTGTGGTTCTTATGTGGGAAGAAAAAGGAAGGAGCACTTCAAGTGTATAAACAGACATAGAGCATATCTAACAGTATGAACTTTAGAGAAAGAAATTATCATGAGCACAGCTGAGGCAAAAGTTAGGATTACAAAAGGGCGAGGGGAAGCAGCAGCAGTGCTAGAAGCCAAGAAGATGGATGTACTTCTCATCTTCCTTATATATTACCAATAGAGCTGGGAGCTCAGTACATTTATTTCTCTCATATTTACATCTGTTGAAAAGACAGCATTATTAAGAACTGCAGTAATAATAATGAAGTCAGTGTACCTCATTTCACTACGATTTTACTTCAAGATAAAACTTCAAGTAAAAAAAAAAAAAATTTTTTTTTTCCAATTTAGCTAATACCTAAGAATTACTTCTCTCCTCCCCTCCACCTTGCCTCTTACCTGAACTAATTTAATCAAGTATGCTTACTCTAATGGAAACTCCAGCTAACTCTGAGGAAGACGAAGTTGAACGTCTTCAGCTCAATTCTAGTCTACAGATTTACCACTGAGGCCAACYTTAGGGCTGTAAGACGCATCTGATCAATGAAGCAGCTTTTTCTTGTACATGAGAATGCTCRTATGTCAGCAAGTTTGCATGCACACTTTGCTGCTTGGGGCTAGAACTATGTGGATTAAAAAGGAAGTCTGGGTGCAGGACAAGTTCACAAGTAATGTTAAACAGCTCTAGCCCAGATGCAGTACAGTTGTTTTATAGCAAAGTATAAACTAAAAGTCTCTTAATCTGAGCTGACCCTGCACTTTGGTATACCTGCACAGCATTCCTTCTTATTGGACTGTTTTCTGTACGTATGTGAAAGGTTTTATCCTGCCCCTTGTTGACTGGCTACACTCTCCTTTATCTCTTCAGAATCTTTCCATTTCAGTTTCATTTAGCCTTGTCTCCTTTTCCTCTGCCTCACTGCCATTCCCAGCAATTCTCCCCTCCTTCCTTCATTCATCTCACCTATAACAAAGTTAGCACGCTATTTACTGTTAATCAGTGTATGTTACATCTATTTTCTCAATGATCCATCTCTTCCATTCTAGTTGTGATCTCCTTAGAGCAGACAAGGAGATTACGTTCTTGTCTGGTCTTTAAGCAGTAACCTTACAAAAATATAAGTACAAGTATTAACCGCATTGAAGGGTTAATACAATTACGTTAGGTTTCTGTAGTTTACGTATCTTAAGTATCCATCCAAATGCCATTACAAAAGCATGCAGATGAACTACTGTTCCCTCTGTCTTTTCACAGTCAATAAGYTGGACTGTACTATTCAAATTTACACATGATTATTTTAAGGAGTACAATCTTCAGAACCTCCTTTAGTCTGAGAAGCATTAAGAAAATGCATCAAAATTTTGCTTTTAAGAACACAGTATTTGTGGATCCTATTTCAAAATTTGCTGTTCAAACTTACAATTAACTGGTTTCTTATCAAGACTGGCAACTCTTGCTCGATCTCACTTTTCATTTCTGAAGTTAGAACTGATCCAAATTCCTCTTCTTTCTATTTGATTAAAAATTACTTAAAATGTAACACTGAAATTAAATGCAAATTTAATTACACAAAACTGTTTTCTGCTCTTTACAGTGGAATAAGTATTTTCAAATCAATATAAATATTTAGACAGAAAAGAAACTGCACTTACTTTTAAATTTATATGATTTTATGTACACTACAACAATTGTTGCGGTTTTTCTCTTAAAAAAAAAAATCACCATTATTTTCTCACTTTTTTTTTTTTTCTTATACCAGTAGCAAGTTTTGTCCACGTGTACAATCTTTAAAGTCCTGCCAGGTTCTGGAAAATACTGTAAAAGCTTTTAAATATAARAAGTAGCATTTTCGATTTCGTATATTAAGTGTACATGTGTGCAGAATGGACATTTCATTACTAGGATAGGAAAGTATTCTGCAGGTTGCTTTCCTCCCATAGTTTAAAACCAGATTTGCCTTCACAGATTATTTTCAGTGGTTAAAAAAAGTCAGATCAGCTTTATGCACCCTGTAGATTTTGAGTCAATTACTCACATTCTCTGTCTTGCCAGATATACAAGGTGCATCTATACTTACAGAAAATAGGTAACAAATATGCCTGTGGAGCTTTATCATGAAATCTCCTTCCTATTCCACTGAAAATATAATTTACGTGAATAAAATAGGTCGTTATTAAACTACTAGAAGACTTTTTGTCAGCAAAAATCTTTAAGTGCTCATCTGATAAAATAACAGTTTAGTTTTATATAATTTGTTTTCCTTCATGATCCTGACAAGAAGTTTGACTAGCAAAACTTCCCAGGCCATAAAAAAATTCGAAAGACTATTCCAAGCAGCCATTTTAGTCTCTCAGTATGGTTAGACCTGATAGAAAGTACCTCATCTCTGATAGTATAAAGAGCAAGAAACAAAGATTCTCTACAATTATAAGACTTACTTGCCTTTTAAAACTTGCCTGTTTCTAACACACACAAAAAAATAGCATTATAACGAAGTTCAAAATTCGCACTTTGCCAGAAGCAAGCTCCAGTAAAGTATCAAGAGAAGAGTGTTAAGCTGGTCTGAGCTAAGGATGCACAGACAATTACTAATTCTCATCTGATCTCATCTGACTGGAACTGCAAATTCCAGTTACTCAATCATACATTCAAACTTTATTATTACAGCATTTAAACACTGCCTACACTGCATAAGAATTGACTGGACAGTAAGCTTTAATATAGATATTTTTTAAATAAACAAAAATTAAACCTGTTTGTTCTTTCTTACTCTCCTCTGCGTTGTTAATAGTCTACTTTGCTAGAGCTCTCAACATTGTTTTCCTCTACAAACCTGCTTTTGTTTTTTTTCAATGAAGTGGCTAATGTTAACTCAAAATCCATTGTTTTCTTCGTTTTTCTTAGAAAATTGCCTTATTTTCAAAACCAGAGAAATAATCAAGAAAAGTAATCACAAGCTGTGTGGTTTTGGGGKTTTTTTTAAGAGGACATTAGTGTTTTGAGTTGCCTCATACAGGAATTTTAATAATCTTTCACGTGACACCTAGAGATTCTGACTTGAAAGACGTTGGACACTACTGTGGTATTCAACAGAAGAGGTCAACTAAAGATTTCCTAAGAAAATTCATTACATAAAGATAATATATTTGCGTATTGTTTTAGTATAAATATGAACATTATAATTAACACAACAACATACAATATGAGAAGTTTTTCTTGGACCAGGGATATATTCTGCTGTTCTACCTATAGTACTTCTGTACAAGCAAGCAAAAAGAGAGGAAAACTTTCAGAACATGAGCAGCTTTCAATTCACAAAGAAACAATGTCCTGAAGAATGAAAAAGCATTTAGATAGGTGTAACACTGCAATGTTCACAGGTAATAGATAAATTATTTCAATTTTTAGAGTGATTTGAGAGGTTTAAGCAAACAAACTTTACAAAGCTACTTTCTGTACCCAGGCAGCCTCATCCTTAAAGAGGCTATCTGCATCCTTCTAACMGTTGTAAATTTCAAGATGAGGCACATGAGAAGAATATAACTTACCACTATTTTATTCTCCTCTCTCTGCTTTACATCTACTTCTTGAATCTGGCTTCCTTTGGCTTCCAAACATCTTTTTTTTCGTATATTTCCTTGAGCTTCCTGGTCATGATCTGCCATTTGATCTTCCCAGCCTAGGTCTCTGCTTCCAAACACAATTTCTAGAGCCTCTGTATCTTCAGATAAATCATCTAACTCCTTTCTCTTCTCTGGTGCATGCTTTTCACTAGAAGTAATTTTAGTGTCTGTTTTATCACTTGCTAGTTTGCCACATTCCCTCATAAGCTTTATACCTGTGTCTTCTAATGCAACATTTGGGTTTGGGTCCAGGATGTTATTTTCCTTTTGATGCTGTTCTGCTTCACTGTTCCACACTGATGAAGCTGCGGTTTCAGTGCACTTGGAAACAGGCGATAACCTTTTCTCCAGTTTTGCTAGTTTGGGTACAGATGTTTCTTCTCCTTCTTCAGCTCTTTCCCTTAGCCAGAAAGTAATTACAAAAGAAAGAAATTACAAAAGCATTTTTTAATATGACTAGCTGCATCTGTAACATAACAGCTTCTGGGGTTTTAGTGACTGCATTGTGAAATTTGAATGTTAAGTACCCTTGAGGAAAAGCTTGCCATTCTAGGAAGCTGATCTAAAAATTACCTTTTGAAGCATGTTTTGAATTAAACGTACATCCCTTGAGTTAAAATTATTTTCCAGAAACGGCACCAACATAACAATAAGGGAAGTAATGTCAAGAACATTTCAACGTACCTTTTTCTAGCTACCTGGAAGTAATTTGTAATTGAGTTAGACTGGTGACGTGAAGCGCACTCACTAGGTTTACCAGCTTCTGAAATTTTAGATGGTGAGACAGGATGACTTTTCTGACTAAACCCAGATGTTCTCTTCACTCCAGRTATCAATGTTCCTGCATTTACATTGCCACTTGTGCTAGGGTTTTTCTTTGCAGTGGTTATATCCTGGAAAGCCATTTTCCCTCTTCTGTCCATCTGGGGAGTATTCTCTATCTCCATACTATATTAGAGAGAAAAAATATTAAGTGAACACACAAGTAGTTACCACAGAGATACACTGTAGAATACCACTTTTTAAAAAAGCTGTACCTGTACTTTGAACATACTTATAAAAAACRTAGGTGTGCTAAAAACAAATTGTAAAATCCGCTATGACAAATATATTTTTGTAACTGTGAAATGGCTTGAAAATTTTTAATAGCTGAGACAGTCAAAGGAGATAYGCAGTATCTACATTCGTACCTGAGTCAGTTATAAGTCCTATGTGATGTTTTCTGTTACCTAGCACTCAAAAGCAGAAATTATCTTACTGCAAACAAGTGACAGAAATTTAGTAAGTGCCATTTCAAACACTGTATACCTTTGTCCATGGCAATGATACAGTACCTCTGCCACAAAAGATTGCTTTATTTGCAAGTATTAGCTTAGAAACTATTTCCATGAATACTTTACCATGTCTGCTCTTCTATTTCTGTATCAGCTACATATACCATGTTGTTATCTGCAGCAGTTGGCATTATGGTTTCATCCACAGCCAAACTCTGAGAAATGGCTTGCCCTACAACAGCTGATGCAGGAGTACTTTTAGTTACAGCTGCAAGATCAACACAAGAGAAGAATTACAAGGTTAATATCAAATCTGTGATCCTTTGCATGTGTTACCACACATCAGTAACTGATCAGGTGAGATTTTTGTAAAATGGTCTTAATGCAATTTTAATAAAAAAGTCAAGCAGATTTATTAATTAAAAAAACCCTGAAAGAAACAGTTCTAAAAGACCATATTCTGGGATTCAGTTTTAGTTAAATATTCCACTAAATTAAGTCATGGAATTTTGCTTGAATAAAAATGAAGCATAATGGGAAATCATATATTAATATGGACATAATGTAATTAATAAATCATGCAATATATATTTTATGCAAAACTGTCAGAGCACAAAATTCCTTACATTTACTGCTTTATGATGATCTCTAACATGTGATTATTATAGTTGGGATTACTTCTATTAATACAGAACCAATATTTGCTATCAAAAAACCTTAGAATAAGCCAATTTCTCATAATCCCCATAGTCAGGGGATTGCCTTAAAACACCATTTGCCGCTCTCTATTTAGTTGCTCACATTATTTCTCTGTAAAACAGAAAGAAGAGCATATACAACATCTTTTCTATTCTCTGCCCTTTCACTTGTCCTTGTCTTCATATACTTATGTCTTCTCCAAGTCAAAGAATACTAACATTTACTATTTTAACATATGTCTCATCGTGCTTCTAGATACGTTTTTTTTTAATTACTACTCATCTCTCAGCCCTTTACATTATTCCTGCATCTCATTCAGATTGAGAATATGATGACAGCATTATCCTTTCAGATAACCCCTTCTTTATACATTCATTCATTTTTTCCTACCACTGTAACCTATAGAGGAATAACCTATAGACACACTTAGGTCTTCTCCTTGAGCAACTACATGTTATATATGTTGCTATTCATTGTTCTGAGACAAGATCAGAGGAAGAAGTCTTGTTTACAATCCCTTTGATTTGCAACACATACGTGGAAGTCTTTTTATAACTCCCAAACAATAGCATTTGTTCCCTCTTAGCAAATAAACTGTAAACATAGCTACCCTTAAAAGCCTGATATACAGTCGTTTTACGCAATGCAACCAGACAATTTAATTTTTATCCAGGTGAACAATTCAGACTGGAAACAAGAATCAGCATTTCTGATTTATCCAGATGTCTGCATGGTCAATATCTTTAAATTTAATCTGAGAATCAATTTATTTTGTATTGTTTTCTAAACTAACTGAATAGACAACAGATCACATACAAGTTATTCATACAGGAATACCAGTCAACCAAAATATTTTTCAGAGCTCTGCCAGTACTGAATGTGTATTTTTCTCTCTTCAAAATACATTTTTGAATAAGTGATGTTCCTATATGTAAAGACAAATTTATGGTTATTTTGTTTGATTTTTTAAAAAATTGTAGGATTTGCTACCCAATACAACACTTTGTAGAACAGAATAGAACCTAAAATTATACACATAACTCTGACAATTTTATAGAAATAAAATATAGACTAACAATTTTGGAAGAAGCATGAAAGGGAATTAGACAAACAAGAACTCTTTCTGTCTCTCAAAGATTTTTATTACTACTGCATTAGCAAATACAAGTTAAGTTTCAAGTCAAGACTTGGGATGTCCACCCCCAAACTATTACTTTAGCAAATGTGGCAATGATGTCTCATTGTTTTTACTTGTTACGTCAAGATKATATTTGATTTTGAACTGAGCGGGGGGGCGGTTGAATTTCGCTAAAGCAAATTCCTTTTTGTGCAAAAAAAGCGCAAGCCTTTACAAATTAATTCCATTCTTATTCTCTCAATTTCTAACATTCACCTTTTACCTCCTTATTACCCCAGTCTTTTAATAAAAGATACCATTAGCATGGAATTCAAACTACCACATACATATTAATTCAGTGGCCAGTAAAAATGTGAACTTCAGAAGATTTTTTTAAAGTACCTTTCCTTTAAAGATCAATGTACTATGTGTCTGCTTTTTATGCTAATTTTAGATCTGCTACTTTTTTATTTACATCTAAGAGTCATATAATTTTCATTGCAGTTTATTGCAAGACCATTAAAAAACAATTACCTCTTCAGACTTGCAAACATTTTTCATACAATGTCATTCTATTTTAGTGGTCTTGCAAAACAAAACAAAAGAACTTGAACATTAGCTGTTGATGCCCCTGTACAAAAACAAATACTGTTTGCTAACTGCTGTTAACTTATTACTACCCTTCTTCCAATTACCTTTGTTACCAGGCTGCTTTTGAGGGTTGCAGTATTTTTCCGTAGACATGAAGATAACTGCCAATCCAATTTCTGCCTCGGGAATAGCCCTGAGATCCTTGCTGTTAATATACAAATAAAATAAAGGGGGGGGGGGGAGGTTCTCAATACAGATTCAAAGATGAAAAGGCAAATGGGCACAGATATGACAAAGTACAAAACACTCCATTCCTCCTTTCAAAAAACATCAGTCTACTCTACAATTTTTCACAACACTAAGTCAGCATAATTATCCATCATTATACCCATGTCCCATATGTATGAACTTCCATGTTTCCTGCTGCTGTAGCCACTGTCTAGTCCCAGTAATCTGGCCAGTGCATCTCCCCCTACCTGATTTCTGGGCATTTAACCAACTTTGCTCTACCTCCGATTCAAAAACGTGCGTGAATGGGAAAGTGACTTGAAAGATTTGAGCACTTCATACAAGTCAGTTAGGCACACACACACCTCTTCTGTACTACAGCCATGAGAAGAGCTTGAGTAGAGTTTTCTCTATTTAGCACGAAAATTCAGAGGTACTAGGTTTAGGTATTAGGTTAAGTCTTGGGATTTTGTTTCACTGTTTTAATAAAATAGCATCATGAAAATCCTAACATCTATAAAAATATGCAGTCTGCCCTCTCAAACAAAAAAACCACCATCAAAACAAAAACCGATTTTTATTAAACAGAAGCTGCTCTTCAGAAACACTGTATGCAAGTAATTAGATGGCAATGAACCACATGACCTCAAGGTGCCATCTCACCTATTTTCCATTAAATAAATATGTATATTTATTGAAAAATCATAGATGATCTATTTTCCATTCTTAGAATATATTCATTTTTAACTTCTTTTAAATAGTAGAAGAAAAACCACTTCCTGTCTGTAATTTCAAAGCAGCTCCATTACAATGAAGTTTTGTAGACTTGGATCCTCCAAGAAAAAAAGAAAACAAAACAAAACCCCCACAAAACAAAAGAACCCCAACCAAATCCTCACAGAACTGCCAAGTCCTTTCTTTCCTGCTTCCAGAAATTTTAGTTACTAYGCTAAATACTTAAAGCAGTGAAGAAAATACCCTCTTTATAAGCATCCTACTGCTTAAATACGTATGCAAACACCATGACTAATTCTCTGCAGAAATTCTGAAATTACGATACCGCTGTACAAGAGAACAATGCTGCACCTTTGCAAGACAGTCAGAACGGAATCAGTCCAGTTTCTCATGGAGACAGATCCTGGGATCTGAGAGTTTGTCAACCCCACATCAACAACACAAACTTCAGGAGAAACCAGTAAAGATGTTTCTTTTCTTCCCTCCATCATCAATTTTGCTTCCCCTCCTCCAAGAATAACTGCTGGACCCAGTTTCTTGTGCTAAAAAGAGAATGCAAATAAAAAAAAAAATACCTTAAAATACAGTTAGTTTAGAAGTATCAGCATAATGAACTATCAGAATGCTTATCACTGATGCACTAATGCAGATGTGATGTGTTCTGTTTCTCCCCCTGTATTTCATCTTGCTTAGGCCATCGTATTGTAAGAAGATAAATACACAGAAATCCTTCTTTCCTGATGAACACAGAATGAGTGTGAATTCACATAGAACAGAATCTGTGCTTAGCTACCCCTGCAACATTTTTGCAATGTAAAGCCTAATTACCTGCTTGGCAGTTAGAAATACAAAAGTTTTTCCACTGAAAATTTTTTTCCTTTCATGATGCTCAGATAAATCCAGTTTTTCAGTGCCAATGGAAGGCTCATCAACTGGAGGATAAAAGCTGCAAGAACAGAAAATTGAAGTTACAAAATTCAGATTTACCGATCATACTGACTCATAGTCCTTTCTGTTTTAGAGTAAACCTCTGAAGTTAAAATACTGTATTGCTCTCAAAACTATTTATATAAATATTTTTTCAAGAGATTGTTAAGAAGAAACAGCCTCTAATTTCTCAACATCTAAGCTAAGATCAAGACTTTCTACTTCAGTAACTAAGAGGATAACATTTTTAGGAATGTATTTAACCTATCCACTTTAAGCATCTRCTATACACGTATCTACATTCTCCACTAACAACACTGACAAATAAGACTGCAATCTCATTCTGCACTTACGCTAGCTAATAGCAAAACTCCACACAAAATTAGCCATCTTGCTTCCTCTACCCTTCAGGTGGGGACAGCCACCCCTCCTTCTCTTCTATTGGACCAAGAAATTGTGTACCACCACACCAGATGACAGCAAATAAGTACACTTTTCTTGCTGGTGGGCTAGAGAACTGAACTGATTCACCCTCCAGATTCTCAACTGTTTTGTCCAATACAAGAAAAGTGACCAGGAGTTCAGCTGGGGAACAGATTAGGCAGAAGTGAAATTCTATCCTGAAACTCTGACTTTTGTCACAGCCTGTGATGTCAGCTCTAGTTAATGAGAGCATGCTCATATCATAAAAAGCCTCTAGAGTTAAGGCAAGCAACTAACTGATAATTTCAGGATAGTATTTACAGGATCTTTGAGCCACATATTGACTACTACAGCAGTTCTGACAGAGCAAGGTAAAGGCACATGCTAGAAAGGAGGGAAACTATAGGTTGATTTCAACTGTGCTATACTATGTCTGTACCTAAACAGCAGTTTATGTATGTACTCTGGCTGAACAAAGAACTACTTATCTTCATTTTGACTGCTGATTATACATCTTTCTCATAGTACTACGCAGGAAAAAAAAGATGCTGAAACACACTCCCAAAATCTGGTTTAACAGCCCAATAAATTACATATATACATGTATACATACATACACATAGATATGTTTTTAAATAATTTTTTCCTTGTTTATGCAAAGATTAGCAGGTTCTAAGCAAGAAACATACTCCATGAAATGCTGAAATATTTACGTTTCTGAAAAAAATGCATTTATTACATAGGTAATTTCACCATCTGTAAACATACAAACATTCTTCAGACAGTGCAAATATTCACATACTTACAGCTGAACACAAAAATAAGCATGTACATTTTCTACTGCATCCAAATATGTAATTCAATTATGATAGGCTAAAATGTACTATGTAGTTACAGTTCATTTTAAATAATCTTTGTCCTTCTGTGTTCTTCACAATCAGTTCCTGAAGCTTTATGTACACTATGGAAATTAACCAGCATAAAACCATCAGGTTTTGAAAAATGAGTATTTGATAAGTTTCAGCAACCTGTTCAAGTCTGTTTACAAAAATATTGTTCCATTGAAGTTGAAAGAAAGATATGATAAATTCTACTAATTTTAATAAATAGGGCAACTCAGATTTTAGTTACCAAGCCAGAAGACTTCTGATACTGAGCCCCACAGACACAGTTATTAACCCAAGGTAACTACAGAGGACAAAGTTATTTTTAAAAACCGAAGGATGAGTAAAAAGGGAGGAACAGCAGTTTCCATTACTTCAGAACTGAACTATAGTTTTTCTAGAAATACATTTCAAATATCTGGTTTTTAATTTCAGCAGGAACCTTCAACTGATCATTTCTCCTCAAAGAAACCTTTGATCTTCCTTTGAAACTGTTATCCAATCCTGATGTAAGCTCAAAGGCAATAGTCTTTTTCTGTCTTACGATTCTAAAGCACTCCTTGTACTCTCTCCCCATAAGCTTTGAACAGTAACACCATTATCCAGAACAGACCCTCTACAGTCTTGAATCTTTCAATAAATAGATTTTGATTCTTGATGAGTTTCTGTTAAAGGCTCAGTTATTTTCCTACTTTTTCAAAGCCCTGCACTATTTACACTGGACTGCTGTAATAAAACACGTTATTTCATATAGGGCTGCATTTATGCAGCTATTAGTGAAATCTTCAGTTATTTTTCTTCCTTGCATAGGTTATCAGAGAGTATCAGAGGACTGGGGTAATATACTTCACCATAAAAAATCTCAAGTAAGAAGCCACATTCATTAYGTGAACTGCAGGTTTGCAATTCTATGAAGTCTTAGTATAAACAAAAAGAAGTTTTAATTTTTTTTAACTTTAAGATTTGCCTAAAATTTTTTTTTAATCAGATCTACAGTAGTAATCAACATTTAATTAACAGTGTCACCCTGTATTACCACATCAATATGCCTTTCTTATTTTATATCCAAACTTATTTCATAGCCAAGCTGTTTAGTGTCTTGCAGATGTATCAGCTCAGGTCAGCTCTAGCTACAGTGCACAATGTAGAGACTCCCTGTGAAAGTTAAAAGCATTTTTGGAAATTGAATGCAAACAGTTGCTAAGTAAATTTTCAATATCTTCCCACAAGCTTAATCTTAAAAATATCACCTATTTAAGATACTGTAATTATTTTTAAATATAGATCTGCATATTACAGCAGCTGTCTCATTTAGCTTGACACAGAACTCTCTCTGTGAAAGCTAAATAATGGATATACTGCTAGTGTCAATCACATTTAGTGAACTCAATTCCTCTGAGGGTCTCAAAAGTTAAGAAAAACGTTAAAAAAAGGGAAACATATCCATCTGATTCTATTTCAGGGAGCACTTAACAGCTCAATTATACTGTCACTTCTCTATTAAAAGAATGGACAACATGCACCTCAGTTTCAAGAGCCCAAACCACTGTCAGCTTGTTAGTGTAAGAGACAACAACAGCAGCCTTACAGCTAGGTAACATTAGACCAATGAAATTTCAGATTGCACAACCAATTGCTAGCTTTTGATGGCTTGTACTACCTGGACTAAGAAAAAAAAAATGCCAGAAAACCTTATGTCCAATATTTCAGAGAGGACTCTAAATAGTTTGTTTAGTTTTCTCATGTCCTTACAAAACAATGTAGAAGTATAAGAATAAGGAAAAGTTACAATTCATGAAGTTTCCCCCTTTCTTCTGAAACTGGAGACCAAATGAACTTTAAACCACTCACAGATGACTGATTTGACTATTACATAAACCCCTGCAAATTGAAAGCAGCATCTAGAAACTAAAGAGTATTTGCTACCAATTGCTCCAGATTGGCACCTGTATTGTTCTAACAAGGTACTGTCACATTCTGTGAAATATATTTTAACAGGTAGCAAGTGCGGCTTACTGTGAATCCTCTGCAGCTTTGCTTCCATTACCATAYGTGCACCACTGAGGTTTGTTTAGCTGCTCTTTTTTCCCCCCGTTCTTCAAACTGTTCTACCAATGGCTATCATCAGACCCACTAAAGAAAATAAATTAAATTGCTATGTCCTAACGCATAATGTATGTATGTATATCCATACATATGTAAAAGCAACAAAGTGACTTCTCTTCTTCACCACTTATTTCCCCCAACTCAAATGTCTGGTGTCCAGCATCTACCTGGTTAAAACAATACATCCAGAAAAATCATAAAGTCTTGAATGCATTTAAAGTAATTTCACAACTTTTCTCCCTGTTAACTGACATTAAATGTTCAACATGTTACTTGTCAAATGCCAAGTATACTTACAATTTCCATTCATTATGTATTTCATTTCACAGTTTCTTCCAAAGCATACAAAGAGTAGAAGCGATAAAAACACAAGCACCCATGCAGTTTACCTTTTAAAAATACAYGATGGAAATTTCTCACCTGCATAAATCATGTGTTCATAAAAAAAAACCCAAACAAACAAGATACAACTGTCTCCCTTTTCAAGGTAAAAATAGTAGCAATACCAGCTCAGATGAAATTCTCTCATACAATAACGGGATTATTTTACACTTTTCTACATGGAGAAAATAACTGAAAGGGCTATTCTACAGTACTTTATTATTCCAAAGTAAGAATTCCCTTTTCAAGTTAATTTAACCATGAAAACAATGAGTATTTTATTCTCATATAGTGAAGAGCAATGCACATTAGTCTCACTTCAACTCTTAACAGATAATTAAAAACCCCTGCTATTTCAAGGAATTCAGTGGTCAGGCTAACTCTGTTTTGACCAAAGTTCACAGTAAACTCAGTAACTAACTGTGTACTGGGAAAATATGTCTACATAGTGAAATACATTTGATATAATTTCTTTTTTAAAAATATAATTTTCTTTATTTTAATTTATCAACTCCCAAAAGATTTTAAATGTTGCTTCAAACATATTAACAAAACAAGTTCCTATTTAGAGCTAGTAACATCTCTAAGCATATAGTCAATTCCAAGAGCTCATTTTATAACTCTAGGGATGAGAGCAAGAAAATTGCCTGAATATTAAAATTTGTGTCTTATTAAGCATTCTTCCACAAATGAAGTTACTGTAATTCACATATTCTGTCAAACATAATCAGATAAACGTGTAGTTATTTGATAATCTAACTCCCATAAATTTAATTCTGTGACATTGAAAACATGATGCTTACCTTTCATGATTTGGCAACTGTTGCCTGGACTGAATAGCTTTGATTAATTCAACAAAAAAATCTGGTTTTATAATTGGTCGACCACAAATCAAAGCACATATAGTCTGAAAAGACAGAAAATATATATTTACTGTAYGGAAAAAGTCCAGCTAGAATATGGTTCAACTGACATTAGCTTTTTAAGATCTTAGATGTGGAAAACATCACACAAACAAATAGAACAATACTGAGTTTTAYGACTGAAAAACAGGATAGCTTTGCTTCTAACAGCCTTGCTTTTAATTGCTATCTTGACCAAAGTTATGAAAATGTACAAGATAACTGATCAAAATCAGTAACAGTCTTCAAAATTGGCTTTTTTCATTTTCTTTCCCTCCAACCTCCCATCAACATACGTCTCTTTCTAAACTTGGAAAAGGAAGAGTTGACTTCATCGCTTTGTAGAAGAAAATCTCGAGCAGCTCTAGAATTTAATTTGCATTTGTGGGAAAACTGCAAAGCAACACCATCAATATGCAAAAGCTCAACATACCTTAACAGTAACTTTTACTGATACCATTACAAGATGAGTACACTCTTTTGTCCATTCATTCACTACAAGGCCTCCAAGCTGCTGGATGGCTTGATTTAAAGCAGTTTTCTGAGCAACATCTAAACATGAGGAACAGACAACCAAAGGTTCATACTCTACTCTGAAAAGAACAAGTAAAAGAGAATTGCTTTAGTTATTTCAGCCAATATGATGAACAGACCTGACAACTATCTTGTTTGTGTCTCAGGGAAATCGGTGGGGGAGGGGGGGAAAGACCCATAACTCTTACGTAGATCAAAGACTGTGGTTTAACATTTCCTAAAGAAAGTAAATACTGATTTTTATTCAGAAAAATTAACAACATTTTGATTTGATGTCTGAAATATTTCTAAGGACTTTTGGGTCTTTCACAGACATCACATAGAATTAGTGTTTCAAGAATACTGCAAGGTCAGGGAACATCAGAAGAAATTGAGTGTGTGCTTCCAAAGGCAAAAGTATGCTCAACAGAACAGTCCACGAACAGATTAGTATTTAAAAAAATGTAACTGTCATAGAATGCAAGTTCAAGTAACTTTCTTTCCTAACACTGCCATCACCCTTGACCTACGCCTATTTATATTTGTAGATCTTCTATATGGAATTACAGCAAATCAAATTCCATGATTTGATTTGGTTTAGTCTACAAAGCAGAAAGAAATTTAAATAATCTTTCTGGTACAACAGTCACGATGTATCTGGTCTCACGGCATGATTCCTGTACCACATTTCAAGTATGTTTATCTAAAATATCAAAAATAATTTATTGTAATAAGTGGAGGAGAATGCCATTTTTTCTATCAAATAATACCAACGGCAGTGACAAAATACAGTCAAATTTTAAGGAACAAAGACAACTTCTGGTTGCTTTAATGTTGATTTTAATGGTCATTAGAATTTGTTCTACTTATCTGCCACCCTACTTCAAGGGGTGCTTCATATATTCAAACWGATAGCACTGACTACCATGTTAAATTTGAAAAATTAGCAAGTTGGGTTCACTAAAGAGAATGCAGGCGTATATCACAGCAACAAGCATTCAATGGCTAGTGCTGCACAAAGCATCTCCAGCTATCTCAGTTCTTTTCTCATTACATTATCAACAGCTAGCAAGGACTCAGACAAGCTCTCTCCCTGCCCTAAACTTTCCTCCCTTCTTTAGAACCATTTATGGTTTAGGATTTTGTTCTTTGCCTAAAAACACTCACTGTACATGATACAACATCTTCTAAAATGCCAATGCTTTACTATGAACAATTCTAATCTCTTAGTGTCAAAATAAATTATATTATAAAAATATGTAACGGAAAACTATTGCAGAAGCAGGTATGGAACACAGGCAAGAAATTACTCACCTCCTTTGCTTTCTAAAAACTCATCATTGCTGTATCACTTGCCAAGTTGTATGATGTGCAAAAATACTCTTTTGAAAAGCTCCATTTTCTACTTGGTATTTTATAATCAAAGCACTTACCTAAACTTGCTTTCAAAGACTCCAAAGTTGATTCTGTCACCAGACTGCAAAGACACTGAAGTGCCATTGAGTTTTGATCCATTAACAAAGGTACCATACTTAGATGTATCTGTTACTGTTAAAATAGGGACTGAGAGAGACTGGCTCTGAAAATAAACATAAATAAGCCATTATAGTTTATCAGAATTAGAGAGTTTTATCAGAAACAGGTTACTACCATTATGGATCAAAGCAGTAGATAAATAAGAAAAAGCCCACAAAATACCATCTTAAATAAAGACTTTGGACAAYGAAGCTGGCTACGTGTAATTATTCAACTTCTGGTTTTCACTGTGAAGGAATGAGAGAAAACATACATATTTTCAGTTTCAGAACTTTTGTGCTTCTTACATTCAGTCTTTTTGGAGGCTGTGCAAGGCAATCATTCACTGGCCCAAAGCCTCTGCTTGTGCGATTTAGCAAGGCTCCGAGATTTATTATTGATGCTTTTACCTACCATTCAGCCCTGGCATAGGTGCCCAAGTCACTTTCCCTCTCTTCCTTCCACAAGCTGCAGGGCATGGTGACACCAGCATGTCTTGAGACTCTTCTCAATATGACTCAATATGACAGTTAAACACTGTCATATTTCTCAAATATGACAATTTCACAAGCCAACAAGAACACTGTCAGCCTGTTTTTATGAAATTTTGCCACGTAGTTATACGCTATTTGCAGTATTAAAAGGACAAATAAATTCTACGTATTTCATTTCAAACTCTATATACAGTTACATAAATGAAATTCCTGCTGACTGGCGTCAAAATGTCCATAAACATTGCAACACGTAAGGGATAGTAAATTGTTGCTTGCTAATTCTCCTTGGGACATTTTTATTTTCAGTCCCCTAAGCAAATACAGAATTAATGATGTGGAACGAAACACAAACTAAGCCTGCAATAAGACAGCTGAAGCACTTTCCAGAACCAAGACCTAAAACTTGTCTATRTAATGAAATTTAATTGCATGATTTTTCTGCTATGATTATTTTAATACAAATTCCTAGTGAATCTTCACTCTGGGATAAAAGGAATGCTCAGATGGCAGCTGCGACCAATAGAATTATGCCACTAAATTTCTCAACACAGGCAAGCAACCCAGAGGAAAAAAAATAAGTCAAGATTAAGAAAAGACAGGTGATCAATGGTTCTACTCCAGGCATAAAACACCAGTGACAACAAAATGAGAGTATGTATGGTGATGTGAATTATCCACATAGCGTATTGATAATGCAGTAAAATGCTGGCTACTTACAGGGGTTGTTTCAGGACGACTTACTGTCAGAACTGCATGACTTCGACTGATGGACTGATCATCCTGAATTAAAATTGCGCAGTTTTTGCGTCCAACGACATATTCTGTACCACTTAAAAGCCGATATGGCTCTCCTGAAAATAAACGAGACAGAAAAATATCCATTTACGAAAAACTCCAAAACACTCAAAGCACTTAGGAAACATTCAGAAGTTTGTAGCRTATCCAAAACTCAACTTTGTCCTGCATCATTTACTAGGCTGACTAGAAGTATGCATTTAGTTTATAGACAAAATTTCTTTCTTCCCCTCTTCCTTGCTTTGTCCATTATAAAAGGATACATTTTATGACAAACAAAGCAGTTACGAAAGTGGCAGCACACTTTTTTCAAGGACAATATATTTTTACTAATACTTTGCTTCTTAACTTTTCTCTTGTGTAACTTCTTGAAGATTAAGTGTTACATATAGAAGAAAAAAAAAAAAAAGATTACTATGTAAGATAGCTTTTCCAAAACACAAGTTTTAAGGGCACATAATTTTTTGAGGGTATATAACTTATTTATATAACTTATTAAGAGGTTCAGAGGAAAACATCCTCCTAACGAATGTGGGAAGATCTGCAATGTAAATCAAACTGATACTTAGTAAGTTCAGTCTCTGACCTGTGCTTCAGCTCATTCTTGATATCTGTTATCTAGACCACATGGTGGCTTTTCAGTGAATGGCTTGACTACATCCAGAAGGTGTGTGTTACCTACTGGTCAATAAAACCAGAAATGTTTCTTGAAGAAAATGAATGAATAATTACAGATTAAATTCTAGTTATCAACCCTGAGCAAATAACTTTCCAAGTATGAACTGCGCAGAAATGATCATCCTGAATACAATAATACCAGTGTTTTGGCTCTTGCTCAAGAGTTTTCCATGCAGTAAGAGATAACTCAGTTCATTTCAATAGGATTAGGTACTGTTGCCACTAGGAGGTAAACCAAACATCCAAAATTCATTCCCAATGAATTATGAAATAAAGAGCCGATGCAGTTGTGATAGAACTGCTCATTATACAGAAGAGAAAACATTTAAGTCAAGAAGAAATTTGTATCTTATATGATACCTATTATTAAAGTTATCAATGTATCAAAGCTCCTAAATGGATGAAGAAAGGTACAGTGGCAATTCAGTTTCAAAACTCTGCATCCAAGAAACAATATGATGTCTTAAATTCAACACTTGGTCCTTGAAACATCAAGATAATATTTAGATATCTTTTCAGAAAGGAGAGACTCCTGAGGTTGACTTCTGCATCTGAGCTCCATTCTACAGGTATTTTAAAGCAGCACTCTGCTACCTGCTTCACTGGCTGAACAGCACCTGAAGACATGTATAAAACAGCAACGCAAAAAGCCCTATTAAATTTAACAGGAGCTGTGGTCTGCAGTGCTCAGGGCTCAAGGCAAAAACGGAGGCCCAGCCGCGGACGAGCACCCAGCGCGATGAGGACTTCTGTCAGCACTTGTCCACACCGGGCCAACGCAGCTGTGCCCGGGGAGCACGGACAAGCAAGCCCGCCTGGAGCCCCCAGTGCAAGCCGAAACGCCGGCTCCTGGCGCCGGCAAACCCCGGCATCCGAAGGTAACGGCCGGGCCGGCAGGTTCCGCCCTCACCCGCCGCAGGCCGTGACGGGCCGCCGCGCAACGCGAGCCCGAGGCCAGGCGCCGGCCCCCGCCCCGGGAGCTCCGCGCAGGCTGGGGCGGGACGAGGTGCCCAGGCCCAGCCCGCCCGAGCGGCGGCGGGGTCTGGCGCTCCCTCACCGTTTCCTGCGGCGGGCACCAGCTTCCACATCTTGGAGGGCGGCGAGGGGCGCGTTAAGGTGGGGGCCGGGGCGCCTCAGCGTGGGAGGCCGGCTCCGCCCAGCGTCCCCCGGCGAGCTAGGGGCAAGGCGGGGAAAGGGAGAAGAAAAGCCTTCGCTCGCTGCTGCCGGGACGACCACCGCGTCCCTGCGAGACCCGGGCCCAGGCTTCGGCCGCGCGGTGGGAGAGGAAGGGAAGAGACTGGAAGGGTGCGCACCGGCTGCTGGGGGCGGGGAGCCAGTGCTCTCGGGTCGCGGCGCGCATGCGCGGTGGGGAGGGACGGGCCCCGCGCCCGCCCGGCCTCGGGGAGGTCCCTGGTCTCTCACCAGCCCCACTTGGGGCCTCCMGCCTTCCCTGCCGTCGGCCCAGGACCCTGCCTCAGCCCCCCGGAAGCTGCCGGTCCTCGCTGCCCCGTGACACCTTTGGCAGGGACTGACAGCCCCAGGCTGAACTGAGGGGCAGGCCGCAGGTGGGGACCCCAGGTGAGGCTGGGCAGGGCTGGCAAGGCCTGAGGAGCCCCCCTCCCAGCCCAACAGTTGTGTCCCTCTGTCCTACCCTTTGTAGTGCGCTAATATCCCTAACAAAATGCATTGCATGTGGAACAAGAAATGCTATAGAGATTCATCTCTTAACTGAAAGCAACTTTTGGATAAAAAGAAGAAATAAACTTAGCAGAATTTTTAAGTAAAAGAAAAAATGCCTGGGAGTTTGAAGGCCATTTGGCAGGTTACCAAAGACTTGCTACTCTGTTACGCTGAATTTTCTGGAAAGGAACAGCAGAGGACAGGTATGGAGAAGCCATACGTGCGTGACTGCAGTCACACATGTTTGAGGTATGGCGCAAAATACCCATTTCTCCTTGAGCTATGCAGCTCACAAGGAGCAGGGTGTCAAATTCCTGATGTCCATAATCATATCAGCCAGCAGTTGGAGAGCAAATTTCTTCCTACTGGGCAATCAGCTTGCTTCTCAGGTAATGAATATTGGTAATTGTTTGCCCTTTATCTTTGCAAAACAGCAAAAGCTTTTGGAGGTATGTCCACAGTTAGTTAAGAAGTTTTAGCACCAGAAAACCTGTGGAGTTGAAACGGAGTGGGGGAACTCAGGATAACATTTTTCTAAGAGGAGAAGATTAATTTAAAACATACAGAAATGTAAATACAAGCTGTCAGTCAGAAATGTTTCTGTAGAATCATAATCTGTTTAATCTCCATGTGTTACGACTTTAAGTATCCTTTGTCCTTAAGTGTTTAGATACCTTTTTGTATTTTCCCTCCTACACTTCTAAGATAAATGATCCCAGTCTTCTTAATCTCTTTTCTTGCGAGTTTTCTTCATCTTCTTTGCTTGTTTTTTTAGTCCCTCATAATTTTGCAATTTCAGTTTTGAGCTAGGGTGAGCAGAAATATAGCGCGTATCCTAACTAAGACTACTTCCCAGCTTTATATAACTGTACTTAAATATTCTCTGTATTGTTGTCATCATCATAAGAAACTGTATGAATCCTGTAAACCCCATTATAATGTTTATACTTTCCATTTCCCTGCATTAATCCAATTTTATTTTATTTTCTGGTACCGTGTTTTCCTATTCATTTACCTTCTAGAATTCTTGAATTCTTGGTGTCTCTCTGATCCCGATTGACTGTCTGTCCTCTAATATTTGTTGGTTTTCTACTTGTTCCTTTTTTCAGTTCATAAATAAATGATTCAGCAGAGTCCCAAACTCAGAGACTATCAGAGCAGAAAGAGGTATTTCAGATATTCATATGGACTACAGGCTTAACTTGCATATAACTGGTGAAATAGTACCACAGTTGACTAACCCCTACAGAACAGTATCTAAACAGAACATTGAGGTGATCTATCATTAAACTTTTGCCCTTAACAGAAATGTATGTCTGCGTTATGTCCATGTTGATATTTTATCCCTGACCCAGGATGATTTTTTTCTTAGTAGCCTTTTGTGTCAAAAGTCTCTTGGACTATTTTTAAACTTTATCATCAGGTGCTGTGCATTTCTTTCGACAAGGTGGTTTGAGTGGCAGAAACAGCGTAGGCATGCAAGTTTACAAGGAGGACTCAGGTTTCTGCTGAGCTCCATGTTATGCCACTTGGCCAAACCCTTGAAAGCCTAAATTATGCCTGCCAGCTCTTACATATTCATTACCTGTTAGACATTTCTGTAAGAGATTACTGAGACATAATTATCTTCACAGACAACTGGTGCTAATTAGACACTTTCAGATCATGCTTTTCTAGGTGTTACGGTTTTTAATTACTTTTTCCCCTACAGATACTAGATTTACAGTCTTATAATTTCTCATGTTACCCTACAAGATTTTTTAAAAAACAGGTATTTTCTACACTGTAAACCTCCTGACTTACTTTAAACCAGAGATTGGATGCTTTAATATTTCAGTTAAGCTATTCTTAAACTCTTCCTAAACTTGTAAATAAGCATCACCCAAACTGAAGTAGGACTTTAGAAAGTGGAGTAATAGCCTATTAGGCCAATTTATTTTCCTTGTAAAATGCAGACAGTCTTCCTTCAATTATATTTTTAGATCATGAGACATGAAAGTGTTATTGCAGTTTTTTAAATTTGTCTGCTTCCTAGTCTTGGAGACCACTTTCTTCTTATTACCAAAAAATAACAGGTCTGGTGTAGGAATTGCACCTCATCAATGAAAGTTGCTGAAAAACAGTTTCTGAAATGTAGTTTGGTCATATCTTCTTGTTCACTTTTATCATGACAATACAATGATTCTTTCAGAGGTAGCTGTTTGGCACATTTGTATCTTCCAATGCATAAAAGGTTTGCTTTTGTAGTTTGTTTCCTCTTACTTGTTAGCTTCATTCCAGTGAGGCGTTCTAAATTCTGTAGTATTTCTTCATTTTAAAACATCTCTTGAACTATATTTGAGAGATACTCCCTTTCTCCAACTTTCCTTTTTTTGTTCAGTGATTACGTATCTCTTGAGACTCAGTGTGTTTTGAATTAACTGATGTGAGTGAAATATTACTATCTAAACCTTACAGTGACTCTTTAACACCTTTCAGATATTTGACATATGGCTTTAATGATACTGTGGCAAATACTGCTTAGCGGTGTGGCACTATTGCTTCAGTGGCTGCTGGACGGTATGCAGGACCAATAATTATCTTACATGTTCTAGAACTTACTGTACCAACAAACAAAAGCATTAACAATATTTTTCTCTAAAATTTGAACATTGAGCTGTTTGACCATTTTTATGGTCAGGATGCTGATGACTAAGCCTTAGGATTTTAATTTTGATGCCTCTGAACTCCCGTAGCAGTGTGTATTCAGTTTGCCCTAAATTCTTAATTCAAAAGTTGATAGTATAGACCCACTGATAGGTTTGTTGTCTTTCACGCCAAGTTTGGTAACTGTGTAGATTCGTCAGTGTGGTCTCTTCTCCTCAGAATTTGCAGTTTTCTTGAATCTGTAGGTTCTTACAGCTACTGTGCTACCCCCCGCCCCCTTACCCTGCCATTCCTTATGGCCAGATACGACTCTGCAGCCTTCTCTGCCTTATTACCCAGGCTGTGCAAAAAGGTGAGTATCAGTCAGTCATTACCTTTCCAATCAGGCAGTCTATGTGCTCAACACAGATAAATCAAATGTCTTTTTATCTCAATATAATCCCCTGTAGATTAACATGGTTTAATGTTCACTGACTGCTCAGGGCTTTTCTGAACTCCGCTGACAGTGCTGAATTTGAAATGAGGAATCTTGGTCTTTCTGGTAAACCTTCTTTCACAGCAGTCAACAAGGTGAAGGGTGTTGGTGCGTGCGGTGGAGCCAGCACGGAGCCTCTGTGCTGCTGCTGTCCGGGAGTGATTTGCGACTGCGCTCAGCATGGTATCACCCCAAATCAGGCTGTGTGTTACCCCCCTCGTTTGAGAATCCCAATTAGCAGACTGCTGTGCCACCACTTTTCTCTTATTTCTTAAATAAACAACCCCTCTCCCCCAAAAGCACATGCCAAGAACTGGCAAGACCGCTTGAGAGGAGCCATGCTAAGGGTACAGAGGGCACATCAATTCCTGGGTTTAGATCCCACAAGGCAAAAAAAAAAAGTTAATTTAGTGTCCTTCAAATAGCATTGAGTAAATCATTTGCAATAAAAAAACCCAACCCAGTTAAGCATATAAACTGAACCGAGCACAATCTGTCCCTCGCAGCTGGAACTCGAGGCCCCGGGGCGGTGACAGTGGCCGGGCGAGGCGCCCCTGGCGCAGGGGCGGCCGGCGGGGCCGAACCCCTGAGGCTGGCGGGTCCCGATTTCGTGCTGCAGCGATGGCATTGCTGGTTTCCCGACTTCATTAGCTCAGGCGGGAGTGGCGGCGGCGCACGGCGACCGACAGCGCACCCCTGCCCGCCCGGGGACCGCGGGGAGCCCCGGCGGCCGAACCGCCTCCCACCCCGGGGCGGGCGCTGGCCCCGGCCCCGGCCCCGGCCCCGGCCACGGAGCAGGCGCACAGCCTGGCGCCCGCCACCCCTGGCCCCTCGGCAGGGAAAGATGGCGGCGGCGGTGCGGCTGGCGCGGCGCGGTGTCCGTAGCGGTGCCGCGGCTTGCTTCTCTGGCAGCGGGCGGGTAAGACGCTCCCTGCTCTGGTGGTGCCGAGGGCAGTCGGCCGGCGCCTCGGGGGTGCTCCGCGACCTCCTCCCCCGCTCCCCCGGGGCTGCCCGGGCGCCCTTGTCCCATCAGAGGGCACGGCGAGTCTCCGCGGACGGTGCTGGCCGCCGTCCCGGAGACTTTGCAGAGGTGCGGCCTCTGCTCCCCTGGACGTGGCCCCCTGCCCCGCCGCAGGGCAGTTCCTGTCTGTCTCCCGTTTCAGTACAGGCTGTGGAGGCATTGGCATCGCCCTTCGATCCCAATAGCAAAGTTATGCAGTACGATTTAGGTAAAGTGGTTTGAACGTTGCCATCCAAGCAGTGACATGGCTGATTTGTGTGGGTGTTGCTGGAGGCCATTTCTAGCGAGTTCTGCCCAGGCACAGTGCTTCTTACCAGAGACTGCGTGTGTGCTTCCGGGAGGGCCTTCTGCAGTAATTTCATTATTCACTTCCACCCCCTGGGTGAGGGTAGTCCTTTGGTTTGTTCATGTTTTGAGGGGTTTTTTTAATGCTGTTTCCTGGCTTTTTTATATCTCTTGTTACACCTGAGGTTTAATTTAAAACCTTGACCTTAAATGGTGGAATGATTAAATTGAGTGAATCCTGTCACGGAAGCCCCTTGTGCAAGCTAGTAATGAAACGATAGCAGTCTCACGAGAAGATTGCTGAATGATACCAACTTTACTGGCTGCTTGCGTTCCAGTACTTTATTAGTCTTAGTGCAGTCTTCCTACCTGCCCCTGCTGTGGCCAGCTCCCTCGTCTTCCTCCCCCAAGCAGGAGAAAAGCTGCTTTCAGGGTTTCTGTCGTGGTGAGCAAGAGGAGTGGGCTGTGTCCATCACTAGCAGAGCACCTGATCAGGGAGACTCAGTACTGCGTGGGGACTACCTCCAGTTACCTCCTTATACTGGAGGAAGTCCAAATGCCGTCTTGATTTGCAGTCTGCTATGAGCCGAAGTTCTCCAGAGGGAGCCCTTCTCTCTGCCGGCATACCTGAAAAGAGATGAGATGAGTAGGGGACTACTAAGAAATACCCGAAAGAGAATCTTCACACTCCCCTTTCCTGGAGGCTTAATAGTATTCTCGTACTCCGTGAAAATATTCAGATTTCATTTTCGTTGGGAGAATTAAAAAAAAAAAATCATCAGTATTTTACAGACATTTGGTGGCAGATCTGATCCGTAGAATTTTGTTATTTCAGAAAAATGTTGTGACATTCTTTGGATTTTCCATTTGGTCTGCTTGTGTTCCTTAGAACCACCTTTGGTTTATTTTTTCCTTTGTGAGAAGCCGTTGCACATAGCTGAAGAGTCCAAGTTCCAGAAAGAATCCCTAAAGTACACATTTAATATAAATGCTGTAGGACTTGCTGCACTGCTTTACTTTTGTGATAATTCTAGCTTTAGTTTGAACTTTACTTTCTTAATTTTGTTCTACATAGTGTCCACAACTCTTCTTCACTCTTAGTTTTTGTTTCATCATTTCTTTGGAACATGAGCTCCATTAAATTGGCAGTGTAATTCCATGGTTATTCTCTCTGTTTTCACCAGTGTTACTCATATGCAGGTGTGTTATCACACAGAAAGATTCACATGCACACTTTCTTGGGCCAACTTTAAGCTCTGTGAAACCCCTATCCCTGTGCATTATAGCTGTGGCATGTACAGATTATTCAGCTACTACTAAAAATGTTGTCTCTTAATTTTAGTGTTGAAAATGTGAGTTAGTAAATAGAACAATAAGTTGCAATATTTTTACTATTTTAAAATAACCTCTCTTCTTCATGTCAACCTATTGAACAATTGCATGTTTTTAATAACAGCACCATACAAGAGTAACCTTTCAGTCTTCTTTCCTAAAATTATACTAGAATTTTTTTGTATTCAGATAAACACGTTAAATGCTCAAGTACAAATTGGTATTAGAGAAAATAAATATAACTTATATTCTTCTAATTTTTTGCAGATCAAAAATAAAAATAGTCCAGTTTTGTCATACTTAGAAGTGTTTTGCAGCTTCAGGTTAAGGTAACTTTTGTACTCTAAATAATTTGGGAATTTCTGAATTATTACTGTAATGCTGCTGTCCCAGAGCATTTAATTCAGTATTTAGTTTAGGGCTTGAGTTAATTTAGTGTTTTAGGATGCCAAAAATATCCTCTTGGCTATTTTTGCTGCAACCTTCTTGGTGACATCACAATTTTCTCATTGCATCAATGGGATGTTTTCTTATTAACATGGATCACTAGGTGTAATACTGATTTTTCTTCTCTTTTCACGTATGTTTTTAAACACATACCAACCATGTGTCTTTTTGCAAGGACCAGTTCATCGAGGGCTAATTTGCTGTAAATAGTATTTCTGCTGGGTCAGAGTATAATGCTGATAACCAAACCTTGCACAATTTTGTCTGGGAGATGGGATTGGTTTGCTTAGCAGCTCCAGTAACGATTGGGAAAGGTCTCATAGAGTTTGATTCTGCCCCATTCTCCAGTTACGAAGAATGTTTCGTTGACTACAGTAGTGAAGGATCAAAGTCTTGAAGCTACTACTGAAGCTTCTGAGTTTGTAAATAGATACACATATAATCTTAAAATCACATGGATTTGTTAGGGCTAAACTCCTTATGCATGAAGCACACATGTGAATCTGAAACCCAAATCCTGCTGGGAATCTGTAATTAGTTGGTAATGGTTTCCCACACACTTTTACTAGTAAAAGTCACAGACATAAGAATAATGAACTTTCAAAATAACAAAAATCATGATTAAAATACTTTTTTTCAATAGTTCTCTAGTTGGAATGGAATGTCTAAAAATAGCTCAGGTGCTTTCCTAGTCTAGTATTAGCATTTATGTGAAGGTCCGTGTGTTTTAGTATAATACAATCTAATCATTCTTACATTCAGTTTATAATAAGGCAGTTATGGTTGTTACCTCCACTGTCATAAGAAAATCTAATCTTGCGTAACAGTCCTGTATACAGAATGAGAAAAAACTAACTTTCCTCTTTTTTTCTTTCAGTTTTTTAGCCGTGGGCCAAATGTGCTGCATCAAGACAGCAATGCACCGCAAGCTGCATTCTTTTTGCCTCTTCAAAAAGTGATGTTGCCACCAAATACCTTTCAAGGGAAAGTGGCCTTTATAACTGGTGGAGGTACTGGGATTGGCAAAGGGATGACAACAACTTTGTCCAGTTTAGGTGCCAAGTGTGTTATAGCAAGCCGGTAAATATTAATGAAGATGTTTTAGAGCTTTCATTTAGTACTGAATGCTGAATGTATCTGTTTTCTTCTTCATAAACTGGATAAATTTATTGTATTTACTCTATTTCAGTATCTTTGAGTTATAATGTCATATTGTAAATACCAGAAACTTGCAGATCCATCTACAAATGTCTAATGGTGTAACCAGCAGTAGGAAGAAAAAAACTAAATGCATTTCCATGAAACGCGGCAGCGAAATAAACGACCCAGAATATTAGACGTAAATTCAAATAAAGCCTAAAGGAGAACAAAAAATTGAAATGGCCATTATTGAACATTTTGAATGTATTATTGCAGGTGTTCTTGATACAGATTTGAATTGCAATAAAGAATTAAAGCCATTCCTCTTAATTCTTATGACTTTAAAAACAGCCCTGATTTTCCCTTAATGAAGATGATCTTTCTTCAATTCTCTTAAGTAGCACTACAGTAAAGACTAGAAAAACAATCTAATTTTTAATCAAAATAAACAAAAGTATTGTGATATTCATCCAAACAGTGGTTTAGATATTTAGCTTTAAATCTGAATATGCATGTCCCTTCTAAAATACTAGTAGAGTAGTAGCTAAAACTAAGTTTGTTATGATTATGTACTCAGAATGAAAATATTTTTTTAGCTTATCACGTTTGATTAGCTTAAGATAGTCTCTTACTGTAGTCCCTTCTGAGTTGCTTTGAAGTAGCACTAACTAGAAATTACTTAGACTTAAAGTTTTCTTTCAGAAAGTTAGTGACTAAACATAGTTTTTATCTTAAAGCTCAATTTGCATGAAAATCAGCCAGACACACGTGCGTACACACATATTTTAAGTTTTAGCTCATATTTGCTCAGAAAAAATAATCAGATTTTATTAATCTGAATTATAATTGCATTTAATTGAGATTTAGTAATGTTGTATACTTATTTCTAGGAAGCTTGATGTTTTGAAAGGAGCAGCAGAAGAAATTTCTTCTAAAACAGGGAATAAGGTAAATTTTTACAGAATTGTGAATATGTTAGTTATTATACTTTAAATGGTTATAGGATTTTTATGCATTTATGTGCTTCTGTGGGCTTGTTTAATTTATGAGTGATAATAGTTTTGAAGTCTTACAGCTGCCTTTCCATTATTATATAGGTTCATGCCATCCAGTGTGATGTGAGAGATCCAGTTTCAGTTAAGAATGCTGTTGCCGAAATAATCCAAGTGGCAGGACACCCTGATGTAAGTGTTCTAGTGAAAGGAAAGAACTTCAGTCTTCATTACTGAAAATACTCTGCATAGTAGGTATGAAGAAAATTACTATGATAGAAAGTTAATAGAATTTAAAGAGACACCAGTCAAAAAGTGGCAGTACTTCAAGATAAAGCTAACATTCACAGTCAGACTGGTTACTCTATTCCTGTGGTTCTTAAAATACTTAGTGGCCAAATGATAAAACGGTGTTGTCCTTACTCTAAGGACTAACATTTTCTTTGTAAACAGTGGGACAATTATGATGGGATTCTTTGAATTAATTAAGTGAACAGAATATTGCCCTTAAATCCTCCTGAAAAGGTGACTTACCTGTGTTGGTACCAAATTACATCTGTTGCTTATTAACAGAATGTCTGACAAATTAAAAGTGGAAGTAATCATAAACGTCTTCTTTGGTCCTTGCTTAGCTTATTAAATACACAAAGAAGGTTCCAACTTGAAGACTAAGTTCCCATAAAATCAAGACAAAAATCTTTAGTCAAGCTAAGCATCTGTTTTTTAAAAGTTTGGCACAAAGCACAGAGCTCTCTACATCAAACTGTTTCTTTGAGAAGGGTAGTCTGGTAGAGTCTGAACAGTGATAGGCACCAAATTCTGATTTGATCATGAGAGAAACAACTCAGATTCTGCTAGCTGATAGAAAGTGGGATGAGGATGTTAACATCGATGTAAAGGATAGTCAGTGATACTTAAAACTGTTTACTGTAGATTTAAAACTGTGATATGTGTATTGTAGACACTTTGCATTCACCAATAGCTTCCTATAGACATGGAAGAGAACCTACTGAATTCTAAGTGTAGTAAGAAGTGGAGAAACTATTTCTCACAGCTGTATGCTATAACAGTGCTATAAAATAAGGCAGCTCACTGTCCTGATTTGTAGACCAGATACTCTGGATATTATTTTGACTACTAGTTACTGCAGTTTTTGGCCAAAGCACATCATGATCTCCAGGTTTTAAGTGTGTGCAGAGAGGGAGGAGGAGGAGACTTCTTCCTATATATTACATTTTTAGTACACCAGTAATTTTCTGAATAAATACTTCCCATTACTTGTTCTTTACAAGCATTTCCTTTCTCTTTAATTTCACATATTCTGTGTGTTTAAGAGAGACTGCAGCATAAATTGAATATTCAGTTCTTTTTGTCTAGTTTTTCTCTTAATGACAGATATGATATGTATGTTTATGAATACTGCAAGCCTGGGTATCACTGCCACTGTGCATATGAGGTGAGATCTCAAAGATAGAAGTTAATGGCAGTATCATATTCCTTCTGGTTTTATTTTGTTCATTCTGTCCCCAAGACTGTTACTCCCAATTAGAAAGCAATCATTCTTTTGTCATATGGATTGTTTTGGCAGTCATATATATCTACATACCTCAAAGATCGTATCATGCAGTCCTTAGTTCACTAGTTTTATTATTGTGTCTTCGCTATATTTATTCAATGATTCAAGTAACCTCCTCAGTATCATGAGGTGTTTGGATTTTATTTTTTTTTTCCTTCAAACTGTAGGAGGGCCTTTAAATTGTATTTGCCATTGTCGTGGTTTAACCCCAGCCAGCAACTAAGCACCACGCAGCCGCTCGCTCACTCCCCCCCGCTGGGATGGGGGAGAGAATCGGAAGGGTAAAAGTGAGAAAACTCATGGGTTGAGATAAAGACAGTTTAATAGGGAAAGCAAAAGCCG
>JAYKAV010003031.1:300073-372300 GCA_035582835.1 Phoebastria nigripes | reverse complement strand
GGACCTCCCCCGTTAACCAGGACCGCTGATAAATGATGGAGAGTGGCTTGGCAAGCTCCTCCGCCAGCTCCCTCAGCACTCTCGGGTGGATCCCATCYGGCCCCATGGACTTGYGAGYGTCCAGRTGGYVTAGCAGGTCGTTCACCGCTTCCTCCTGGATTATGGGGGGTTTATCCTGCTCGCTGTCCCCGTCTTCCAGCTCAGGGGGCTGAATACCCTGAGGGTGACTGGTCTACTATTGAAGACTGAGGCAAAGAAGGCATTAAATACCTCAGCCTTTTCCTCATCCTTGGTGGCAACATTCCCCCCGGCATCCAATAGAGGATGGAGGTTCTCCTTGGCTCTCTTTTTGTCGTTAATGTATTTGTAAAAACATTTTTTTGTTGTCTCTAACGACAGCAGCCAGATTGCGTTCTAGCTTGGCTTTTGCCTTCCTGATTTTCTCTCTGCATGACCTAACGAGATCCCTGTACTCTTCTTGAGTCGCCTTCCCCTTCTTCCACAAGTGGTAAACTCTCCTTTTTTTCCTGAGTCCCAGCAAGAGCTCCCAGTTCAGCCAGGCTGGTCGTCTTCCCTGCCCCTTCTTCTTACAGCACATGGGGACAGCCTGCTCCTGCGCCTTCAAGACTTCCTTCTTGAAGAACRTCCAGCYTTCCTGGACCCCTTTGCCCTTCAGGACCGCCTCCCAAGGGACTCTCTCAAGCAGTGCCCTGAACAGGCCAAAGTCCACCCTCCGGAAGTCCATGGTAGCGGTTTTGCTGGCTCCCCTCCTTACTTCACAAAGAATTGAAAATTCTATCATTTCATGGTCGCTAAGCCCAACATGGCCTCTGACCACCACATCTCCCACCAGTCCTTCTCTGTTCGTAAACTGCAGGTCGAGCGAGGCACCTCCCCTGGTAGGCTCCCTCACCAGCTGTGTCAGGAAGTAGTCTTCCACACACTCCAGGAACCTCCTGGACTGTTTCCTCTCTGCCATGTTGTATTTCCAGCAGACGTCCGGGAAGTTGAAGTCCCCCCCGAGAACAAGGGCTAGCGATCGGGAGACTTCTGCCAGCCGCTTGCAGAATGCTTCATCGGCCTCTTCATCCTGGTTGGGTGGCCTATARCAGACTCCCAGCAGGATATCTGCCTTGTTGGCCTTCCCCCTCATCCTTACCCATAAGCACTYGACCTTRTCATCACCRCARTCRTTAAGCTCTAGACAGTCRAAACACTCCCTGACATACAGAGCCACCCCACMGCCTCTCCTTCCTCGCCTGTCCCTTCTGAAGAGCTTATAGCCATCCATTGCAGCACTCCARTCRTGAGAGTYRTCCCACCATGTTTCTGTGATGGCGACTAAGTCGTAGCTATCCYGCTGCACAATGGCTTCCAGCTCCTCCTGTTTGCCGCCCATGCTGCGTGCATTGGTGTAGATGCACTTGAGCTGGGCTATTGATTTCACCCCCAACATTGGCTTGCCACCCCCAGGCTCGTCTCTTGTGAGCCTGGTTTTATCCCCTTCCCCCTTTGAACCTAGTTTAAAGCCCTCTCGATGAGCCCCGCCAACTCATGAGCAAGAAGTGGAGGTTAAAGGCATTCAAGTACTAAGAGTGTCTTGCCAAGAGAAGCTGGTAAGAACCCAAGGAGACATTGATCTTTTTATACATTGAGGTTCTTGAAAATTCAGTTTATTGACTTATCAGTTGATGCAGTATGCAATAGGGATTTTCCTGCTACAAGTTTCATTTAGAACCGACAGATCCCAGCAAAGCTAATTTTGACTTAATGCTGTTCATACCGATGTAACATTGAAAATCCGTTGAGATGCTCAATGGATCTCCATGTTCAGTAATAGCTTCATTTCACAGGGGAATTTGATGGTAGTAACATCAAATCTCATCCAGATAAGAACCTTTAAAGACATAAGGTGTGGGTTTGCATTCAAACCTTAGAGCTTGGTCTATCACTCATTAAAAAATACTGGATGTGATTCAAAAACTCACTGTAGTGAATGCATTAGACCAGCTAAGTTCAGCTAGCTGAACTTTTTAGGTGAACAATTTATTTACTCAAAAATACAGTTTTTAAAGGTGGCTTAAATTCCTAAAGAATTAAAAAAATAAATAAATTCAGCTACACAAAAAAAGCTAAACGTAAAAAAGGCATTTAAAGCCTGTTTGTTAATGAACCCTCCCAACACACAGACTCAGCAAATCATTCTAAAGCCAACTTAAAGTTCAGCAGTCTCAAAATTAAGGAATTTTTAACTTTATTTCAATATGCCAGAAAATATAAACCAGCCCCCAAATACTTCATTGAAGTTATTCTACTGTTTTGCCATGGAAGCAAAAAGTTTTCTGTGTGTCGTTAATGAAGTTAGATTCTTTGTTATAGGCATAAATATTTCATCTGAAATCATTGCTATTTATAAAACTGAAATCAACTTTCTAAGCATAGTCTAGGGAAGCTACAAAAAATCCTGCTGAATTTGGTGGGAAAACAGCTTAACCAGAGCAGATATAATCTTATTTAACATAGCTGCTGGCATATGCTGTAAAATGCCTAGGTCTTGGCTCCCCATACATCCAAAAAGAGACCTTTTAAATCTGCTCTGCCTTGTGTTTGGCCCTTCCACTGCATGTTTTATCATGTTGTGAACTTAGGCAGGGACCACTGTGAACACCACTGAAAAGACTGAGTAATAAGAGCCCCCCCAAAATGTGCAGAGAAATATTTATAACCTTGCAAGGCTGGGATGTAACCAGACCCATGCTCTTCCTTGCTGAAGCTTTAATTGGACCTGGGGGACCAGATTTCACCATAATACTGAGGTGTGGTTGCTTATAGCATGTCTGTGGTAAACACAGAACCCCCAGCCAAACTTACCACATGAAGAGAAGCATCCATGACATGAAGTACAGTTGTTAAAGACTCATCTCAAGTGGTGAGTGAAAAGCTTCAGCTGGGTTTTATGCAAAGAAAAGAGATTTTCTGCACATCCTATTGAAGTTCTTTAACAGAACGGAAGCTAAAGACACACTGAATTTCTGCAAATTGCACAGAAGAGTTGTGAATGCTCGATATACTCCCCGATCAGCCCCAAGCTGTGCAGGCTGAAATGAAACAAAGGACAGAGGGCAAAAACACAGAATAGAAAAATCAATATTGCTGCTGTGCTTGTTTATTGTTTGGAGAAAGAGTCTGAAAAGATAATCATATTCCTTTTATTCACTTTTTGTCAAAGAACAGCAGTTTTGAGCCATTTTCAACAGCTGATGTCAGCTTTATCTTGATAAATCAGGAAGCATGAAAAGAGATAAATTCAAGCTCTCCAGTGAGTGACACCAGACAAAGAATGTCACCTGCACCTCTCTGCTCTGTCATACTCTGCAATCGTACACAAACGTGGGCAATAGCAGTGTTTGTATATGAAGTGAGAGAGATGGATTTTAGGCTGCTTTAAAGGAAATGCTTTCATTGCTGACTTCTGCTAATGTCACTAATATTGAGATTGCAAAGACATTGAGGAAGGGACTGGGACTCTGTGAATATGGGATTAGCAGTGAATTGTAATAATTACTTCCTAGGAAAAGTGACACTTGTTCTTTTTCTTTTTCTCTATGCAATGATTTAGGGTTGCCCAGCGTTCGATGTTTTATCACTTGGATGTAGTTTCCTGGTCTGGCAGCGTTATTCAGAGCACACAGTTGAGATACTTTGCGGACATGGCCAAATGGCCAAAGTTATTAACTTCAGCTAAGCCTACGCTGAAGGACAAGGGTGACCTTCAGTAAACACCCTCTCCACCGAGGGGGAAGCAGGGCACTAGTTTTTCCTCTGGCAAGAGGCTCCTGACGCCAAGCACAGCAGCAGCAAGGGTGCATCAGGACCTGAATCAGAGTGACTTCCTGTGCCCTCAGTCACTGGCAGGAGGCAGACCCCATTTCAGGGCAACGCAGACTATGTGACATCCAGCTCGGTGACAGCCTGGACTGCCAGGAACAACGCAGTTGCTTTATTTTGACCTTCTTGATTACTGTCTGTCCTGATTGCCTAGGGAGCCCCATGACTGCATAGGGAGCCCCACTGCTGCTTGGCCATGGTAAGCTCTCCAATTCACGCTAAACACTTATATTATATAGCTGTAGAGGGCAGCCTGAATCCAGCTCCCATTTCTCTTCATTGCATAAAGAAACCAGGTCTGGCAGTGTTGAGTATCAAGTGCTCTGCCCTTGAATTCAAGATACCATATGGACACCTAAGTCTTCAGTACATCTGAGCAAAGCCCTTAATTTACCTCTTCTGGAAAGCCTGCGCTAACCGTGGATCCTACAGATAAGTGGATCACTGCTGCTAAGGTAATCTGGTCTCTAGTTCTTTCTGGCTTGGGTCTTTCTATTGAAACTGTCAACAAAAGAACTAATTATAATGTCAGACATTTCTGTGCTGAGACACTCTCCATCAGGAAAGAAATGGGAAGCATTTAACACTGCTCTCCAGACAACTTCTAGAAGATAGAAACGTCTGATTGTGGCCAATCTGGGTCAGATTTGATTCACTTACTCTAAAAGGAAAGCATTCAAAGTCCTAATTTCAAACCTCAGACTACATGAAAACCAGGTCCATTTTACACTAGCAGGATTGTTCGGAGCCTTACAAAAGTGCAAAGGAGGGAGAAAGGTTTGAAGATCAAGGTAAAAACAGAGGTCACATGTACAAAGAAATACAGGAGGGAAATAGGATATAATTTAAAAAAAAAACACAACAGAATTCTCTTAAATTTTTTATATTTTCAATAACTCTTATTTATTGATTAAAACTGAAAAGGCATTGAAGAGCTATTCTTCCTATATGAGGAGAGAAAAGTATAGAGACAATCATGATTATCTCCTCTTTCCTTATCTTCCAGGAAAATATTGGATTTACCATACTGTATGATATCTGTTCTTGTTCATAAGAAAGGTTTCATGCTGTGCATATCATCATAATATCAGGGTCAACAAGGGCATGAGCCAATTTGATTTGCAAACTGTTTTCCTGCTAGGTTAGGACTTACAGCAAGCGGGCTTTGCTCTCCAGGTCCAAGAGCACAGCCCTTGCCTTCTATAAGCTTCAGCTTCCCCTAAATCTTATCAGTTCATCTGCGCCGCAGTTTTGTGAGACAGAAAATCGTCCCATACAGACCTGGAAAACTCTACTTGTAATCTCAGGATTTCAGGCTGGAAGTCTTAAAATGATCTAAACTTGAAAGTCAGAGGAAATCCTTTGCTTTAACCCTCACCCAAAAGCATTCATCATACTCAAGTTACTTCATCCTTTTTGGTAAGTAAGCAGGTTAGAAAGTAAGACCCACAGATTTAGTGTCCAAAGAGCTCCATGCATTATGTTAGTAAAGAACAGGAGCTCAAAATAATTCCCTCCTTTGCATTCCTGCTTTGGAAAAAAAACTCAACATTGCACATAGCACTTGGGGACCAGAATCAAAGATTTTCCTGCAATTAAAAAAAAAAAAAAAAAAAAGAATGGGCACTAATTTACTGGGAAGAGAAACAATATAGCTCAATATAGCTTTGATCACTGGCCAGAATGGCTTCTTCTATTGCACTACCTTGCACATGTAATGCCTCTCCCCTACCCTTCCCACATCCCATGATTCTGGTGATGGTGCTAACCTAAACTTTGGATATTACGCTATGCCTGCAGTGTCTGTAACTGCTCTGAAAATACTGCAGCTGTTTTTCCCCCTGAAAAGAGACATCAGGGTGGGGAGGCAAAATGCAAACACATCAGTTTCCTGTACATAAACCTTGATAACTTTCTTAGTAGTGCAGCATGAAACTTTGTGTTAGAAGGTGAGATGGAAGTCAGTCTTAGCTGTGAAGATTAAAAGGAATGAGGGAGTTATCTTTTCCAACAGCTGTTGGACTCCCAAAATCTTACATCAAGAAAGGGGCATAAATAACTTGGTACTCAGCTTCCTTATCTCATTGTGCTGATTTACTTTCAGGATGTAACAATTATTTTACACTGGGTGAATGTGTGCATATTGTGGAAGGTTGTATTATTTCACTCACAAATCCCTTAATAAGACATTACATTCCCCAGCGTATTGCCTCACCCTGCATCCCATCCTGATTGCACATGCTTCGGCTTGAGAACAAAGCTGGAGCCAAAAAAGGGGAGTTTAAACTTGTATTTTTTCCCATTGATACTGTGTTTAAACCAGTCATCCCTTTTAGTGYGAGACCCCTGCTGAAAAGAGAATAATGAGTGGGTAAGGAGTAGAGATCTAGTTACACTGGTCGGATGCATAAATTCATGTTCTGTGCTTCTAGACACGTCTCATTTGTTGAATCAGCTCTTATTTTATTATTACAAAGTGGTCTCAATCACCTTATGATTTATTTCTTAATAAAAAGAATTTAGAAAGTCATATATATCATTTACACTCTGTGATTGTACATAAGATCCTAAACATAACTCCCAGTGCAAGTGTCATTTCCAGTCACCTCCAACCCATCCCTTTCTTCCTTTGGTACCACCTGCCCATGCTACACCTTGGTTCAGTTATGTCAGTGTCTGTTCTGAATATTTGGAAGGAGGACCCATTTGCAATACCATGCTAACTTTCTAAACCTTCAGAAAGAGCTTCAGTACTCGCCAAACTCCAGTGCAAGAGGCTTAGATGAGATGCCACTCTTATCTCTTTGAGTATGTATTACGATATAATAGCTTTATGAAGCCTCACCCAGGCAATGCTCCCAGTGAGTTGGTGCTGGAGTTTGCATCATGCTGAAATTGATGTTCACCCCCTTTTCTGGAAGAACTTCATGCTACAGAGATTTATCTTCTGTCTCGCTCCACTATACCATACCCCTCTTCCAGGAAACCCATGGYTGCTTCTTTAGCAGGATTTGTTGAGAAAATGAACACAGGGAACTGGTCTTCCCATGAGAGGGGAAGAAGGGTCAAAGCAAGGGTCTGGCTATGTTCTTTCATGCCTTGCACTTGGTGTGCTGCCCAGGATCAAGGTCTGCCTGTGCTAACAACAGTGTAGAAAACTCCTGAAGAGGAGGGTAGCCTCCCATGCACTCCTCGGTCTCTGTGGGTCACACAGATGACCTGACAGATGGGCTAATCAGGCAGACCTGGTGGAAAATGAGGTAACGTAAAACAAACAAGTCATGGCGTGCTTGCTGCTTCAGCAAAGCCAGACGTCCCTGCACCTTCATCCCCTCTCTGGCCTCCTACTTACCCTCTCTGGTATCAGCCTTTGCCTTTTTCCTGCCCTGAAGAAATTCTTCCTCCTTCCCCTTACGTTCGGGATCACAGTCCCCACGTCTCACCTGCACATACCCTCTGGCCAGCTGAGTTTAACACCCATAAAGTCCTCTACAAAGCTGTTCCTAGTGATAAACTCAGTGCTTCAACCACTCTTCCCAAAACCAAACCACTATTTCTTCAGCAATAGGAACATAGTTTATTACACCAGCAGCAGAGCACCTGTTATTTAAAGCTTTACCACCCATCCTCTAATAGAGACTGAGGGATGCCTCGCCCTCCAGCCAGCTACATTTACACTACTGTTATACATTTTCTCCATCACCGAACAGCCTGTGGCCATGACGCTAAACTTCCTTAGCCTCCAAGACAAATTGTGTATTGGCAATAGTCCCTAGTTTGCACTAACCTCCAAATTGCTTGGGAATTTTATGGAAGAGCACCAGCTAGCCTGGGCTGCGCTGGGTACAGTTTTAACAGTCTAGCATAGTAGATAATAAAATTTTACTGTCCAGTGGCATTTCCTGATATGGTTGGACAGTACAGACACCCCAGGGAGCTCTGTTAGCTGCTGGCCGATGGAGGAACCATTCCTTAGAAGTCCATGGAGAGGAAGTGTGGCCAGACTGCATCTCTTTTCCAGCTGTAGAACTGGGAATTCTTCCTTTTGTGGTGAAATTCTTCCTGCTTTCCTATCTCTCTCCTCCAAGAGAATGTCTGTGTGGAGAAGCAATCTGGATTTAAAAAGCTAGATTTGAAAATTGTTCAACCATATTTGTCCATCAGAACAGGAGGAATAATTGTCTTGTCCCTTCATGCCTGCTGCTAAGCAATTCTTCTCCATGGTCCCATGAGGTGTTCATGAATATATGAATGAAGAAAGGTGGTACACGCAAGGAAGCCAGCTGCACATTCGCATAGTGAAGGTGTGCGTTTCCCTGCTAATGTTCCCATAGAAATGGGCCATGTCAGATTTACACAATGAATATGAAAAGGTGCATATTTAAGATCACGAGCTCACTGCCTTGCCAGAAGTTTGATAGAAAAGCCATGCACTGCTCCCTCCCACCACACACTTGTGGGGGTCTCATGCCTGTAAAAATCTGTTTCTATTAACCTGTCACATAGATGACAGTTCATCACACCATCCCACAGTCAGGCAGCAGAAAATTCTGCAGAGCTGAAGATGCAAGACACTCGATCTTTGTCGTGGTTTAACCCCAGCCAGCAACTAAGCACCACACGGCCACTCGCTCACTCCCCGTTCCCGGTGGGATTGGGGAGAGAATCGGAAGACTAAAAGTGAGAAAACTCATGGGTTAAGATAAGAACAGTTTAATAATTGAAAAAAAAAATTATTATAATAATAATAATAATAATAATAATTGCAATGAAAAGGAAAATAACAAAAAGAGAGAGAAATAAAACCCAAAAAAGACAAGTGTTGCAAATGAAAACAATTGCTCACCACCCACTGACTGATGCCCAGCCTGTCCCCGAGCAGCAGCCCCCTGGCCAGCTTTCCCCCTAGTTTATATGCTGAGCATGAAATTGTATGGTATGGAATATACCTTTGGTCAGTTGGGGTCAGCTTTCCCAGCTGTGTCCCCTCCCAACTTCTTGTGCACCCCCAACCTACTCACTGGTGGGGTGGTGTGAGAAGCAGAAAAGCCCTTGACTCTGTGTAAGCGTTGCTCAGCAGTAATTAAAACATCCCTGGATTTCCAACACTGTTTTCAGTACAAATCCAAAACATAGTCTCATACTAGCTACTATGAAGAAAATGAACCCTACCCCAGCCAAAACCAGCACAATCCTCCAAGACACTGTTCATATTTTCAAGCGAATTTAACACATAAAAAAATCGTGGAGGTGACCAGCATCTTGCACTTAATCTCTGAAGATTAACATCAAGGTCAGCTCCCTGTATAGGCAGACCCACCAGTTGCCATCAGCCCTGATGCAGAAAGAGCTACCTCTGAGCTAAGAGGTTTGGTTACAGCTCTGGGCTCCAGCTGAGGCTGTCAGATTTGGGGCCAGCTATGGTCATGGAGTTTGTAATGTCAGTCCCCATCCACRTGGAAATGAACATCTCACAGAAGTCAAAATCCAAGCATCATCTTGTGCCAGTTTTAAGCATTTCTAACAAGAACTGCGTGTGAACCACTTATTGAAGGACAAAAGGTTTATTATATACATAACTATATGTTTCAAGGGGAAGAAAAATGTAGGTTGATTCTGCTTGTCTGATCTCCACCCCTCTCTTGCCTCCCTTGAATTTCTCACATGGTGGTGTTGAAGCAGAAAATTGCTGTCAGCCCTTGTTAGAGGGCTGCAGCAGCTAGTACAAGGCAGACATACAGTTTTCCAGAGGAGTACACTTGCTCCAGCTCCTTCTTTGCAACCAGATTGCTAATGGACTCACTGCTTATCCAGTTACAGAGCTCCGCACAGAAAGCTGGGGAAGTGTTTATGGCTCCAAAGGCTCATAAAGGAGAACGGTAAAATTATTCCTGCTGACTGCGCAGCAGGGAATTGAGAATACAACTAGCTCTAATACTACTGTTCAGACACTTGATGCTTCCAAGTTAAAGAGCAAACTACCTAACTGCAGCAATACACATGTCCAAGGTAAAGCATAATATCCCTTACAGAGGATTTTCCAGTGCCTTGTGTACGTGGCAAGAAGAAATTTACATGCACTTATGATTTTACTGTATTGCTTTTTTTAAGAAGATTGCTGCTGTTTTAACAATTTTAATTCTGCTTCATGATGTTGCCTTTACTGTCCCAATTCTACTTTTTGGGGGATGTGGGGGGATCTTGTGCTTGTTAAATTCCCTATAATTTTTAACTTTTCTAAAATGGGATGCACAATGGATCAAGCTTGAGACATGAATTTCTGAATGCCACTTCCCTGACTGAGGGTTTTCTAAATCCACTGAGATAACCATAGTGGTCATTTTGCTTTTAAAATTCAGGAACCCAATTCTCATATTGGGCAATTTTTCTGACTTAGACTGTCTATGTTTTCTTGAAGGAAGATAAATACAGTAGTAGAGTGCAAATGAAAACCACTCCCATTGTACACCACTTCTAGAGACTGGAGACCATTAATTAAAAATCATGCAGAATTTATTAACGTTTCACACCAGTGCAGCTGCTGCAATGTGAAAAAAATCACCATATTTTTCAAACCTTTCTGGAGCTAAACACAATCAATTATATTCTGAGGCAGCAAAATGTATTTAATGTTCTGAACTGCCTAACACTTACTTGTAACACTTCAAGGTTGGCACTAAACAGGACTCAGTAGGCTGCCCAGAAGTCTTTGACTAGCATTTTGCTCATAATCAGTTCCTTGTAATTAAGAAAACATCCTCTTGCTATGAGGAAGGCAAAAAAACAGTTGTTCTGTCCATCATGTTAGTTGTCTCCATTAAGTAGTCCTTCAAACTGTTCCTCATAGAAGAGGTGACTCTGTACAGCATTTTGCCCCTCTTTAATCCATTAATAAACCAGATGGTAGCTAGGAGTATGAGAGTACATCTGTTGGGGAGGGAGTGAACGGAGCTGCTTATCATTTTCATTAAATCTTTTTTGTTTTTTTACATATCCAGTAGTTTGCAGTTGGCACTGAGATCTTCCACTTTGATGTTGCATTAATGTTGCCAAGGTCATGCTGACAATGAGTTCAGTGGCTGGAGAGGATAAATATCTGCATGACTACTTCCACTGAAGGAAAACTGTTTGCAGTGTGACTAATGAACTGTAGTCTATTGTACATGTATGCATTGTATATATATAAAGATTTAAAAAGTCACTCCTGCTGCACATGGCATCTGGAATAGAGCTCAGGGTCCTCATATTCAGAACTCAGCCAGCTGAAGGAATATCTCTTCAGCCAGAGCAGAGGTGACACACATGAAACCTCCTGAAAAAACCCATTTACACAATGCTAGCCATCAAATGAGGAAATGTGAATAAAGGAACTTTGCATTTCTCAGAGTCTTTTTAAGAGTGTTAGAGACTCTGGACTAATTCCCCCAGTTTCCCCAAACAACTTGGACAAAACCTCCAACTCCCACATTCCAGGTCATACAAGAGCACCTCAAGGGCTTCCCTCAGCATGGCTTTGTCTTGTATCAAAGTGTCTCATTCATCAGCAATATGCCTCAGAATTTTTGCTGTAGGACAGTCATGTATTTTCGTGGCTTCAGGATGTGTAAAAGATTTGGTTTTTTTCTCACGTCACAGAAGGATGTTTGGATATGGTAAATTAACTTCTGTTTCTAGTCCTTTGTTTCCTGATAAGGCCTGGGGTTAAAATATATGATGTACACTGCTGGCACTTGTCTGCTGGCACTGATCGTTGAATCATTTCCCTTGTTCACTTGAAGTTACATGTAAAGGATGAACCAAACCCAGCTGTTACTGAATTACTTGCAATTAAAAAGAAAATCTGTGAGAGAGTGATTGACACAACAGCTGACGTAAAGGCTGTGGTGTACTGAAGACTTCTTACCTGTCTTTTGTATCTCATCCTTTGAGATGATCCTCCTAATCCAGCAAAGAATAATGCAAAAATAACACAGGGCTGGAAAAGATCTCCTGGCCACTGAGTCCTTCCTTTTTCCATTTCAGGCACCATGCCACATGAACTCTTTACTGCCCTACTGAGATCTGCACCTGCTCTATTATACCGCGGTCAGACGTCAGGCACCATCTCACAGGGCCGCCACTCTCCCTTGCAATACAGTAAATGCCAAGTTTAAAGTTTATAAGGATAGAAAGACAATTTCCCAGTGGACTAAGAAATTACAGGAGCATCATGTATAAGCTACTTAAAAGCAACAATTCGCCAGGCTGATAAAGAAACCCAGTGCATTTATTTCTCCTCAAAATAAAAGTGGCAAATATTAGGTCAAACGTAAAGAGGATCTGCAGGAAGGCATAAGTATATTAATGAGGCCAGCAATAGCCTGATACCCAGAGTAGGAGAAAACGAGGGGAGGCGGTGGCACTGTTGAAGAGGAGGATTACATTTCCCCATCTGAATAAGATGGTGAATTCAATGCGCATCTGCTTGTTGGAGAAACTGCAGAGGACAGCTGTGCTGGATCTGCTGTCATCTGGGGTAGCCCCAGCCAGTCCAGACCTAAAAGAGCTCTTCCACCTGACTTCTGCCAAGCGTCCTCCACCAGGTGTGCAGTCAAAATGCATGGAGGCTCCAACCATTGCAGGTAGAGGATGGAAAATTTAGACTCTCCATCCAAATTTCAGAGGAAATTTGTTTGCAGATCTGCTCAGCCAGATGTGTCAAAAGTCTTCTGAGGTTGCTGATAATGAAAGTTATGCATTGAAAACAACCTGGAAATGTTCATAGACACACAGTTAAAGCAGGGACTTTTACACAGCTTCCAGCGGGCTGGGGGCTGCTCGGCACTGGGGGTGTTGTGAGGTGCCCATTGCAGCAGCAGGGCAGGGAGACAGGGAGCAGAGCAGCTGGGGCAGCCCCAGCCCTGGGCGTTGGGCACCTCCCTGGGGACAGGGACGGGCACAGGCTAGCATGTCCTCCAGCGACATTCAGGAAGTTATCACAAGTCCAAAGGGGTTTGTGGGCTCAGCCTTCACCTTCCCCTACCCTCCGTTTATTTCTAAATGGCCAGACCTGGGCTTGACTGCTGTTCCCCAGGCTGGGAAAAGCTGCGTGTTAGGAAACACTGCAGGAAATCCTTCGGATGAGAGGAGACGGGGCAGAAAGCATCGCTTGGTGGACTCGACTATCAAGTCCTGCTTTCTCAGCATCTTCATGCAGCTGAATCACTAAGGAACAGCAGCTCACAGCCGGTTCAGAAAAGCTCCCTGAGGACCCGAGACAGGCAAAGAGACCTTCACAGAGCTGCTCTTTGCAGAGCTAAGCTGAGGAGAGGGTGGGGTGGGTGTCTAAAGTGGAGTGATGCAAGACACTCAGCAATGAAGAGGAAGGATGCTAAATGGCTTATTTACAACATCATTTCCTCTTGACTCGCAGATGYTATCAATATTTGTGCATGTGTGATATGCTTCTCTAGTTCCCTCCAATTATGTCCATTTTCTATGCCTTAATAAACAGATTTCCTATAATTAGAGGGAGCTAGCRGGGGGATGATCTACCTGCACAGGGCACTGCTCCGTGAGTGAGGGCTGGACCTTGCTCAGTCACTTGTGAAAAGCAGTCCTAGATATACTGAACCTGACCCTTTTAGCTGCTATTAATTACCTGGCAGAGAGGTTACAATTGTCCTGGTATATTTACCCTGACCAAGTTTGTTTCTGGACACCCCTGTGAGCTCTGGTAATTGAGTATTCAAAAAAGCATCGAAGACACTAATTGATTCTGCTGTGGAGCTGCTCCAATCCTTTTCCTCTGCTCTTAGACCAGCAGTAATAAAACTAAGATTTGTTACAGAGATAATAAGAATTTTAGCAGGCAATCTTACTAAGTCCTTTAAGGAACAACAGAGTGGCAGGACACGATTGAATGGCCCAATTAACCTCAGCGTAGTATCATCAATTGGCAATATAGAAGGCAAATGCTAGAAGTTCCTCATGTAAGAAGATCATTCAATCCTCTGCCATGAATACCCACATTTTAGAGATGACCAGAACGGTGATGTAGGCACCTCTTTTACCATCTCTGCAGTTTAGATACCAATTTATGGAGCTTTTTCTGGCAAAATAACAGTGGCAGAAAAAGTGCAATTTTGAAACTAGCCCTTGGTCTAGGAGAAATTTGACTTTTGGATATAAATAGCAGCAACACCTGCCTAACCTAAATGCTCATTTTACTTTAAACTAGTTTAATTTAAGCAATAGAAGTTACACTTACTTTTAATGGGCAGCAGCTGTTCATTAAATTTATAATGACATTTAGATACCCTGGTGATAGACATTCAGAAATATCATATACATAGAGACAGAAATTCATTAGTAGCATTACTGAGATGGCTTGGAAGGGAAATGAACTTGAAAAGAGACACTTGTTTCAGCTCCATCTGCAGTTTGAAAACCCGATCTGTTTTCTAAGGCATATAAGTGCACTTCAGAGTGGTATTAGCCAGAGCCCATCCTACAGAAAGTCTGAAGAATTTTCCTTGCAAAGACATACACACTCTTAGGATTTTTCTGCTAAATGATCATGGTACTACTACCACTGAAATCTATGTTGGTTTCACTTTCAATTATATACAGATATACAGAGATATATGAATATAGTATAGAGAAGTAAATTATTTCCACAAAGGAAGTAGTGAGTGCATTAGAGTTTATGCACACGACAGTATATGCATGGCAGAGGAGCCATTTCTAATGGGCCCTGGCTTTGTCCTTCTGATGCCAGCGAGAATTATTTTTATCAACTTCAGTAGACAAAAGGTTTGACCCACATATTAGGGATTAACACATAAAAAAATTACAGAACTCTAGTAACAGAATAGCCTTATTCTTTCATTATTATGAATCCTGCATTCAGTCTCTTCATCCATTAATTGCACAGTAATATTCATCTCCAGTCTCTTAGCTTGGGCCTTTTCCTTACATCAAGTCCATTTCTCCTCTTTAAAAGTAGTACTGCTGGAATCCACCTGTGCCCTCTGRATCATCTGCACGCATGAGGTACACACTTCACAGCCTGGGGAACTCAGCATGGCCATTGTCAGGGCTAAAAATGTTATTCCTACTTGCATGTCACCAGCATTAATAAGGTAGCCAGGGTCAACCAAGGTTGCTGTGTAAGAACCCCACGGCATTTCAAGTAGTCTGCAGTGACACTTTTGCAACTTTTTTGACTTCGGTGGGATTGCCAGATGTTATCCTTTGCATTTCATTAAGCAAGTCTGTTGATTAAACACAGAAAAGGACTAGAACATGACTGGATTAGAAGAAAACATGTAAAGTGACACACAAGAACGTGCAGCAGCTTTGCTAGCTTGGTTCAGCAAGGGTAGAAGCAACACATTGTCATTCCCTTTAATAGATATGGCCCTGATGATGCAGCCTACATCTGCATTATCTAATAGCATGGATCAGTAAGAGCAGATCTATAGAGTTAAAGAGTCTGAGAACCTGACATCCACACAGCACTCATCCCAGGGTTTTCTTTTGCCTTTTTCTTCAGAACGGCTCTAGTCCACTCTTATGCACTGAATACCTGTTTGTGGCTGCAGTGCACTAGCTATGCTACCAGAGAGCATTTTCCACTTCAGTTTCATGCACAAAGAATCCAGTGCACGTCTTCAAAAACTGCTCATGGTGAGAACCAAAGCACAGTAAGTGTGAGTAGGGAAATTTGCTTCAAAACACACTTCTGACCTAAAATAAAGCATTGAAGTAGATAAAACCATATAAAGCAGATTTGTTATATATAGAAGAGACAGCTTCATACTGGAACTGCTCAGAGAAGGACTGCATTTGAATAGCTCTGATGAATTAGAAGCATCACACCCTCACACAGTTCCCTCTGTGCATCTCTCATTTTCTCTGTTGAATAAGTCCTAGTGTGGCAGGAAACTCATTAGCAAATTCTTTGCTGAAAGTAATGCTTATGTAAGTTGAAGACAAGCACATTATCAGAAGAAAGTTTTGATTAATTTGCTGTTCATTATCTGTACACCTCGGTGACTACATAGTAAATTCTCTTTTGAAGACAACCATAAAAATTATACACAGCTGTATTTTTTGAGAATCTAGTGTTCTGAGAACATTTAATTACCTCTAACGAATGTTCGGTATTTGTTTACATCAGGTCCCCATTTAAACTCTGCAGCACACGCTTGCAGGAGGACTGGCAATCTGAGGTCCCAGAAGGCTTCTTCCAAGAAAACTATCATTGTGGAGCCATAAAAAGTCTTCCTGCTGTTAAAATGTGGCTAGGGTTGTATGTTGTGTCACCCATGAATCAGAGCTAGAGAAYATATATCAGCTGTTCCACAGAGAACTTACGGGAATTACTTTTTCCAGCAGGTCAACTGGGATGCTTACTATGATGAACCTTAATCTGGATCATGCTTGCTTAGTATCCAATGTCATTGCAAATCCAAAACTTTGACCCTACTTCCTTTAATGACACACATCTTTTGGTGAACTTTGTCAGAATACCTAGCTAGTTTGACTACTAAACTGGAGACGTCTTTCTTTTTATCAGATTAACGGATGGGGTTTATTGCAAGGAAAGAAGCAGCAACTGAGTAGCTTTGCATTTTTCCCAGGGAAAAAAGAGTTTAAACAAGGGATTTCTTTCTGTACTGCATCTGTGTGCTCCTCCATTTTAAGGGTATTGTGATGATGAAGACATCATCAGTGTTTTGACTACATATACTAGCTACAGGTGCTGTATCACTCACAGTAAAAACAGCTGCACCTGTAACAACACTGTGCCAAGCTGGTAATAGGTAGTTGTCGTGGTTTAACCCCAGCCAGTAACTAAGTACCACACAGCCGCTCGCTCACTCCCCACCGGTGGGATGGGGGAGAGAATTGGAAGAGTAAAAGTGAGAAAACTCGTGGGTTGAGATAAAGACACTTTAATAGGGAAAGCAAAAGCCACGCACACAGGCAAAGCAAAACAAGGAATTCATTCACTACTTCCCATCAGCAGGCAGGTGTTCAGCCATCTCCAGGAAAGCAGGGCTCCATCATGCATAACGGTGACTTGGGAAGACAAACGCCATCACTCCAAACGTCCCTCACTTCCTTCTTCTTCCCTCAGCTTTATATTGCTGAGCATGACGTCATATGGTATGGAATATCCCTTTGGTCAGTTGGGGTCAGCTGTCCCGGCTGTGTCCCCTCCCAACTTCTTGTGCACCCCCAGCCTCCTCGCTGGTGAGGTGGGGTGAGAAGCAGAAAAGGCCTTGACTCTGTGTAAACACTGCTCAGAAATAACGGAAACATCTCTGTATTATCAACATTGTTTTCAGCACAAATCCAAAACATAGCCCCATACCAGCTACTCTGAAGAAAATTAACTCTATCCCAGCTGAAACCAGCACATTCTCCACCCCTTATTCCATACCATTTACATCATGCTCAGGTCCCACACTATCATCCAATATGTCCTCATTAACCACCACCCCCCTTCCCATCCTTTGATATAATACACAGATATCATTGGCTTAGTCTATGGATGACCCTTGTAAAATGTCTGTAAAATGTCCATAAATGTCCACAAAATGTCCATTGAGTTCATTTAGTCCATGACTTTGGGCTCAATCTGTTATGGTGGTCACTCAGGACAGGAGAAGTGGTGTGTTGTGTGGAGTTATTGGGCACCAAAGTCAGCTCAGGTTGGGTCACTGCTGCACTTGCACTGCTTCTTGTGAGGCTTGTCCTCCACTGGTTCAGGTGGTTCCTGCTATGTAACTCCTATAACACACAATTCAAATCATGGGTTACAACAATTTAGAGGCATTTCCATTACAATCTTTTGGTCCCTTTAGGCCAGGTTATAGGGTTTAACATTGCAATGAACTCCTCCCCTTGCCCCTGCTCTGGCTTGGACTTATCCACAGACTGCAGTCCCTTAGGGGWGTACCTGCTCCAAGTGGAGCCTTCTCTATGAGCCACAGTCTCTCCAGGGGTATACCTGCTGTGGCATAGACTTATCCACAGCCACAGTTCCTACAGAAGTAAACCTGCTCCAACATGGCCTTACCCATGGCTGCAGGCCCTCCAGGGGTGTGCCTGCTCTGTTGTGGGCTTATCCATGGCCAAACACTTTGAAGTGCTCCAGCATGACCTCATGCACAGCCACTGATGCTTCAAGGTGTACCTGCTGCAGCATGGACTTATCCACAGCCACAGATGCTTTGAGGTGTACCTTCTCCAGTGTGGACTTAACCTTGGGCCACAATCCCTTCAGAGGTATACCTGCTACAGCACAGACATAACCACGGCCACAGACGCTTTGAGATGTACCTGCTCTGGTGTGGACTTATCCACGGCCACAGATGCTTCGGGGTGTCCTGCTCCCACGTGGACCCATCCACAGGTCACAGTCCCTTCGACTCGAGTTCACACTGGAGTTCCAGCCTGGCAAGTACAGCAGCACAGAAACAGCAGCGATGCCCTGGCCATCTGCCAGCCCAGGCGCATCGCCATTGCTGTTATCAAAATGTTCCCAGGCACAGCCCAGTAAGGTGATAAGCAGTGCAGCAGTACAGCAAGCAGCGAAAGCAAAAAGCAGCCACGAACAAGCACTAGACTCTAACATACAGTAAGGCAAGCAAGCCCCATGGCAAGCACAGGAGCCTGCCAATTAATAGCTAAACAGCAATAACAGCTATAAATTCGACCTAGCACATTACAATCAAACCTGTCATTACCTTGAACCCTTTGAGCCCCATGTTGGGCGCCAAACAGGACTGTCGTGGTTTAACCCCAGCCGGCAACTAAGCACCACGTAGCCTACTCACTTCTTGTGCACCCCCAGCCTACTCGCTGGTGGGATGGTGTGAGAAGCAGAAAAGGCCTTGACTCTGTGTAAGCACTGCTTAGCAATAATGAAAACATCCCTGGATTATCAACACTGTTTCCAGCACAAATCCAAAACACAGCCCCATACTAGCTACTGTGAAGAGAATTAACTCTATCCCAGCCAAAACCAGCCCAGTAGTTATATTTGGCTAACATAACCTGCTATTAGATAGAGTATTCTTTACTGCAGTGCTACTGTGTATTGTCATAAGAATGACCTTTTCATTCATTTATTGTTTCTAAGGGGAAAATTAAAGAGTCCCTGTGCACTGTATGTATTTCTAGGTTTCTAAAGAGCTTTCTGATACTTAGGACAAGAGCACTTCTACAAATGTAAGTGAGTGCATTCTCGTTTTCTCCACAGTTTGCCACCTGCTTAATTTTTCAGTAGGCTTGCACAGAGTATGATTTTCCTTTCACTTGGTTTCAGCTAAGCCTGGTCTGCTCAAAAACCTGCTCACAAGTTTCACTCAACTGCTGAGCAAAGATTGACTGGGGTGACTTGCCAGTTAATAATTGATTAAAAGAAAATGGCTCTTCCTCCCAGAGTTCTCCTCATTTTGCCAGTGTGTAACATCAGATAAGTGGGAGGTGGAGTGGTCTGCTATCACTGCTTCTGTTCCTGCTTCTGCTGGAGCAGAGGGCAGTGAGTACTGACCAGCAAAAAGACATCAGAAACACAGCATGGTATTAACAGCTTTTGCTCATTAAGGAGAACAAAGAGCCATATTTCAGGGTAACGGCACAACATCTGCCAAAAATCTGCACAGAGCAGTTATAAACACAAATGAGTACTCTGTGTGCACATGCAGGTAATGGCAAACTTCAATCAAATAACTTGAGTGAGTAGGTAGCTTTCCAAACACCTCCCCGGCTTTCATCCCAAGGCACAATGATGTGCACAAATCAAGCAGCTCAATAGCATTACCCTATGGAAATGTGTCCCCAGAGTCCAATGTTCCCTCTTCCTTCTCCAGTACCCCCAAAATGACTCCTGTTAAAACCACAACTTGTTACAGAGATAAAAAGAACTTGAGGAGTCTTGTCCTTATATCTTCATCAATTAAGAAGGAAGAAATTTAAAGGCATGAAGCATGGAGAAAGCCAATAGGAAACTCTTGGAGCTCTGTAAAACACTTCTTCCTGCCTTGCTGTTAAATCAAATGAAATATTTGTTTCAGCTCTTTCTCTATAGACAGACAAGATTTGAATACCTTCAGTTTTGAACTATTGTTATTAATACTAACAGGGGGTTAGATACGCAAGGGATCTTAGACAGCTGCCCTCCAGCCCTCTGATCTACAGCCCCAGGGAGGGAGCCTCGCTGGCTTACACAGGCTGGAAATAGTGCAGCGTTTCTGAAAGAGATATGCAAAAACTGGTACTCCAGGGAAAAGCCACCTAAGTCAGCAAAGTGGAAAAGCCCTGAAAAGGGTGTCTTAAGATTGTCCCTATTTGTGACTCTTAGCTCCAAATCTTTGCCCATACAGGTAAGCACCGAAGTCCACAGGGAAATGGAGGTGGCCTTTCAGGCATCGGTGTTGTACCAGGCAATCTTCTTCTGACTCTAGGTATTACACTGGGTGCTGATTAATGCTGAGCCGGTGCCACAATGTTCCTGAATCTCTCTCTGAGTTTGTTTCTTTCCTGAACTGATCAGGAAACAGCCCTTTCATTCAAAGCTCTGATGGGGATCTGCTTCCCCTGTTGGTGTCTGTGGCTAGCTGAGATGTAGAGATCTGCATTTAGCTCCTGCTTTTGTCCTAACAGGGTTGAACTCCGAGCATGAGAGGACCCTGTCTATGCAGCTATAGGCTCCTTTGTGGGCTGCAAAAAACGTGTCTCCTTCCTGCTGTAAAAGCCATTCATTTCTGCATGGAAGAGGAGGACAAACACTTTCTCTGGTTAGTGGTTGAGGATGCTCATCTGAGAGAGGAGACACCCAAGTGCCACTGACTATGTGGTTTATATCAAGCAATTTTCAATATAAGACTACCACAGATAATCTGAGGAGTACATTTTTATAACTGTCCAGGAATTAAAATGGGCTGCCAAAAGGGTTTCACATTTAGTAACTGTTGCAAATGAAGCCATTTTGTCTCAGCAGGGCCATGTCAGTGCAGCACTCCACACTGGCTGACGCAGCTTGCCTGGCTTCTGTGGTCCCAGCCGGAGCAGCAGAAACAGTTCAGGTTTCTCCATACGGCACTGAACTGTGTGGCACTGACACATCCGTTACTTCTGCATAAAGGAGACTTGTTCTGAAGAGTTTTGTTTCCCACCTGAGCCATCTCACTGACACCAATAAAGTCCTGCCAGCTGACATCCCGTGCCCTTACAATTAAAAGCAGGTGTGCTTCAGCAGGAGTGGCACCTAAATTCAGAGTATTTTTCTTTTGAGCAAATATTACAGGAATAGCCAGGTGTATTTTGACTCTGCAACCTACTGCTGCTGAGTGGTGCGGTTGACACGCCTGAGGGACGGGATGYCATYCAGAGGGACCTGGACAAGCTCAAGAAGTGGACCCATGTGAACCTCATGAGGTTCAACAAGGCCAAATGCAAGGTCCTGCACCTGGGTYRGGGCAACCCCTGGTATCAATACAGGCTGGGGAATGAAGGGATTGAGAGCAGACATGCCAAGAAGGACTTGGGGGTACTGGTGGATGAAAAGCTGGACATGAGCCGGCAATGTGCGCTCGCAGCCCAGAAGGCCAACCGTATCCTGGGCTGCCTCAAAAGAAAAGTGGCCAGCAGGTCGAGGGAGGTGATTCTGCCCCTCTCCTCTGGTGAGACCCCACCTGGAGTACTGTGTCCAGCTCTGGAGTCCTCAGCACAAGAAAGATATGGACCTGTTGGAGCAGGTCCAGAGGAGGGCCACGAAAATGATCAGGGTGATGGAACGTCTCTCTTATGAAGAAAGGCTGAGAGAGTTGGGGTTGTTCAGCCTGGAGAAGAGAAGGCTTCGGGGAGACCTTATTGCAGCCTTTCAAGGGGGCTTATAAGAAAGATGGGGACAAACTTTTTAGCAGGGCCTGTTGCAATAGGACAAGGGGGAATGTTTTTAAACTAAAGGAGGGTAGATTTAGACTAGATATAAGGAAGATATTTTTTACAATGAGGGTGGTGAAACACTGGAAGAGGTTGCCCAGAGAGGTGGTAGATGCCCCATCCCTGGAAACATTCAAGGTCAGGTTGGATGGGGCTCTGAGCAACCTGATCGAGTTGAAGATGTCCCTGCTCATTGCAGGGTGTTGGACTAGGTGACCTTTAAAGGTCCCTTCCAATCCAAACTATTCTATGATTCTATAAGTAACTCCATTACCTGAAATACATAAAATAATCTCCAGAAGAATGTAGTGCAGTATTCCAGCAGTCTCAAGASTGATTAGGGACTGCACGGTTTTAAAAACAGCCCAATGTGCTTTCAAATCAGGTTTCTTGTAGCCTTCCATATTACAGCCAGACCTAGCTTAGCACGTCATGGAAAAACAAGATGGACTTTAACAAAAAAAGCCTTGTCAGCCCTTCCAGCTTTCCCACTACATTTCTTTATTCCATTTAAAAGAGCCTGACCTTTTTTCTTTTGTATTGGTCTTCTATTCTTACCATACTGCACAACTGAAAGATCTGACATCCTTAGCTTCTAAGGTATTCGTTTTCACCAAACTATTCTAAGAAAGAAAATTCATGAGTGGGAAACTGAAGCACCAGAGCTCCGAAGAGTTCCCAGAGCCATTCAGGAAGTCAGTTCAGAGAGCACTGAGCCCAGACCTCCTAAGTCTAACAGCAGGACCTCAGCTATACAATCATCCTTCCTTTCAATTGCACCATTTTACCTGTCCGGAGATCACTTTCACATGAAAAATCTTTTTAATCGTAAATATACTTATATTCAGTGTATGTTAATTCATAACAAGAAAAACAGAATATTTTTACTGATTTATGTTCATTCTGTATCAGGTCTTTATGAACACCAGAGCTGTAACTCATTCAGTAAAACAGGTATGTATTCATTTGAATGAATGCAAATAAGGAACATTGATTCCTTTGACCCCTTTAATTCGTTAGCCAGGCAGATTAGATTTTTAGATAAAGTCGAAGGGAAAAAATATACCCAAGGTGAATTTTGAAACTACTCTGTCAAACTGAAACTGATCCTGGAGTGATCCTTATCTGCAAACTACGGGATATTTGTTCCATTGAACGTCAGAAGGATAAAATCAGTCTAAAGTCTCATGTTAGCGATTGGCAGCCACTTAAGAGCACTGCACCTGAGAACAGGCTTTACTTTATTGACCATAAAAGTAAACAATGTGTCTTATCATTCTACTACGTAGGCAGCAAAATACTTGGAGATGGTAAATTTCTAAGTTTTCCAGTCTTTAAGTATACAATTTTTAATGGGCTAGCACTTTACTTAAAAGCAGTCCTCAGCGCAGACCTTGTAAAACCCAGCCATTGCATCAGTAAATATTCTGGCCATGTATTCAGACCTTCATTCCAGAATTGGGAGCTGGCTGAAAGGCAGGGACACGAGGTTCTTACAACCCAAGTGGAAATTTTCAAAGTGCTCGGTCTGATGGGGACCACCCTGGTCCCAAGGGCTTTACAACACAGCCCCTAAAGGCTGGCTGTATGGTATGGTGGCAGGGCACTTTAAAGTATTTCTCCTTGGAATATGTATGGCTCCTTTTACAATATAAAGAAGACCTAAGAATGGGGTAGCCACAGAATTGAGTTTTTCAAATAAGCCTGCAAAATTTGTCAAGGATTGTTGTAACACAAGGCCAGCCAGGCACCTGATTCCAGAAAAAGGGAAGCTCCCATACCCCAGTCTTTACCCACCAGCTTGTGTGAAGTATTCACTGGGGTGTGGGAGCTGAGATTATACCCTCCTGCTCTGCCCACGAGGATTTGAATACATGCCTCACACTTTCCAGGGGAGGAAAGCTCTCCCTTTCAGGTTATCACATATTCTCGGGGGTGGGGGAGGAGGAAGAAAGCCCACTTGCAATTTTTCCTGTTGGAGCTGCTCATTTTATATAGGATGATTAAATATTAATTGGCTGGAAAATAAGCATTACTCTCTAGACGCTCCTTTGGTCAAGGGGACACCTGTGTTTTGGTCCTGCCTCCCATTACTACCTGAACAGCAGTGGAGCGGGGACAGGAAAGCGGGTATCTCTTCTCCTGCTCTCTCCTCTCGCTCAGGTGAGTGCCCAGCCGCTGGGATGATGCTCCTTCTCTCCGGCCATAGGAACATGCAGCTACACAATGCAGTGTCAAACAGCTGCAAGGGGAGGATGGAGGAGAGCCCCAGCCTGTGGTACCCCATTGCCTGCTGCTGGAGCACTCACCCTTGCAACTGAGTACACAGGCAGAAAGGAGAGGGCAAACCAGCTCTTTCCACTCTTGGTGATGCAGGAAGAGCACAGGGAGAGGTACAAATCCTGAAGTAAGATAGATGCTTCACCAGGGTCCACAGCAATTGGAGTTCACTGGAGTCCAGAGCAACTGGAGTTTTTCTGGGAATCGTTCCCCTCTCCCCAGCTCAACGTACCCCTTACTAAAGAAAGAGGGATTTGAGGGAGACAGAAATAAGGAACAGTGGCATCTAGGGCTGCACTAGCAGGTTTCCTGAGCCTGGGACAAGCAGCATTAGAGTCTGAGATCTGGCATTCAGCAGGCGGCCTGACAGCCTCTGGAGAAGGGGCAGAGGACCCGTGTGCCCCAGCTTGATGGTTGCCTTATGGTCCACTCTAGACATCAATAAAAACATTGCTTTTCTTCCTTGGTTATTTAGCTTTGAATCACCCATGAAAATGGGAAAATATTCCTTGAAAAATTTATAATCTTATTTTCAAATGTGAGTCATAGAGCCAAGTGACTTCTAGATTCTTTGGTTACGCAGAAGAAATGAAAGACAAGAGATTCCTGCGCATAATGAGAATTTGTCACATCTATGGCATACCTGGCCGTCACCCTGCAAGCCCTGGTAATGGGGTTATGAGCAGGCAGAACCAGCATGGCAAGAGCTCTAGTGTCCTTTATCAGGTGCAGATCACCAGCAAGAAGCTCACTTATAAAACAGCAATTTAATTCAACCCTGTATTAAGCAAATATACTGGAACTCTTTCTATCTACTATGTAAATAATGAACTTTATGTCATGTATCATAGAAGACTGATTAATCCTTTCTTGCATTTCATATTATCCAAGTGTACTAAGTATGAAATCATGTCTTCGATGGCTTTAAGAGATACCTTTGGAAACACTGGGACAAATGTGCACACCACCATCCTCCATACAAATGTTTCAGGCTTTACTCAAAACCCTCTGGAGAAAACAGGATTCTTTCCTTCCAGGTCAGACTCTTGCTCTGCAGGCAACATTTGTACCGACACATTTAAAACAAAGCCTTTCTAAGCTTTGTCTGCATACAAATGAGGAAACATGGGGTTTGTGGGAAACGGGGTACACGCACCAATTTTGGAGGCATATTTACCACAGGTGCCAAAATCTTGAATATTGACCCTACAGGTCTTGAATCTGTAAGTGCCAGGAAATTACAAATAATAGTGGCTAACATAGAGGTGATTCCCACTTATCTCTATTTCTGAATGCCCTTCTTTTATTAGATTATTACCTTTGCTCTGCAGGAGCAGTTCTTCCCTCCCAGATCCACACTTTTTTAGCACAAGTGGGAACAAGAAACTGGCCAACCCATTTATAAGTGGGTTAGTCACTAATCCAACAGCAAATGCGGACCACCATGCAATAAACAAATTTAGACTTCAAGCCATTACACAAATATATAGCTTTAAGTCAGAGACCTCCTGGCACTGCTCGTCACTTTAATGAGGGGGCACTTAGGTGGCTTTTGTGCCCCTCCTTGACCTGGGGGTTCACCATTTTCCTACCTTCCCCTACTTGTCCTAGCAGGCATTAGAACTGCTGAAGGATTTCTCTAATTACTGAGAGTCGTTTGCTCCCCTAACCCAGCCACCTTGTTCCACAGAGGTGCCATGGCAGTTGTCAAACTGATTTTGCTCAGCCCATGGATCTCCCCGAGCTGGGGATCATCTGTCGGCCAGTTAAGCTGGCGTTAGGGCTGCTTTGTGTGGATGATACAGAGCCAAGCTGGGGGAGTGTTAGGGCAACGGTATTTGGGACTCCTTCCAGTTGTGTAAGATTTCTTGGGCATGGCGACCTGGTACTGGCAACAAGGTGCCTTACTGAGGCGAGGCTGCACGAGCTGATAAAGCAAGGGTATTTACTGCGAAAATCTTAAAGGACCTCTCTCCTTACGCTCCTCTTAATTAAAACCCTGAGCAAAAAAAACCCAGGGAGTAATTAATTTTCTTCTATTCTAACAACCACAGAAACTGACACATTTTAAGTTTTTGTTGGCTTTTTTGTTTTTGTAAACTAAAAAAAATGGGGTCTCCTTCCAAACCCAGAATATTCTGAATTATACACAAATGTTTGCTTAGAAAAGGGAGATGAAAAAAACCAGAAAAGCTGATAATGGAGACTGAAGCAGAGGTAGATCTCCCAGATTAGTACTCCCTGACAGCTAACTGCATTGCATAAGCAATGATTTAACTCACATTTTTATAAATGCCATGGCCTTAAAGGCATTAGAAAGACTTCAGCATTGCCAAGGAGAGCTACTAAAATGATTGCACCAAATTCCCTTTCACGATTCCAAATACTTTTATTTGCCAATGTAAAATACTTACAAGTGACCACTCCCTAACTGCTTTGTCTCTGCTTTAAAGCAATTGACTGTATAAAAACCTTGTATGCTACCAAGGGAAGGAATGAGTAATTTTACCTGGTGAGGATAACACCTGCTAACAAAAATAGAAACCTATATTTAGGTTCTGTTACTTCATGCCTGGTTAATCTGGAGAGCATGTCCGGGAGAGCAACTGGTGTTAACCAGTCTGATAGTGTGATGCCCGCAGCAATACGAACTCGTTAATCTTAAGTTTAAAATAGATCTTCACCAGTAATTCAAGTTAACTATGTCTGATCCAACTAGTTTTATCTTAGACTATTCGCTTCATTTCATCTCCTCTCTTTTGGTGCTGGGATGATTTGACCCTAATTTGATATAATGTCTTGATCATTATGTAGCCTGCACTGAATTGTAGAGACAGGGAATTTGTAGACTTTCCAAACCAATAGCTTGAGCTCAGTGGAGTCAAATGAAATATCAGAGATCTAAATTTGAAGACCCTTCAGGCCCAGTTATGTGCATGTTTTGGTGGCCCTTGCAGTTGAAATCATAAATTAGCTATGGTCCTGATCAAAAAATTATTTTATTCCACTTAGGAGGTTTAGGAAGAAGTTCACCTTCTCCCACCTTGAGCTACAGTACACACCATAAAAGGTCCTAAAACTGATGATGATAATCTTTTCTGCCTGCAGGAAAATGCCTTCATGAAGTGATAGTGAATATCTGCAGCTTCCATTGCTTTAATAGGGTTTGCGTGCACTTGAGTTTTGGAAAGTCATACAGTGTGCTCATAGGTGCCTAGACATAGACTTTGAAGCCTGATATAAATCTCTAAAGTGGAGTGTATCAGGCAATCTGACAAAACAATACATATTATTCTTTTGCCAGACTTTCCTACTCTTAGGTGAAGGAAAGACCCATTTGAAAAACTGAGCTGCAGTGTTACATTTTTACTTGTTTTCTAACATTTGTTAACAACTTTGGTTCAAAGCACAGAAAATCACATTGGGCATTCATTTAGCTTACATTATTAATAAATTTACTCAGCCTCAAGAGACCTTCAAAGATTTCTGTATCACAACATCAGGACTCAGAAGCCCATAACTTTTCCTCTTGAAGAAGTTTCAAACATGGAAGAAATGAGGTTTTTAGTTTGCTGGAATTCAGGCAGAAAAGGTAGCTCGTCCAGAAGCAGTTTTAAGATATTTCCTTATTATATAAACAAACAAGTTTGGGCCCCTTTCTTCTCTAAATAAACTTTTAAAAATTAAGTTCCACACTCTTTAGTTCTTCTCATAATATAAGACATGCTCTCAGCAGCAACCCTCCTCACTGGGATGGGAAGAAGTGAACATTACTTGGTCCTTTCAGCTCCTGACACCAGTGGCCCAGCCTGGTCCTCCCTGGCACAGGACACAAATGGCCGTGTGTATAGGTTGCCAGACACACCAGGTGGTATGGGCTGCCTGGGTGTGTAAAACCAGCAAGCAGACCAATTTGATCAAATGAATCCATCATTCTGCCTCCCAAAAGCATGTTTTTCCTTTTCTACATACATACTTTGTGACCATTTGACAGGGGAAGGATGAATAACATCCCAGAAGCTATGGGTCTGGGTACATTACAACCATATTAGTTAATGAAAAAGGCCTTTTCTCAAAGTTTAAAGACCTTCATACAACATTCAAGACTGTCTGCAGACCCCTCCCAGGCTGAAGCAGCTCTTCCCTATGCTCTGCACTAAGGAAAAGTGCAAAAATCCTGCCTGAACTTAGGCCATCTGCTCCCCCACAGGGGTCACCTCTGGTGGGGTTTCCTGGGCCATCTCTTCCACATGCAAGTCCCAGATACTTTCCAGCTGCCAACATTTTAGGATGTGTGCTTGTGCCTTACTGTCTTTTAAATACGTGGAGAGAGGAGATCATGAATGATCATTACCGGTGATCTCCCCTTGAAGAAGTCACCATTAGGAAAGCTTCCGCCGACTTTGTCGCCTAAAGAATCCAGCCTGCCCACTATGCCATCCTGTGAAATCAAAGCCTCCTCCCACTTTCTTGGATTGTATCTGCTTCGTACATTAGTTTTATGAACAGATGACCTTGAAGATTTATGGGTAGCAAAAGGGAAGAATATGAGTCCTGTTTAAGAAACTAGAGAAGTCCTTTGTACTACGGCTTTTATACCAACATGCAGAGCGTCAACAAGCCAGACATACATATGTTCATTGTCGCTCTGAGTTAAAAGAAGCCACACCCTGGCATCCAGGGAAGAAATGTGGCTTGCAATATTTAATAATACATCTTCAGGTTACTTGAAACATTAATTACAAAGATTAAAGATTAATCCTGCTCTATGAACTTGGCTTGTCAATGGAAAATATATGGTGAAAAAGGTTCTTGTAAATCTCTAGAAAAGTGCTGGAAAGGCTTGCTGAAGTTAGCAAACTTTTCTCAAAGGTAAAGGCTCTAAGTGTTTCAAAATCTTAAGAGCAACCATGCAAAACACTCCTAATTCCTGCACTTATCTGTACCCTAGATAATATCACGGGGAAGAGTCAGCCCAAAAGGCATGCAGGGTTTTCCTGAAATAAAGAGAATAGYGCAAGTTTGAATGGAAAATCGGAATGAGACTGCTCTAAAGTATGTGGGGTATGAACAGAGCAAGATTTTGGTTAGATGAGCATAAGCTCCATAGGGCAACTGCAGGACATGAATGGAGCTGGGCTAGTCTCGGTGCCAGCACAGATATTTACTTTCTGGCATGCCTGTCCTTCAGTCTGCAGAATGACTTCAAGAGCAGTTACGGAAGCTCTGGCTGCACCAAAATGGGAGCAGTTTGTCTTCATATGTATGGCTGGAGAAAGTCACCCCYATACAGGTGGAGGGAGAAGGTTAATCTCTTCTTAGGGCCTTCAGGTCTAACACAGGCTCTGTCAGACTGCAGTGTTGCTGGTGTTAAGCTCACATGTTTTGCTATTTCTCAGCTGGTTTATTCAATTCTTTGTAGCTTACYGGGAGATTTTCCTCTGCACATTCTGGCCACAGATTCATGTTTTGTTTCAGGCTGCAAAGGGCCTCATTTTGAGGGGACAGCTTTTATCTGCCACTTTTGCCTTCCATGCTTTTCCATGGTACAGAGCCAAGTTCTTCCTTACCCTCCTACAGGTTGTGGGAAGAGTAGGGACGTGATGAGCAGCAGAGGGACAGACATTTTGAAATAGTCATTCTGAAAGTGAGCAACTGAATATAGCGAGTGAGGCATTGCTGAAAAGTTGTGGGGAACCTCTGGCTATTATTCTCATTCGGCAAATCTGGGATAGGTTCACTGCAGACAAACTGGCATCRGGAGACAGCCCAGGCACCTGAATTAGACAGACGACTAGAAAACTGGAGCTGAAGTCAGTCTTGTGTTGCAATTAGGTGAAACTGAGAGAAAAACACATGGGCAAGGAAGTTTGTGCCCTGACAGGACAGCAGTCATTTTAAGTATTCATGACACATTTTTCCTGTATGGTTGAGTGCAAAACCTGATCAGTTGCTATGTCCACATCATGTACTTTTTCATTTCATTGCTTTGCTTAGTTTATAGCTATTTAAATATAGGATGAACTTTTCCTGATTTACATTGCTTCCACCTGGTCAAACTGGCAGTGCCACTGGTAGCCACTTCAAGTCCTTAGCTGAGAACAGAAAGCAAGCCCCTCAAAATCTTTTCATGGCAGGTACTAAATACTCTCTCTCACTGATGAGAAATAATGCAGCAGGTTGGACTGCACAGCCCTTGAACTTCTGCTGGCTCCCACACCACTGGTATTGCACGATGCACAGTGGGAACAGCCTTGCAATCCAGGTCGATCTCGATCGAGCAGTAACAAAGAACTTTGTCAGTTCTGAAAGAGGGCTGCGAGGCTGAAGTTATAAACTGATAACAAATTGGACATACGGCACTGTTGTGTTGTGGAAGTCTAATGTTTAGCTTCTGTTTGCTTTAACTTGCTAATATTTTCCATTCTCTGGCTGTTGTAAATGTCACTTCTTTCCACGATCACAAGGCCAGGCCCTGATCTTTGCACAGAAAAGGGTCCAGCTCTTATATCAAACCTGCTCCTCATAATCTTACTGCAAACCTTGGACAATTTTGATACGTGGTTATGTTATGAATTGTTGGAAGGAAAGCTTCTAATCCTGAACACTAGCGCAGGCAGGTAGAATGGATCGAATTTTGAAACAAAACAAAATAAATGCTTTTTAATGTATCATTTACAAGCTTCCAAGAAGCCACTGTGCTTATCTGATGCTGAAATCATTTCCAGGAGCTACTTAGAAGTAGCTGTCAATTCTTGTCAGAAGTGATATGCCTTGGAGAATTAATAAAGAGATTCCTTAATAAATTTCTCTTTTCTGATCTTGAACTCATCTACAAAGTAAATTATTTAAATTTTTAAAGAACATTAAACTTTTTTTTTTTTTTTAAATAGATCAGAGGGATGGAAAATACTGTTAGCAAGTCTGCCTTCCCAATGTAATGTTCTATTTTCTTGATAAAATCACATGTATTTTTTAATCTGTGGATAAGAAAGGAGATAAGCTGGTGGAAATATGAAAAGTAAAAAAAAATAAACAGAAGAATGCAGCAGTCTATGTAAAAAGAGCTCATATCATTTGGGAGATAAATAACATATGGAAGAGTTATTCTTCCTTTGATATGCAAGATTACCATTGATCTTCAGTGAGAGCCGTGCATAAGAATGGACCTTACAGCTGAACTACAATTGTTGGTATTTTGCACAGAAAAAATAAATAGTTACACGCCTGCTTCTGTAGACTTCCAGTCGCAGTGATCATTGATCACACAGATTTCTGTCCATACCAAGAACTCACATTGCTGTGCAGCAGCATGCAGGGACTGAGATCTTTATTACAACAGCACTTACGTCATTTTTGCTGAGCTAGTTTTGAGTTCAGCAGAGTTGAAAGATGAACCTGTTCACCTTATAATATTGTTTGCTGTATTTATTGTTTTTTCCATATTACACTTTGAGACTCTCACCATGTAATTTTACAGCTTTGAAGTTGTGTGGGTTGACCTATAACTGTAATAAAAGAATTTGGAATGAGATAACACAAGTTTTTCCATTATTTACAAAAGGTTGAGGCTACTTATTAAACACCTTCATATTCCATAACTTTGCTAAAATGAATACTTTTTCAAGCAACTGTTATGTTGTGGTAGACCCTTGCAGCACACAGATTGGACAGGATAGGGCTGTGCTGTGAGCTCAAATGAGAAAAACCTCCGGTTTAAATTTTTAATTCAACCTTTCTGAAGAACACTGCATTTCCTAGTTACAAATTAACAGTATGTTTTCATCTGCATAACTACTCTAGGACACAGGTTGTGTTTCTCATGATTCATGCTCTTCTTAAAGAGCATTAAGTTCACTTAAGAGGATGTAAGGACAACAGAGGGGAGCATTTTGCTCCCATTCTGTCCACAGGGGATTGACCCGCAACACCATTTCACTTGGATCCCATCACATCTAACATACTCCTAAACTGTACCCCCAAGTTTTGGTGACACAGTCAGCTTTTCCTCCAAGTAGAATAATGCCCCATGGATGTTCCTGGGCTGCAGAGCAGGCGTGCCCCAGGGTGCACCCCGCAGCCCTGGTCCCCCACTCACCCGGACTGCAGTACCTGTGGGCGTACTCTGGAGTTTCCTTTCAGCTGTCAGCTCAAGTTTCTTTCCAAAAAAATGTCAGTGCTCAGGAAGTGAGGACTCTGGGAACAGGGACCACTGACACACACCCAGCTATCCTCCCATTGTGGAGCTAATGCTCAACCAAAGCATGCATACTGCCCTGTAAGCTAGGCACAGTCTGAGTGGGCAGGGTAAAATGAAAGTGTCCTAAATACTCAAAAGGAGCTTTAAAATCCTCCAAAGAGACAGACAATCCTCCTGAATCAGGACCCTAAATTTCCAGCAGTCTCCCAGTAAGATGTCTCACAAGATGGGTCTCTGAAAGCTTCGGTAACCAGCCACACCACTACCAGTAACACTAACATTCCAGTTAACTACTAGCTAGACTACTAAACTGTGCTGAATTTGTTTGGAATTGCATACAAATACACATTGTTCAAACTGTAGAAAGATAATAAAAACCTGGTCCAGCATATAGCAACATAAGCCACTAAAAGTCCCACTGAAACTCACTGAAAATCATAATAAATATGGGATCAGACTCTCAGAGAAAGCACTGGGTCCAGCCAGCTGCAGCCCATCCCCACTCAGTCTGTGCCACGCAGAGAGTTCAAGGCCACAGCTGAAGATTTCCTCATGCCAGGGGTAGCTTTGGCAGTAACGGTAACTTCACAGCGCCTCACACCCCACCAATGTGAAGGTATCATGGGATTGTGGCAGGTGGGTGAGAGGAGCTGCTTTTCCTGGCATGAGTTAGGTCATCCCCAGGCTGCTTTCTCCTGGTATGAGTCAGGTCATCCCTGAGGCTCTTCTAAATCTCATAGTTAGGCAGGTATTTGCCTGCAAAATACAAGAAAATACACAGTTAAGCATGATCTTGGAAAAGATGGAGCTAAATAAAAGAATGCTGCATGGTTTCACTTTCTTTCTTCTGGGTTTCCTAGTTGGTCTATAGTATTGCAGAGCATCAAACAGATCCCATCCACCTCAGGCGCTTTTCCTGGTGGCACTGATACTTCAACACCCCAGTACAGCCTTTCATGCATCTGTAGCACTAACATGTTGTTGGATTCCTTCAAGCAAAACAGCTGTTCCCCCATGCCTGGAGCCACAGGCTGTCATGCTCCCTGCCCTTGGGAATTGCTGGGCCGGTGGGAGGTGCCAGGCCAGCGCTGCCCATGAGGTCTGTGTTGGGCATCCATGTGGTCCTTGAAGGAATGGAGCTGCAATGTGAAGAACAAAATGTTCTGATGGCTGCAAGGACCTTACAGGGTGGGAAGACATGGACAAGCATGGTTGCATGGACTTTGGGCCTTCTAATACTGAGGAATCTATTGCTGAGCATTGCCTTGTCATCAGTATGCTGCTCCTTGGAAAGCTACAGATGAGACTGTAAGGGTATAAAATAGGTAAAAAAGGGTTTAATTAGGTCCTGGCTTCACCTGTCAGAAGGTTAAGGCTTGGGATATGCTGCAATCTGAATTTACAAATGGCTTACCAATTTGCAGTTTATATTAAAATACATTTCACTTCTCTCGTGGTTTAACCCCAGCCGGCAACTAAGCCCCACACAGCCGCTCGCTCACTCCCCCTGGTGGGATGGGGGAGAGAATCGGAAGAGTAAAAGTGAGAAAACTCGTGGGTTGAGATAAAGACACTTTAATAGGGAAAGCAAAAGCCATGCACACAGGCAAAGCAAAACAAGGAATTCATTCACTACTTCCCATCGGCAGGCAGGTGTTCAGCCATCTCCAGGAAAGCAGGGCTCCATCATGCATAACGGTGACTTGGGAAGACAAACACCATTACTCCAAATGTCCCCCCTTTCCTTCTTCTTCTTACCAGCTTTGTATGCTGAGCATGATGTCATATGGTATGGAATATCCCTTTGGTCAGTTGGGGTCAGCTGTCCCAGCTGTGCCCCCTCCCAACTTCTTGTGCACCCCCATCCTACTCACTGGTGGGGTGGCGTGAGAAGCAGAAAAGGCCTTGACTCTGTGTAAGCACTGCTCAGCAGTAACAAAAACATCCCTGTGTTATCAACACTGTTTCCAGCACAAATGCAAAACATAGCCCCATACCAGCTGCTCTGAAGAAAATTAACTCTATCCCAGCCAAAACCAGCACGACGTCCTTAAAATTATCTCAGACAATTCTGTCTGGTGCATGAAAAATATATTTCTGTATAATGCTGTCTTTGAAAAACAGTGAAGGTTCATGTAAACCACTATTTACATAATATATTTCCTGTGCAAATAGTGGTTTACTGTAATGACTATATAAGCCAAGGCCAGCTTAAGATAAAATGTGCACTTCAATGCTGCATTTTCTTTTTCATTTTTAAAGAATACAGATACTGATTGAAATGTAGATAAAGTAAGCAATAAATTATTCTGTAGTATTATCCGAATATTTTGAAAAGAAACGTTCCTCCACCCGCAGCCAGCCACACTTGCTGGCAGTTGCACACAGTTTGAAGCTGCCTTCTAGAGCCCAGTGCTACTTCTGCAAATTCTGCCACAGCCCAAACCACATACCAACACTGTTCCAGTTGTTCTGTCTGGTCTATGTGTCAGGAGTAAGCTTGGGGATCTTATTTGACTACCTGGATCAAAGTTTTATCTGAAAAAAAGTCTTTCCAAGGTTTTGGTTTCCTAGGATCACTTTATAAAGCACCAGCCCTTACCTATCATCTGGTCTGTGCATCTGTCACCATTAAGACTGACATTAGCAGGACTCTGTACAGATACAGGTGTTTGCCCTTGTTCAGAATTAACATCATCTACATCCTTTTTCTCTTATGAAAGACTCTATTGGCTTTAAAATAGTTAATACTTACTTGGTTGGGCTTAAGATGAAGGGTGAGCCTGCTTTTTGTATTTGCTTAAGAGATCTTGAAATCTAAAAATTTGGTTAAAACCTTATCCATCCTTCCAGTTATGATGTTTTTCAGATATGTGTTTTAATGTAGGAGTGTAGAGGAGTGTAAGAGAGACCTCCTCCATATCTGACAATCATGAAAAGGTTATAATTAAAATCTAGGGAATCACTTGTTTCAAAATGCTTCTTACTGTGATGGTTGTCTACAGGAAGGCAGGACTGTAGCGTGCAACAGCCAAGGTTCAGAATTTCCTTCTACATCTTTCAAGAATGTCTGTGCTGCTAATCATCACTAAGCGTCAAATAGGAAAGAAGATGTTGATAAGGGAAATCCAGCCACACCTCAGGATCACACATGAATTTGGCCTTTCAGAAGAGAGGTGACACAACGATCCCTGCCTTTGACATATCTTCTGATGGTGGACTGAGAATAACCGAGTAAATAACTTCTGTTGTCCCTGTGGAGCGTTTGTGTTGTTCATGTAGGACATTCGCATTTGAAAGTTCTCTTTTGGGGGGTCTCTTTTGGTCTCTGCTCATCAAAATCAAGTTTGTGATGCTTCACATGATGCTGAAATATTTCTGACTGAGAATTACTTACCCTGTTATTTCTTGCTTTTATTTGGGGGATATATTAGGTTGGATTGCTATTATAATTGGCATATTTGATTTCCACACATGTTGAGAAACCCTTGGGATATTACAGCTAGACGCTCTTCAGAGAGTGAAGACAGAAGTCTGGTAGTCAGAACTAGGAAGTTTCAGAAAACCCACATACAAAAAATTGTTAATGAAAAGCATTTGAAGAACAGCTATGAACAACAAATGTTTTCAAAGAAAATCACAGTCACTTAGATTCTGGGTCAATTTTCCAGCTGGCTTCAGTGTAGCATTTCTGACTTCTGCCAGATATGGAGCTGGCTCATTTTTTGTAAGGAGAACTTCAAGTAGCTCTAGCTAAAATGAATGACAAGGCTTAGGCTTCTCAGTGAAGTAATTCATTAATCAATGTGTATATATGCATATCACCATACATATAATTTCTGAAAATATGAAGAACTTTGTCCTTGTATAAAGCCCTCTAGAGTCACTGGAAAAATTTGCACGGACTTCATTGGGTTATGGATCACATCCTGTATATATCTGCATTTTTAAATCTTTTCCAGTGCTGCTTCTTTCAATGGAAATTAATAGCTTCTTGGAATTGAAATGACCAGTTTCCGATTTAGTTTTGCATAAGAAGCAGAGTCCAGCGGGATTAAATATGGATGGTGGCTTGGTAATTCATTAATCATGAAAATATGGTGTGCAGTTAGTTATATAAGTGATTATTTTTGCATGGAAAAGTCTGCTACTTTTATGCCTGTGCAGGATCACTTCAAGTGCAGCAGTGAGAACATACAAACCCATTCACCTCAATATGCTGTTTTACAAAGAATGCACAAAGATACATAAATGCTCTGTAGACAATACTGATTTTGTAGATGTTAGCATAATGAGAGGTCAGCATGTCCAAATATCCTACCTGCACACAATCATACATGTTCCTGGTGGGGAGAAGCAGCATATTTTGAAAGTTCCTGTGCGTGTGAGAGTTTTTTCAAACCCTCCTGGCCACATATGACCTATGTAAAATATTTTATTTTGAGAACTTCTGAAAATGGAAACATTACAGCTCCTGTTCATTTAAAAGTCAGAGCAGTCAGATGAGCAAGGTTGGGCTGGCCTGAAACAATGCTGAATTCTTCTCTCCCATTCAGCTACAGCCTTCTGGGCCAGGGAAAAGTAAAATGCACAAGATTTGATGTGCCATTGGAAAATGGTACACAGCAAGGGACAAATCAACATAAGATGCAAGTCAGAGGACTGTTGAAACAGGTTCAGTGCTCGGTTTCCATTCGTGCATGCTGCTGGAAGCTGAAATTCTGCACTGAACGGAGTAATTCAATACACTTGGCAAATATAAGAAGTTGCCTCACCAGCACAGATCTCTTCTATCTAAAAATGATGGAAATGTCAGTTCCACCTTTGTCTCCTTCCAGTGCCCTTGCGTCACTGGCACCCCGTTGTCTTTTCCAAGCACAAAGGATAATGCCAGGCTCGAGTCACTGTGCTTCTGCTTGCCAAGGCCAGGGCCCTGCCATGTACTTGCTCCTGGTAAAAAAAGCCTCATGAATCCTCTCTTTTCTTTGTTGTCATTGCTACTTTATGAAAATGCATTAGTTTCAGATTTTTATTTTCAAGAAAAGATGTAGGCAGACTGCAGAAGTTTCAGGATCTGACTCCCACTGAAGTCTACTACTCTGAGAAAGACATGCCCAAAAAACTGTTCCTAGATGGGAAATTGACCCAGCCATGAATTTTAATTCTTTTTCACATGGAGAAACACAAAACCTGATTGTAAGGAATTATTTAAAATTTCTTCAGTCCTTTTGCAAGTGTATCATGGTATTTGTGGCTATAAAACTATTCTGAACATTTTTCACTAATACAAATATTTTGAACTGAAGGGATTAATGATCAGATTCTTGTGTCTTTCATCTTAGCTATTTTGTTCAGCAGCTCGCAAAACACAGACCAACATGATGTATCTCTTGAAAAACTCACAGCCAAACAGCAGCAACACAATGAGAGAAAGCTGCACGTAACAGGTGGAGAAACAGGAGACTGGAAAGATGGAGGTAATCAAGTATAAGGTCTCATGATTACTTAATCGCTATGCCCACATCTTGTTCCATAATGCATACAAGATTTCAGCCATCCAATCTACTGAAATCCCTCTCAGGACATGTCAGCATTTAACTAAGCATCCACCTCACATCCCACTGGCTTATCCATCCCCCTTTGCATTTTGCTGTCTTCTGTTCTGCATTATTGCATCTTTTTTACATCCTTGCGCTATATGTGAGTCTTAACACACTATTGTCCTACTGTTGCTCATGTCAATCACTTAACACATGGAGATTCCCAGGTTTCCCAACTGTTCTCATCTGCCATCCTTACTATATTACCTACTGTATTTGGCAATGTCCTGTCAGCCAATCATCTTGGCCATCAAACCATGCTGACTCAATGTAGCATCTGAGGGATATTGCCGGAAGGAGAAAGGCAGTTTCAGTGCTTCAGAGTACCCAGGTAACCCTAATGACTAAAACGAGTCATCCCAAAAGGGACTTAATCATTATTACTAGTACAATACCATGTTACCTGCGACAAAAGGAAGATCTTTGGTAAGCGGCTTTGTCCCCTCCCACCAACCCACTGCTGTAGGAGGACAAGTCTCCAAAGCTGGTCTACCAAAAAACATTCTTGCCCAGACAGAAGTGACTGTGATAGTGTCCCTAACACCTCCACGCTGGGAAAGAGAGAGCTTACTAATGAAGTCTTCCATACTTACCTGTTGGGATGAAATTACCTGCTAGGGCAGTATATTTAAATTTACCATGCCTATTCCCATGCTATCTCAATATGGATGTCTCGATATCCCATGATATCTTAGTGGGAATATTGGTTTAAAGGGTTGCAGCACTTCAAAGATTAAGTCTGTGTGGAGCTATCAGCGGGTCTGGTCTGGGGATGGAGCAGTGAAAAATGGATTCCTTGCACCCCACATGGTGTTCCCAATGGCTTTTTTGTACCGGGACATCCTGCAGTGCTATTAGCCATGCTCTGACATCAAGGACCCTTTCCCAGATGGAAGTCCGATGGCTAAATTGGGAGACTGTGCTCGCCCTCTGTCCCCCATGTCCCACGGGCACACTCTCCCACAGCGAGGGACCCGCAATAACTCCTGGGTCACCCAGCGCCGCTCCTCCTGCTTGGAGGCCTTCACCCAGTACCAGCACACCCCTCACTCCGACCCACGCTTAGGGGTGACTGTCCCCGGAGGGCTCAGCCGCGGGGACCGGGGAGGGTGCCGCCGGGCCGGCCCCAGCCTTGGTGCCGCCGGCGGGAGACCCCGGCCCCCCTGCGCAGGGCCGGGAGGCCCGCGGAGAGGGAGGGCAGTGCCGGGGGGAGTGGCCCGGCCGGGACGGCCCCATAAATAGCCCTCGGCGGGGCGGCGGCGGGAGGAGCCGTCGGAGCCATCGCCGCAGTCACCGCCGCCGCCGTCGCCGCGCCGGCCGCGGGCAGAGTCAGCACCGCGGACAGCGCTCCGCCGCGCCCCCCGCGCCCCTCCGCGCCCCTCCGCGCCCCCACCATGACGGCGGAGACCCACCTGCAGGGCGTGGAGATCTCGGCCTCCCAGTTCTTCGAGATCTGGCACCACTACGACTCCGACGGTGACTCCTTTCCCCCCGGGGCGGCGGGGGCGCGGGGGGCGGAGGGGGACAGGCCCGCGGGAGGCTGGGGGGGACCCCACCGCTCCCCGCCCGCAGGCAGCGCCGGCCCCGGTCCCGCTCCGCGCCCGCCGCCCCACAGCCTCGGGGCGCAGCCCCGGAGCCGTCAGGGGCTGGGGTCGGTGCCGGGCGGGGCGTGCAGGGAGCCGCTCCGCCGAGAGGGAGCACACGGGTTGGAGACGTCCCTGCCAGCGCTGAAGAGCGGCGAGAGTTTGGAGGGAGCGGTGACCGCAACCGTAACTCTTTCTGTTGTAGGCAATGGGTACATGGATGGGAAGGAGCTACAAAACTTCATCCAGGAGCTGCAGCAGGCGCGGAAGAAGGCAGGCTTGGTAGGTTAACGTTTTGCCCCACTTTTCCACCTTCTCCGGGAAAGAAGAGTTTTCTTGAGCAAACTCCAGTGCCCCGGTTCCTTCTGTTCTCTGTTGCTGTCACACGGTTCATGCACTTGCCTCATCAGGCAAAGGGAAGTAGCTCGGTTAGGAATCAGCAGGTTGCAAATGAAATAAATCGTCTGCTTTGGAAAGGTGAGGCCAGGGTCCACCTCCCCGGAGAGCAGGTCCCACTCACAGCTTGCCAGGCTACAAGCTGATACTTCTGACAGTGCTTAGAAAGAAAAGTCAGGAAATGCATGGACGCTATCCTTTTGTAATGGATGGGACCTTATCCCATTGCAATTAATCTTACCTGATCCAGATATGTACTGATACCAAAAAGAAAAAAGAGAAAAAGAAAAAAACAACACTTCAACTTAGTTGGACCCTATTTTTTCATACTTAATGGGCAGTATGGCCTGAAATGCATTTCTGCCCCTTGGTGGTCAGTAAATAGATCTGCAGATGACTGCTAACCACGTTTTGCCCTTCAACAGTGTTACACACCAGGAGCGTGAGTACCAAATCCTGGCAGTTTAAATTGTTCAGAGGGACAGCAAAGTTTTTGACAATATTGTCAAAACAATTCTGTGTATGAGTTATTAAAGCACTAATTATAAATTCCCTCCAAACTATACCCACGTGGGGAAAAAAACAGAGAGAGAAAGAAAGAAAGGAAAAAAGAAAGAAAGAAATGAAAGAGTCCATGTCAAGATTTGAATTAAAATAGAAGTGAAACTTTTTAACAAATAAATTGCCTTTAAAATAATCGGTTTCTAAAACAGGCCACTTAGCATCAAACTCAAATATATAACCTAATTAAGTCTATTTAAATCGATCTATGCTAAAAGACTTCTGAAGTAACAGAAAATAAAATTGTAATTTCACTGGATGGCATGTGTGCATGGGGGGAAATAGATTACTACTTCATATAAGAATACCTCCAAATTGAGCAATAGCTTTTCAATAATTAACTGCTTTAAAAGTTGCTGTATAATTTAGATATGCATTTTAATTTATTTTGTGGAAAATTGTATCTTCTTATTAATTGTATGAGTGTAAACTTCACGCATCTGAAAATCTGTCTCCCAGAAATGCCTCTAATGTTGCTGTGGTCTTGGTACCAGTTAATTCTTCTTATAGCCATTGATATAGGCACTCATTTTCATGAGTGTAAGTAAGTTTAAACTAAACTTAAAAACCCAATCAACTAAAAAAAAACAGAAAATTGGGAATGTGTTTTTTAGAGGAAAAAAGTCTTTTTTTTTTTTTTCACAGAAAAGATCAAACACAACTTCAATACCTTTCAAGTATTGCAACAGAACAAATCTCTCTTCTATATTGAAGTGCAGGAAACTTAAGTATGTCCACTAGAAAGAAGATATTAAAGCCTGTGTATATTTAGTATGAATGGCATTCTTAGTAGAAATGCTGATATATTATTCAGTAGTTAAAAAATTAATTAGAAGCTCAAGGAAAAAATATTTATCATTTTAAGATCAGATTCTTTTCTCTCTCAAAGCAAGTGTGCATCTCTTCTTAAAAACAGAGCCTGCTCAAAGTAACACAGAAAAGCCTTGCAGGATTATTCTTATCTGCTACAAATTTCATAATTTATGGGTTTTTTTTTAAAATAACCTCTGCCTGTATCTGACACTATATTTTAAAAATGCTCAGGTGTTTAATTAAGTTTTCTTTTCCCATTTCTCTGATTCAAACCTATCTTTGGAGTGTTCTGCTGAAAAGAGCAATCTACAGTAGCAACATCAAATTCAGTACTTGATCCATTGGCTCTGCCTTTAGTAGCTGTTACCTTCATCCCTGAAGTCGTCTTCTAGAGTATGGATATATGTCATTTTAGGTTTCAAATCTAAGCTGATTCTTGGATTTGAAGGTTCATTTGCCAAACAAGCATCTTATTAGTTCATGTCTTGTCTCATGGGATACTAATTCAGTAGCTTTGAATTTCTATTCTTTTGCCAGAAGGGACACATTGAGAAACTAGTGTAGGTTATATGTCATTTCCTCAGCTGTCCTTCTTTTAACACCCCAAAGCTTCTTTGTCATCATTAACTTCTGCATTTCAGGTCACTCTCCTGCTCACTATTTTTGAAATATTCAATTATGCATTCTTCGTAGCTGGATTTTACATCATTCATGCCATATGCATTAAAGAACCACATTGATTCTGTCATTGAATAGGATGGTTTAACATTTCCCAATATTCTTCCCAACTACAGAACTGTTCTAATTATGTTCTAATTCTAATCCTTTTATTAATCCACTCAGTAAGCCCGTACTTTCACAGTTGCTTTTTCTCAGACGGAGCAGTAGCATGCAGCCCGGTTCATGCTAGCCCCAAAGGGTGGATGTGTACTTGGAGGTTTTAGGGCTTGGGCTTTTCTTTGGCAACACTATGTCTATTCGCTTCATGCATTATGGCAGATAGCGAATTGATCCGATATACTCTCAGACATGTTGAAAGAACTGCCTCTTTTTTAAAGATAAAAGCTATATAAGTATATAAGCGTAGCTTCCATTTATTGTGCCCCACGTTTATGCAATACCTTCTCCTTTTAGGTATGCCAATTGCCAAAAGAAACTGTGGGATATTAGTGGCTAACACAGAGGTTGATAAAGGGTCAATAGGTGGATCTCGGCTGAGCTATTCCACATCTGTTTCTCACTTTCTCTGCATATATAGACAATGACAATATTTCTCCACAGAAATATGTGATTTAATAGATGTTTATTAATACAGTCACGTAAGTGTTTCTGTAGTGCTGTCTATGCCTACATTTTCAAATCATAGCGAAAAAAACTATTTTTTTCTACAGCTCGACTTGGTTGGATAAGTGTCTCAAGTTTTAAAAGGGGAGACTGAGGTGTGAAGGGCTTGTTTCTTAATTTCAAACACTGAGCACTGGGAAAGACTAGTTTCTTAATTTCAAACATTAAGCACTGCATCTGTATCAAGTTTAGGACTAGACTTGGTTAAATTTAGGCAAGTTTTTTTGACTGAAAACATTTATTTGAATAACATAACTCGAATAACTCATCAAGCAGCTCAAGAGCAGGTGAAGTGAACACCAAAAAAAAAGAAAAACAACCCTTTCTGAATAACATACTAGAGGACAAGCATCCTGTTTTGTTTAACCTGTAATCGGCTGTGCCTCCTTCAACGGCTGGACACTGTCTGGCACTGCGGGGCTGCTACTAGAAAGATTAGTAAAATATTTAACCAGGACTAATTAAAATCCAGGTGTCTAAATTCTCCGTTCTATCTGCTAAGCAAACTTGTCCCCACTTTGGGATCATTAGATGAAAGGTGACATTGAAGTGCATTGTATTAATAACCACATCTCTAATTAAAGCCATGGCAAATTACTAACCTGCCATGGATGACTTTGACAGAAATAGGATACTAGGCCATGATTGTATCAGCTGCAAGGAACTGACATTTTAGTTAGCTTTGGTAGTTGAAATTTGGGACAAACTACAACGGACTTTGTACAGCTGAGATTCCCTGTGTCTCCGGTGAGAGAATCACTTAGGTCCTATATAATCAGATCTATTATAGCAACTAAACCTTTAATTTCCAAAGACTGCTGTATCTTCATCTATGACCATAGAATTGTCCATTATTTTAATATAACTGTAGTCCTGATTCTTGCTGCATGGTTTTACTAGCTCACACCTATAAGAAATACAAAGAAAGTTAAAAGTTTAATCAGTATTGAAGGTTGATGGCAGCTCATATCAAAGCAAGGCAAGTCAAGTTGATGTGTGAAATCAAATATTTAGATATTCACCCCAAGGCTGGCACCTTTGCCACAGCCTGGAGTGAGGAGCCTTTAGAGAACAGATGTATAGCAGAGACCATAACTTATATGAAGAACAATTATGCTGGCTTTACTCTGTCAGATTTAAGGTACTGCTCAAAGTTTTCTCCCTCCTAAATCTGCCTCTCTACATTTCAGTAGTGACATTTTGACTCTGTTTTTATGATAACCAAATACTAAACAGTGAAAAATATGATCTCGTGATGAGTTAGTTTAGGGCTAAAATAGCATCCATTGTTCAGGAAAGATCAACTCAAAGACGTGGAAAGGCTATTTTGGTGTTCAGATGTATCATACTGAAATGTTCCTTGTTTTGAAAGATTTTGCACTGCCTTCAAGTTACTAATTTAAAAATGAAAACTGAGAAAATTGACTAATAATTGCCTATGAACTTCACTGTCATCCTCTTAAACAAAGGAGCTGTTATACACATCTTCCAACACACCTGTCTTCATAATTTTTTCATTCTGTAAACTAAAATAGGAGTTCTAACTATTTAGATGCCAATCATTCACATTGACTATAACATAATTCCTTAGGAAGTAAAATTTATCACAATGACATTATTCATGATAAAAAAAATACTCAATTTCCTTTAAACTTGAGGAATGTAGCTGCAGTAAGTGTGAGTACTTCACTAAATGTAGTATATTATTTGGCAACTAATAGAATATTCAAGTAAGTTTACATATATTTCTCTGTACCTTAAAGTAATGATTCTGTCATTGTAACTTCATAGGATTTAACACCTGAAATGAAAGCTTTTGTGGACCAATATGGGAAGACTACTGATGGAAAAATAGGAATAGTTGAGGTAAGACGGTTACTTTATAAAAAAGACTGACATGTTTACTTGTAGAAAATACACTGAGCACAGAACAATGTGAGCATAATATGTAATTATTTTGGATTTTTAGTTACACAGAAAATTTCTTCCTCTGTCTTAAGATCTTTAGTATTTTTTTCACTAATGAAAATTTTTCATTAATAAAACCTAAGGTATTCCTTACCCCTCTGCAGACATTTCACTACAGTTCATTTAACTTCGCACACTTTATTCAGTACAAATAAGCATCAACAGCAATTTAGTTTTCCTGCAAAGCAGGTAAGAGCTCTATTTTAGAAATTTAAATTGTGAAAGGTAGTGTGATTTATTTCTACCTATGATTTTGAACTAATGCTCTGTCACCACTCCTACAGTGAGGATAACACACAAGTGAACACAATTGGGTAATCATTGTATGTAGGCTATTCTAAAAAAACACATATATGGTAAGAGAGCATGTTAATCATGTTAAATTTAAACAAAATTTTAATAGTAGTTGTGATCCAGCTTGTGAAAGATCAGGATTTCTCATTAATTCCTTTCTTGAACTTTAACAGAACTTCAGGCAGAAAATTCCCCTATTCCTTACTACCACTTTCTAAAGAGGGCAAAGATAACTAACCCCTTCTACACACACAGCTGCTCAGCAATTTTATAATTTAGACAACTTGCTAGGAAGGGGGGAACCATTATGTTTTCTCTCACTTTCACTGTTCAGTGCTGCAAGTCAAAAAGGAGAGTTCACTGGGTTACAGCTTGAGAAGTCACTTTTTCAAGCCTAAATCTACGACTCATTTATGTCACACTGAGTGCAGTGAGACTGCGGTTTTATTATTAAATGCTATTATATATTTTTTTTCTGATAATAAGAAATCTCACCTAGAGAGCTAATTAAGAAACAGCTGGAAACAAGCCAGATCTGCAAAATTTCTACAGTGACCAACTTTGGGTCAGTAGCTAATTTTAAAATAGAGGACTGAATAGAAACTATAAAAGTCAATAGGAAGTATCACTGCTGATATAATAGATCGTTTCAGGGTATGTTTTCTCCTCTGTCATGTATCCAAATTGCATATACTTGTTTAAATGCATATGTAATTACGACTAACCTACCATGGAAATATGAACAGTTTGTTTCACTTGCAGCTACAACTGATTTTAAAAAATGCATCTTTTGACAATACTTAGCACTGATCAAATCTAGAAAGAGCTAGTGTTTATTTGGACTAATGAATTTTTTGGTTTTGGACTAACAAATGCTTATTCATTTGGTATTGAAGAATCCTATTTAATTTAGTATTTTTGAATATGTGTAATAGCAAGTATTGGATGCAAGAAGAATGTGTAGACAGTGCTTGAAAAAGACTGTGTTTCTTCACTTAGGAAAGATAACTGAAAGTTTTACCTTTCAAATTCTATTTCTGATTCTGCTATTGACTTAATGGGTAAAGGTGAGCAAATCTGATAGGGCCTGATATGGTGCGGTGCTCACCACCCCCAGTGAAGTGCCAAGCACGCTCAGCATCCACGGAAGCCATTGAATAGTGACAGTACTCAGTTCAGTGACTGAAGGGACTTTCTCCCTTAATATAGCAGTTTCCTAACCCAATAGCTATATTTTATTTCACTTACATCAGCATGAAGCTTGATTTGGAAACTGCTGATGGGGCTCAGACGAAATGTGTTGTACGTGCAGAGCAGTATGATGTTAAAGTTGGTATTTGGACTTGATTCTCCTTCCTTATAAATAAAAATGTCCAGTAATTCCAGATTCCTCCCAATTACATAGTACATCAAATAGTTTTTCTGAAAAAGTGTATGAATGTTGTTTAAAAAGAAATTATGTAAAGCCATTCAGACTCCCAGCCATCACAATGAATACCCCAGCATCTGATGGAAAATGTCAGGACGGAACGGACAAATAATGAGTTTTCAGGAAAGGTCTGTTGACTGAGATAAAGAGGAGGCCTAGGTGGCTTCACTGAGAAAGGAGTGGATTTTCAGCTCAGATTAAGTGTCAATTCAGTCTTTGCAAGCACACTGCAGTTAGTTCATGAGCTTTTATCCAGTGCCCTCCAACTACAGGCAGTCTCTGACCTGCCCATTTGCTTGCCTTGTGTAAGGGACCTTTCTTTCATCTTTTGTACTCATTCAGACCAACGCTTTCCCTAAAATGTGGATGTGAAACCCAAGGTTTCGAAACTCAGGACTGTGGTAATTCCACAGTTGAATTATTTGAAGCTTACTGCTGCCGTAAAAATAACTACTTATTAGCCTAAAATATTCTTTGTACTCCCATTCTCTATTATAGGATTTTAAAAAGCAAATTCACTATATTAGGTGAAAAGAATTTTAAATAGCATTAAATATCAACAGAATTTACTTAGAGAATGATTTCTAGAAAATAGTTCTGATATTGTTTTAAGTACTGAGAGTATTTTTTCTGCTAGGTAACCTATAAAGATGTACCTCAGCCTGCAGCTGAGCAGAGAGGAGTCAAGCTAGTCTCAGGCTTTGTGGTTGTCCTCTATTACTCACAATGCAGAAATAGCCGACATTCTCCATAAAAGCAGCAGAGCTCACAGAAATGCTCACTAAACTGCTATTGCTGCCATACATGAACTTGTAGCAGTCTGCACTCTTATTCAAACACACTCACGGAGTCCCCCTATGCTTATCCTCACAAAGAAGTCGTCATTAGAAATAGCACCAGGTTTCCATCTTTCCTCTCTGTATTGGTATAACTGACACTGGGAAGTCGAGCCAGTTTCCACATCCCAGATCTCCTCATCCCTTAGTAATGCAGAGTTTTCCCCAAAAAGCAATTTAATGCTATTTGATGCATGGGCTTGGAGAACTGGACTTCCCTTTAGATATATTTTTTCTATTACGAAAGCACAAAAGACTTCTTTTTTGGCAGAAGCCTGAGCTAACGATGGATATTGAGTTACTATATCTTTGTAACATAAAAGCCTGTGCTTTCCCCTGAGACTTACAAAAGGTGAGAGGTATAGCTTAAAATAAGGTAATTTTCTTCCAGAGGTAATATATTCTGTACCTCAAATACAGTTTGGTACTGCTAGGAAGCTGTTAATGATTCTTTGGAAAGCTACTATTTTACATTTACCCTTGCACCTTGCACTATTTTACAGTACCCTTGCAAAATTCACCAGAGTTAGCTATAGATGTCCCACGAACAAGGTCTTATTTATAATTTCCACACATGTAAACCCTTTCCCATTGTCATAATCAGTCCCTTCCCTCAAACTCTGCTTATTATTATAATAAGTTCTTCCATTCAATGTTTGTTGTTGAGTAGGAATGTTGATTTACTCTAAAAATCAAAGCTCCCCTGTCATGGGACAAATAAAGAAATTTTCCCATAAATCAGTACTAAGTTACACACATTTAGCTATTACATACATATGAACATGTACTTACCCACATGTGTGTATGCTATTCATAATGGAGCAGGTTTTGAAAGCTGCTGACAAAAACACATTGTTTAAGTTGATTGGGTTTGGTGTTCAGCTATTTAGCAAAAGCACTCAGAACGCTCTGATGGGCCTGACAGCCTGTCATCAGCTGCGCCATATGTGTAAGGAGAGTGCTCTGATGTGTCTTTTCAGTTGTATCAACACTTAAAGGATATAACCTCCTTGCACAGATAATTTTAGAGAAACAAGAGATCTGTCTCCATCCCCTTGTTGTGCCTGTAGAGCGAGAGGGAGAGCTGAAGTCACCTACAGCGCTGCTGGAACCCAATAAAAAAGCCCGAGCAATTGGGCAGTAGCACTGAAATAGACAGAATGAGGGATTTGAGGGTGTGAAATGAATGCAGAAAAAAAAAAATTGAATCAAAATTTTAAGATGGGACTCCAGGAATTCTGTAGATGTCACTTTTCATAAAAGAATGCAGCTAAGAAATCTGTCTTTCTCCATTTTCTCTTCCTAGTAAGCACAGCTGGCCTATTCTTCAAGTAGAAGATTTTCTTTAATCAAAACACATTTCATACATTTTGAGGACAGAAAAAAATATTGGGCTCTTGTTAAAAACAAATAATGATTTTACATTAAATTATACAGCATACTCTCCATCTTCTACATTTATCACTTGCCAAAATTGAGTTATAGTAAATGAACATTTTCAATAATCAGTACAATAATGTCTGATTTCAAAAAAGCCTTTTGTAGAGCAGAGGCATTGGAAGAACCACCCCTGATTTTGCAGGGCTAAAAGCCTTTTTGATTTCTTTCTGGTATTTATAGCTCTTCTTGAACACATCTCTGTGCCTGACAAATGATCACCGGTTGCCATCCCCTTACCCTCCCCACTTTCTTTTTTTCTCCTGGCTTTTCCATATATTTTTCTGTTTACCTTACACGTGTGTTCTTCATGTCAGTCTTCCTCTCTCCTCTTCCTCGGTATCTGAGAGTAGTCTATTTTCCTCACTTTCTTAATTCATGGTCCTTCACACTTATCCTCTGAACATCCTTGCATTATGCTTTCCCTTCGTGCCAATTCCAAGGTTTTCGCCACAGATCCTAACTCTGCATGGCTGAATTTTTTCCCCTCTTTCCCCAGCTACCCCTTCGGTAAAGTGCTGTCTCACTCCCTTCTCTTAGAGCTCAGTTCTATTTGACCTTGAGGAACACGGCAAAGCTGCAAGCCAGAAGGAGCCTTTCACAGGCATCTTCCAAACATTTCAGCTAACAGGCTGAAGCTTCCTATGGGGCCACAATAGGGCAGTATGATCACAAAGAATTTCATACCCTTTTAAAGGCTCAGCTGGCCTGATGAAGAATCAAAATTTAATCTTTCTTAAATTCTGTTACAGCTTGCTCAGATATTACCGACAGAAGAGAATTTCCTGTTGTTCTTCAGGTGCCAGCAGCTAAAGTCAAGTGAAGACTTCATGCAGGTACAGTATGAAAAGTTGCCTTTTGTAAAATCATGCAAGACCCATTTGCCATAAATATATCATTAAAGCATTCACATTCTGATTGCAGACATGGAGAAAATATGACAGCGACCACAGTGGCTTCATTGATTCTGAGGAACTTAAGGTAAACCAATACCCATGAGTATGCACGACATGAGCACAGGCGTTGGATTATAGCCTATGCTGCTATCTGTTTCTTCAGATACCCACCCATGCGTGTTTTTGCATTTCAAACATGACCGAAAAGCAATATGATTAGCTGATGTTTTTATCGCCAGTAAATTATTTAAAGTGAAACTCTAATCTGATCAATGTTTTTTAAAGTGTGTTTTAATTCAGATCAATGTCTGTCTCAAGTGACTCAGGGTATCAGGTACTCTAGCTTAGAAGTAAGAAAGATTAAGAAAGCAAGATAGGCTTCTGAAAGCTATGTTGTTCTTTTTTTGGTATATTAGGGAGGAGGGCTGTTTTGTTGGCTTTTTTCCTAAGGGCATCACTACCATTAATCATTATGCTGCTGGACGGATCATGCTCTCTCAAGTATCATGTCACCCTACAGTTTCCACTGTAATACTGTTAGGCTAACACAACTGAAATTGTGTTGCCCCTGCTTGGTTAACTTGGTGGGATTTTGGTATCAGCTTTAACATGCACAATTAAGAGCAGAATCAAGATTATTCCATTAGCCATCTTAGCCTTGCAAAGTTAACAAACCTTAAAACTAGAGTGATTTACCTCCCTAGTCATAAAACTAACAGAAATTTGTAGATGCTGAATCACAGAGTCGCAGAATCACAGAGTGGTTGGCAGGGACTTCTGGAGGTCATCTGGTCCAACCCCACTGCTCAAGCAGGGCCACCTAGAGCCGGTTGCCCAGGACAGTGTCCAGATGGCTTTTGAATATCTCAAAGGATGGAGACTCCACAACATTTCTGGGCAGCCTGTGCCAGTGCTCAGTCACCGTCACAGTGAAAAAGTGTTTCCTGATGTTCAGAGGGAACCTCCTGTGTTTCAGTTTGTGCCCATTGCCTCTGGTCCTGTCACTGGGCACCAGCCTGGCTCTGTCCTCTTTGCAACCTCCGTTGAGGTATTTATATACATTGATGAGGTCCCCCTGAGCCTTCTCTTCTCCAGGCTGAACAGTCCCAGCTCTCTCAGCCTTTCCTCATAGGAGAGATGCTCATATACAGCAGACTGAGTAGAAAGATGCTATTTTCCACAGTTCAATTGCACTTGATAAGTTACTGTAGCTTCAAATCCATAACAAGAGAAAGACCTAGCAGTGTTTATCCCTCTAATTTGGACTATTTTGCTCATATATGGTATTCTAAAGAACTACATAAGCTTTATCAACCAAAGTACCGGGAGATCAAACTGAAATCCTTATAGCTCTTCTGCTAAGAAGAGGAATCCATAACATAAAATTCACATTTTTTTTCCTTTTCCCTTCCTCTTTGAGTTTGGCATCTGTGTGACGTTTGCCGAGGATCCTACCTCAAGGTAACCCTCAGGCAGACAAGCCCATTCTTCTGCTGGCTGGTCGCAGCAGGTGGGTGTATCTAAAGTTGGTAGGATCAGGAGGAGGCCACACACGTAGCACTTGAGGACTCTCCAGCTGTTAGACGATGCCTTAAGGACTGTTGCCGGCTGCTAGAATTTAAAATAGACTTAAAAAGGCAGGGCTGATTGAGGGCCAGCTGAAGAATGAAGACATTTTAACTGGATCCCTAATGTTCCCATTTCTCTTGTGCTGTGACATTTTGTCTGCCTCAGAGAAACAGGCCATTTTAACATGTTGAAAATAAGACATAAATGTCCAGTTTTATTTTGAGATTGGTATTTCTTGACAAGCCTAAACATTTTAAGTGTTTGCTATGTAAGGAGTACACCCACTTACAACATTGTAAGAGAAATGTAAGCTGGAAATCAGGAAAACTTTCTAACAATAGTAACAGCAGTGGAATATGTTGTCTAAGGGGGAGGTAGACTCTCCATCACTGCCTGTATTTAGGAAAGGTTTGGCAATAGCTCAGATCAGACAGTAGCTCAGGAAGTTAAAATATAGATGATCCTGTCTTGAAACATGGAGATGGACTGGACAGCCTTTCAACGTCCTTTCCAGTTCTATTTTCCATCAAAGCACACAAGATAAAAACATGTCTCTGTAACGTCCATTTAAAACATTGCAGTCATGTTCTTTGTATACAAACTACCAGGAAGGCCTTCCAACACGGAGGGGGCAAGACTGGAAGAACTACAGTGGGTATTAGTCATATGACTACTGACATGGTTGCATTCAAGCTCAAGATGTCATCTATGTACAAATAGATTTTCTTATAACCTACCCCATTTTCTACCTTGAAATGCGGCCCAAAATTCCACTAAGATAATGACACTCCAACTAATGACAGTAATTAGGTACTTCATTGAGCATTGACAGGCATACAGACATCTCAGGTCTTGTAATGCCATTGTAAATAAATTGATAGCTTTCTTTTTTAATGTCACAGATCTAGTACAGAAATTTAAACCACTGAATGGGTGGAAACAATCTTATTTTGTTAAAGTAAAAATGGCTGGTATTTTAAATCATGTGATACTATATCAAATTCTCATTAAAAAAAAAAAATCCAATGAAACTGGCTGCACACATTTAAAGTACAAGGTAGGAAGGAACAATGTAGGTTGGCATTTTCTTCTAGCATCAGGTACTGCCATAGGCAAGGAGAAAACTTGATTAATCATTAATCTTTTCTGTAAAATTGTTCCTGTGTTGCAAGAATTGATTAGGCATCCAAATTTTCAAGGAGACTCAAGGTTAATTAGTTTAGTTTACTGATAGAGCTAATTAGGAAGCAGTATGCTTGAAAGCCAAACTATTTTTTCCAAATTCACAATACAACAAATGGCATACAACGCAGAAAGTTTTATGAGTCACTTTTTCCAAATAAAACTGTGCAGAATACTTGAATTGATCAAAAGAAACTGTTATATTCTTAGCTGTTAATTGCTACTTCTCTTCATACTTATTTGGAACTTGAGCGGTAAATACTAAAGTGGGAGTAAAATAGTATTTCCCATTACTTTAATCTGAAGTTAGCAAGTCAAGCATTTTATACTGTAGATAAAAATTCACCTATTACTCTTCCATTTATTTTAACAGAGCTTCTTGAAAGATTTATTACAGAAAGCAAATAAGCAGATTGAAGACTCAAAGCTCACAGAATACACAGAAATAATGGTAAGATTATTTACAGACATATTTCAACAAGACTGAATTAATCCAAACGCTGTTTATCTTTAGCCACTGGAAGGCTCCAAGTGACTTGGAGCCCCACCAGGTCCTAATCAGGCTAACTATGTCATTGCAACAGAGAGATGACTGTGGCATCTAGCACTGCACGTACTTCTGCAGCTACAGAGCTTTGATGGGCAGTTTTCAGTGCTGCTTAAAAAAAAGCAGCTCAGGAATTTTGAATCTTTTTGGTATTTATATAATACCAGACCATACCATACTATTTTTACCTGTTATGCTTCCCTGTGCCATTAGTTGTAAAACTGAAGTCTTCACAGTTCCTAGGAGAAAAATTGTACCTGTCATAATTACATTATTATGTTTAGATCAAATTAATTTGGGGTTACTTTCTATGTTTTGTCTTCTTACAGTGCTGTAGTGTCTGTCTCTTGTCGTAAAAGCCATCACTGCATGGTGGCTTCTTATCAGATTTACAAATATCTCACTCTTTCCTTCTTCCCCCCTTCAAGAAGGAGAAACTGATGTTTTAGATAAACACTAGAACAAAACTGTCACTTCCCTGGCCTTAAATCAGCCCGTCCTTGGGGCACTCCTTCCATCCCACAGCTATGGTGCTCCATGGTAGGGACCAGTATTGGCTTCTGAGTGGATGTTTCAAGAAAAAAAAAAGACTCGGAATTCTTGTCTTCAGGAAATGCGTAACACTACATTTTTTGTTTTACCAGCTTGGTTTCATCCTAAAATATTTTTAGCAATCAAAAACATGCTAGGTAAACACACTAGCCCTCAAACTGGCCTGAGAATGGCTGGCCAAAACTCGTGTTTCTCCTGGAAAAAGTCTGCTGGTTTGTTGTACCAGTATAAACCATTTACCTAGAATCGTCACTGTTTATTCACTGGTGAAGATAACACATATCCTTTTCATTCAGGGAGCTTTTTGACCTTCGTCTTAAAGTGTGCTGTAAGTTCTGGCTTCTGCAGAGAGACACAATGACAAAGAATTAACAGCAATAAGAAAAAAAAATATAAGGCCAGCTCTTCAGAGAAGAGTTTCTCCTCAGAAACTAGAAAAGATGACTAATAGAAAACATATGGTCCTGAGCAGCTGCAGGCAGGCACAGCCAGCCACTAACAACCCATCAAAATACAAAATATGTTGACTTCACAGCTGCCACTGCTTACCTCCCCCAAAAGCAAATCTCCTTGCATGGGAAATGCATGCAAGGCAGATGCTTTTATACAAGGAAAGGAAGCGTTAAAAGGAACCAGGGTGTTATGTAGAAATAAATGTTTACAGAATTGGTCTCTTTTCTGGTCTCCTTTGGCATTTATTGTGTATCAACCAAGTGAAATTGGGTCTTTTTTTATGGCATTAATTCTATCTTTAAAAGGATATACACTTACCTCAGTACAGGATGCCACTTTTCCTCTTATCTAAAAATTACATCTAAAATTACTGTGATTGAAAGTGATGGGATGGAGTGTGGGTGGTGGTGTTTTCAGTACAATGTCTCACAATGTTTTGTACAATTTGCTGCTTTTGTGACTCTTTTATACAGCAAAGGCAAAATAATACTTGCAAGCAGAAAAATGGAACTATACAGACATAAAAACTGGGAGAGGAAGTCCCACGCAGATGTAGTATCTCCATCTACTTCTAATAACGAATATAAGCTGTTTGTGCCACTCAAGCAGCAGCAGCTCATGCTTTCAAGGGCTCAAAAGAAAACACTTTAATACAATAGGATGATTAAAAATTATTATAAATAGTATTCACATATTTTGTCAAATTACATTAATATATTTATTTCTATAATTTAATTATAATTATTTGGAGACATTTAATTTCCCATTTTCATACCATCAACAAAATGTGATCACCTACGGCATCTGTTCACTCTTTTCTTGAAATATATCACAGAAGTAGAATGTGATCTTTACTTAAATATTTAGACCTAGGAGCCAAATTGCAATAGACATTGAATGAAATGTCTATTATTTTCTGTCTAAGGAATTGAATGCCTTGGATTCTGTTGAACTTTACCCGACTGTTGTTTTACCTTTATGAATAGAGAATAATGATGCTATTATCAGATCATGACATGAAGTCAAAAGTAAAATGTTATCACGTCAACACTCCTCTCATTTATAAATAATTACATGCGTGTTTCTCATATAGGACATTCATCATTGTAGGCAGGTTAAAACCTACCTTACAGTAGGTCTTAATCAGAATTGTTCATCTGGTTTCTTATCAGGCTTTTGCAGTAGAATTAATTACTATAAATTACTTTTTCAGTACTTTAAATAAATGTATTACACAGCAAATGTGACAGATTAAAACCTGGGGCCATCATTTCAGCATGAAATAAAGGCTAAATTTCATTGAATTTAAGTTTTCCAAAGAAGTGTTTTCTTCATTATGTTGATTAATTTTGATTAGTAACGTAAAATTATATATTCTTTCAGCTCAGGATGTTTGATGCAAACAATGATGGAAAGTTGGAGCTTACTGAACTGGCCAGGTATGTCTTCTGTCTCTTTTCACAACAAATACCTTGTACTAATTGCTGTTATGGAAACAATTAAATATTTTGACCTTTGTTTTTTCCCTCCGAAGACTACTGCCTGTACAGGAAAATTTTCTTATTAAATTTCAGGTATGAATATTCACATTCTTAAGGTAACCTGTTACCATCACGCATAACTGGTGTCATTAATGGATTTTTTTCCTTTTGGCATTTAGGGTGTCAAAATGTGTGCAAAAGAATTCAATAAAGCCTTTGAGATGTATGATCAAGTAAGTCTTCAAAAAAACTTCTTATTAATTGCGTAATTTGATGGCACTTATTTTCTGAATTTGTGGAAAACTAGCCATAGACTCTGAAATGAAGAATAAATGTTTAAAATTATCTTTAATGTTATTTTTCAGGATGGCAATGGCTATATAGATGAAAATGAACTTGACGCACTACTGAAGGATCTCTGTGAAAAGAACAAAAAGGTAATCCTAGAGGGCTTTTTTCCCCTTAGAGATTAGATTTAATTTGGGTTTTTAAGGACACTTTAATCCACCCAATTAAGATAAATATAGAGCTTCTAAGTCATAATTCCTGAAGTCAAAGTACAACTAAAAATCTTGGCAGAAGTCATAGCAGTGTAAATCCCGAACTAGGGGAGTTGTGATTACGTAGCAACACTGTCAAAAGCTTGCTTCTGAGACACCAGCTATCAGCAATCTAACATATGGCTATAATATGGATAACATACAAATACATAAACAACATTTGCAATGTGTTACTGTTGGACAGGCTGAGAATACCCTTTTTTTTTTCCTCATTTTCTGCCATTGGAAGCAAAGTTGCTCATGCTGGTACCTAAACAGGATTATAAAGCATTATCTGTTCTTTAAATAGGAATTAGACATTAACAACCTTGCGACATACAAGAAAAGCATCATGGCCTTGTCTGATGGAGGAAAGCTTTACCGAGCAGAATTGGCTCTTATTCTCTGTGCTGAGGAAAACTAGAACTCTTCTCTCATGTCCACTTAACTAGTGATGTACTCTATCTACACAATAACTGTGCACTATAAGGGAGTAGGCTGTATTTTTAAACTGCATATAGAAAATTAGCCAGGATGCGTGGCACATTCCTTTCAGTTTGTTTCTATACTGTTTGTAATGTACAGTTTTTGTAACAATAAGACTGATAAAGAGAATGTCTATGTTTGGGCCAGTCTGTATGTTCAAAAAGAAACTAAAATATGTCAGGGTTGGTTTTGGTTTTGTTTTTGTTTTTTCTTTCATAAACATGGCTGGAAAAAAATTAAACCTGCTGACATTGTTGTGGTCATCATATCCTTTGACACTTGCAACATTTCTCCTTGTTGATCTACATAACAAAAAGGTCTACAGATCTCTTTCCCAATTACAACTAAATGTTTTTTAATGCAAAGCATAGATTCAGATGACATGTGATTTACATTTGAAATAGGAAAGAGACGTTGGCATGTCTGATTTCCAAAATTTACCAAGGCACTGAGAAATATTTCCAGTTGTCAAACCACCCACTTACAGGTCTGCGCTCTCTGAAGTTTTTCAATTACTCTTCTCATTACGAACTCATAGCATATAGGCGAAGCATTTATCCGGGATAGATCTCCACGCAGTAGTTGGCAAAAATATAGTGTTTTCAATCTAGCTGTTTAACTTTACTGAATTTAAACATAGGCATGTCAGAAATAAATGCCTTTAATTTGTCTTGGAATCCTGGCTAAATGACAGGTAGTATAGTTAATACACAGATTAACATATGATATTATAAGTGTACCTTTCATGACTATTGCTGTGTCAGAGAATATGACAATCCATTTTCTAAACTATTTTCACATTTTGCAGGTTATAATTATTCTAGTAAATTGCTGTTTTTACATCATATTCTGTGTAATCTATAATTAAATTTAATATCCTAAGATTGTTGGTGTCTAGTTTGTCTATCTCCTGGATTCTTTTTTCTGTACCATGTAAAGGACAAAACAACTATTTAAAAAAATGTGCCTCCTTGGATGTTACACTGGATTACTAATCTATAATAATAGTATTAAAATTTAACACTAAAAGAAGCAAAAGGTCTAGTACAGATTTTATACCAATTTAGTAATTTAGTTTACATGGTGGGCTCTGCTTTTTATTATGCTAGAGAGGTATTTTCTAAATGGGAACTATAATATGGAAAGAGCCCTGTCTTCTTCCATCTTTGTTTTTTTGGCCTGGCTCCCTTTTTACTTTCCACCGGTTTTATGCCGGACAACTCCATGAATGTCCAGGCCTTTGCTCCCAGTATGTACTGGCGTAGGAGGGAAACTGGGCTGTGTCTTAAAGCCAATAAACCTATGTTGCCTCCACGTACAACAGTTTCGGAAGCAATTCCAGGTTAGCAGATTAGCATATACAACTTCTCAGATGCATCTCTGTGTCTTATTTAACAAGCAAAAGCAAATGCATTTTATTTGAAATGTGTCTCAAACAATGAGGCTCAGATCCTTCAAGATTATGGTCACTGAGCTCCCACTGAAATGAATCCTCGAATTCCTCAGGTGAACTCAGGCAACTAAATACCATTACAGGAATGGTCTAATGAATGGCCTTGGGCTCTCTCCAGTCTGAGCCTTGGAAAGTTAAGGAGTAGGTGGTGCCGGATGGGGTCTTGCTGAAAAAAGCCACAGAAAAACTAAAGTAGGATTAAGCTAGCTCATTCTCACCGCTTTACTCCCACTCCACACACAGTGATTTAACTTCTCACCGGCTTGTTCTCCTCTTTTCTCTATGCAGTGTGAAATACAATTGTGTATGTTAAGTGAAGGAACAGTGAATCTGCCTATCAATCAGTACAATAAATGATTTATATTGTTCATACTGTGCACTTGAAACCCTGGATTTTGCCTTGTTTTAACATTTTAAAAGTGTAAAGGTAAAGAAAAAACACAAAAACTTGTATGTAAAACTATGATGTGACTGTTTGCCAAAATCATTACAGCGGAAGATAAAGTGTTTTGACAAAAAGTCATCACAGAAATTGGAATCTGTCTTCCTGAACATGAGTAAAGTTACCTGGCACAGATCGGTCCTGTAGTCACCCTTCCGCTGCTGCTGCTGCTGCCCACCAGCTGGCTCTGCTGCGGGTCACGACACAGAACGCAGGTCTCAGTCACCCACAGGCAGAATGTTTCCTGCAGTTATTTCTCATAAATAAAACTTGGATTAAAAGACAGCAATTTAAAAGCCAGTTCTAGCAAAGGTGTCTACTACGTCAGTGCAAAGCAAAGTGTAGCAAATACGGGTAAGTCAAAACTGCTGTAAAAACTCCAGGTTTTAAAATCTCTAAAACACTCCTGGGCAGAGCTCTTAAAAATGTCAGGGCTGGGGCAGAATGGGGCTTGGAATAATAAGAGAGGTGATGATCAGGAAGACTGCAAGCTTCTTTCTTCTGGTAGACATTTGGTGACCAAAAGAAAGATTGAAAGTAAAATAGTAGCAGATTGGAAGTAAAATAGTAGCACGCACAAAAATTAATTACCTGAGGTAGTGCAGGTATGCCATGTTCCTGCTAAACAGGGAAACTGGCTGACAGGTAGCTACATGGGATCTACTTTACTGAAGTTGTTAACCATTTTACTGTCTAAAAAATATGTATTTTATTTAAATAAACACTCAAACTAATAAGCACTCAAGCTAATAAATACTCACAGTCCTACAAATTGCAAACAACTATGCTGTGCAAAATTTTAGCCCATTCTAGTGTAAATGTGTACAGATGAAAACTTAACGCAATGTTTCTTATTCAAATCAAGTAAGAAGGTGATTTGCTATTAATTTTAAAGCACACAGCACCAAATGTTACTAATGCTCAAAGAAAAAAAAAAAAATCCAGTAACTATTAGGCCCTTTAAAAACCTTTGGCATTATAAATGCAGCATTTGCTGACAGACGTAAACCTTAACAGTATCAAGTCAGGCACAGCGAGTGCCTGCTTCCAGCTGTGCCCACAACACAGTCCATCCGTGCACCTCAGGGGCCTCACCTGGTCCGAAGTCACTAACACTGCCCAGCTGGCAGCTGTGATACAAACCACTGCCCATTATGGAGAATATCATGCTAATTTTCACCGACGATTTAATCAGGATTGAACACGGGCCTTGAAGCAAGCCATTTGGCTTTCGTTCACTGCTGCACCATTCTATCCCAAACATTTCATGCACGGTATCATAGCACCGGTCTAATCCCCCCTGTTTACAACTTAGTTATTTATCTTTGAAAAGATTACTCCAGCAAGCTTAAGAAATTTCTAGACAGCATATTCCATGTGCAAATGTCAAATACAGATCAGGATGCTGAGACCCGGCAGCGCTTTTACGTAAAATGAACCTTGCCTCACAAAATACGCACACACTGCTGCTGAACTCTACTTAAACTAGGATTAAGTCTTTGTTTCATTAGACAACGTTAGCTTTTTCTGATTAATCTCCGCTTGGCATCTTGTGCGTTTATACTAAGCCCTCCTCATAATCATGGTTATAATCACTGATCGTGGAGGCATACCGAAATCCACACCCACTTGCTGTGTCTACGAGGAGGCTCAGAATCCATATTGAGGGACCCAAATGCACGTGGCCTGGTTTTCTGAAGCGCTGAGCACTTTCAAATCCCTCTGAAATCAACTGAAGTTGTTCTGCACTAATTAAAAGCAGGCCAATGCACCAAAATCCCAAAGATCATTTTATTTTACTGCATATTAAATAATTACATGAAAGATTGGGGCTTTTACCTCAGTTAAAGTGGGGTTACATGTTTAGCAGCTACAACACGAGAAGCTCCATGGAGTTAGATAAAGTTACAAATTTCCTTGCTCTTCAGTGTCTTTACTTACATGTTGTCAGCATGTGAAAAAAAGGAAAGATGAATAAGCAGTTCATGTGCCAATGAACTTGGAAGCCAGTACAGACAGGTAGGAACCTATAGTTCCCTCAAATAGTGTCGTTTTGTGCATGTAAAGCAGATTCTTGAATTGGTAAATAACAGCAATATTCTCAACAGTAATGAAATATTCAAGAGGAGGGAATTCCCAGAAACAGGAGAACCAAAGATTGACAGCAGTTCTAGTATCATAGCCAAGAGGTAATACAATTAATCTCTTTCATTTGCAACCTCAAATGATTTTCATAACTTGTTTATAATAACTCTATATATAGAGTATAAACATAACTTGTTTATATAACTCTACTATAATACAATACCACTTCTACAGCACAGAATTAATCTAAGTAATTGTAACAGACATGTTCAAAGACAGTAAATCATCAACTGAAATAAAAAGGGTCATTTCAAGATTTAATCAAGCAGGCAAGATGTACTTTTCAGTTGAAAACAGACAATGAATCCTCCTTTGCGAGTGTCTGTCAGCTGAGTTCATGGAAGTGTTAACACCTTTGACTGAAGGGTTGTGCAAAAGTCATTTTGAAAAACGGTATTTGGATCCCAGGAAAGTTTTCTTTGTGATCCATGAAAATTAAACGGCCTCTGCAACTCTACTGACTCCATTCGCGATCTCCAATGTACATCACCACCTTTTTTCTGACTCATCCCTCTACTTTCTTGTCCCTCCAACTTCATCTCCATAAAATTATTATGCCACAAAGCAATACTTTTTTCATACTCGCCTTTACCTCATGGCTCACTGGCAAGCTGAGGTAGGGTCAGGAACGTAACAGCCCCAGGGCAAACACATCCGCGTAAGACAGTGTGTAGAATAGGGATACTATCTCCTACCATTTTTGCTATGTTTTGAATAAAGTCACGGTAATGACTATGCTTTATGTCAGTCTGTGATATACAACTGTGATAGTCTGCGTAATATAAAACTGCAGAGCATGTTTATGGATTGGGCACCTCTTGGGATTTAGGGATATTTTATGCCTCTTCCTGGACAGTCTCATCCTTGTGGGCATTTACGAACAGGTTGTTTTGGAATTTCCAAGCCAAGCCAGCCACCACCTGGGTTAGTGTCCTGGTTTTGGCTGGGACAGAGTTAATTTTCTTCCTAGTAGCTGGTATAGTGCTGTGTTTTGGATTTAGTATGAGAAGAATGTTGATAACATGCTGTTGTTTTAGTTGTTGCTAAGTAGTGTTTACACTGGTCAAGGACTTTTCAGCTTCCCATGCTCTGCCAGGCGCACAAGAAGCTGGGAGGGGGCACAGCCAGGACAGCTGACCCAAACCAGCCAAAGGGATATTCCATACCGTATGACGTCATGCTCAGCATACAAGCTGGGGGGAGTTGGCCGGTGGCGGCGGCCACTGCTCAGGGACTGGCTGGGCATCAGTCAGCGGGTGGTGAGCAATTGCATTGTGCATCGCTTATTTTGTATATTCTATCATCATTATTATTATTTTCCCTTTCTTTTCTATTCTATTAAACTGTCTTTATCTCAATCCACAAATTTTACTTTTTTTTTCTATTCTCTCCCCCATCCCACCGGAGGCGGGGGAGTGAGCGAGCAGCTGTGTGGTGTTTGGCTGCCTGCCGGGTTAAACCACAACAGTTAGGGAGTCGCTATAAAGCGACTTTCTTTTGTCCTTTTCCTGAGTTCAGATATCATGTCATTTGCTACTTTAGTAACAAATAATTAAATTGTATTTAGGTAAAACATAAACTTGAGATGTTCAAATTCATCTCTTCATAGTAATGTTCCTCTCCTGTCCCTAACAAGCCTAACAACTCTTTTAATGAAGGAAATAAATCCAAGCCAGACTCTTCCATTCTCCTGCAGAAGTGGACAGCTAGATCAGAGTTAAGTTTTTTTACTTAACTAAGTCTATATATTAGGAAATATTTTATAAACTATCCAGTAACATATAACTCTTTAAAAGATTATATGCCATTTCTAAAACCTGCATCAACACATTGTATACATCTTGTCAAGACAGAATGTTCAGAATCTAAAAGAAACTAACTTGCATAGTTTGAAATGGATGTCATTGGTATAGGTAAGATAAAATAGACTCTATTCTTATTATAGATGCTCATTAAAATTTAAAATGTGCTTTCTGGTTCTACCACTGAATAATATATGCTTTAAAAATGTTTTGTTGTCACTTTACAATTAGTAATTCATTTAGCTATGGACAGTAAACAGGTAGAAGAAGATACTTCAGAAGCAGTGTGTGTTTCTGCAAGTGATAAATGTTCTGCTATTGAATGAATACCCAGTATCTATTTACAAGACAGGCTTTAAGAGGCCTCCCTTCACTATTCTGACCTTATCAAATAAAGCTAAAAACCCCACCCTTAAAGGACATGTTCGAGTAACTCTGATAGTTCAGAAAAGATCTTCAGTCCCTGAAGGGTTCACTATGAATTAAAGTGAGTTTCTCCTATATGCAAAGTTGGCCTGAATCTCTCTGATAAGTAAAAGCAATGAAGGAAGGACAAAGATCTCTTCATTTTTTAATTTTAGGTCAAGAAGCAGTATTCATTTTAAACTGCGGAAGCACTTGAAATTCTTTAAGTACTTCTGCATAGGAACCCACTGCCTTTTGCTGTGGAAGAGAAACATTTCTGAACTAAGCTCTGAAAAGTTTACTTTCTAAACAAAGGACATAGGCAGGCAAAGCAGTATTATAGAGGTGGTTGAGCCAAAGAATAGTGGGTCTGTGTGTTTAAAGCCACATAATGGATTTCTGGCATTTACTATGTCAGTAGGCATTACCTCCAAGCACCATGGTACCTATCGCTGAAATATTTGGAAATAATTGTAGCAGGGCTAGGCTTATCCCCCTTTTCTCCTCTGCCCTTCCTTTTCCATCTCACCCTACTCCCACCAAAAAAATGCCTCTGCTTTCAATATCTAAAAAAATACATTAAATAGTATGTAGGATTATACAAAAAGCATGCGAGATTTAAAAAAAAAAAAAAGTATTCATACTATTCATTTATATGCAGGGAAGAGAGATGGATTAAGAATATGTGGCAGCCAGCAGTGGTTCCTAGCCCGCCAAGCCAAGTATAGACTTGATCCTAACTTAATGTTGAGACTGGGAATGTGCCTCTTTTTGATCTTTTCCACCTGTGCCCCATCCAGGACCTATGTTTTGTGAGCTAAAAGGAATGTGCCAGTCTCCCTGCTTCAGATGACCAGTTCCTGAGGGAATGCTGCGAAGTGTACCTGCCCTGCTGTTCAGATGCAACAGAAATAACTTAAGGTCCCACAGTCTGTGACAATGTTGGAGACTGAACATGGTTATCGTCAATCTCAGTCCAGTACTTCAACCACATGACAAACTTTCCTACAGTAAAAGTCGTACACACCCATGGATGCAAGAGACCAGTGGAAACTTATTTTTATTCATAGCCCATCTCCAGAGCATACCCTACTAAATACCGCAGAGCAATACTTGATCATACCACAGCTCACAAACATACCTTTGAATTTTTTTCTAAAACACTATTTTTATCAAGTGTCAAAGCCATATATGCAACTGTGTCCCATACAAAGAGAAAATGTAAGTATATGCAAAGGACGACCCCCCCATGAGGTCACAAGTCCTGCCAGCAAACCTGCTCCAGCATGGGCTCTTCTTTCCACGGGTCCACAGGTCCTGCCAGGAGCCTGCTCCAGCGTGGGCTTCCCATGGGGTCACAGCCTCCTTCAGGCATCCACCTCCTCCGGCGTGGGGTCCTCCACAGGCTGCAGGTGGGTATCTGCTCCACTGTTAACCTCCATGGGCTGAGGGGGACAGCCTGCCCCACCATGGTCTTCACCACGGGCTGCAGGGGAATCTGCTCCGGCGCCTGGAGCACCTCCTCCCCCTCCTTCTTCACTGACCTTGGTGTCTGCAGAGTTGTTTCTCTCACATATTCTCACTCCTCTCTCCGGCTGCTGTTGCTATTGCGCAGCAACTTTTTCCCCTTCTTAAATAAGTTATCCCAGAGGCACTACCACCGTCGCTGATGGGCTCAGCCTTGGCCAGCAGCGGGTCCGTCTTGGAGCTGGCTGGCATTGGCTCTGTCAGACACAGAGGAAGCTTCTAGCAGCTTCTCACAGGAGCCACCCCTGTAGACTCCCTGCTACCAAAACCTTGCCACACAAACCCAGTACAGCCTGTAAATTTCTTTGAAGAATTCCATCCATTGTTTGAAGCAGGAGGGACAAACAACTGCAACCCCCTAATCTGGAAAATGTAGTAATACTAAAAGAGGGACAGCAGTAAACATTGATTGTTTGCTTTTGTTTGTTTGTTTTTTTTTTTTTAATCACCTGCTTATTTGGGATGGATAAACTGAGTAGATTCAGAGGTAATGACATCTTAAAGCTTCTTTAGTACCAGTCTGTGAATCCAAATGAAACCTAGGGATTTCTGTAAATCTCAACCAATGAGGTTTCAACACTTTCAGTCCCGATTTACTGATGTCCTTTACTAGTCTTAAGTAAACCATTTTTTATGGAGAGACTCCCCTAGTCACACACACATTAATAGCAAATGATTTTTATCTTCCCATTTTCAAGAACATTAACTTAATCATGACAAAGAGCAAGCTCCTTAGAAAGGCATTGCTAGTCCTTAAATGCCTTTTTTAAAGTTCAGCATAAGATAATTAACAGACTGAAAATGTCAGCACAAGATGAGACCAAGACGGTAATGTATTTCAAGATTTCATAAGTAACCACAGGAGTTACATCCTATCTCAGTGCATGTAGTCCTCCTGATAACTTGAAACTTTGTTATTCACAAGTTTAGGACTTATTACTGAAGTGTGAAGATTAGGACTTAATTTCTTAGTTTTTCCTCGGATTAACAATTATATTCAATTATGATAATCCTGAAATGCTACTGGAATTACAGTATGAAGAGACATATATGTGAGAAACAAAAAAATCCTCTGAAATATTAAAAAAAAAAAGCTATTTGTCGACCACGAATGGCTATATAAGACATCATCTAAAGAACAATAAAATTTCAGTGAACAACCATTGTTCACTACTGGCAACAGATTAGATTGTAGATGGGAAAAATATGCATGCTATATTCAAAATATGACAATTTCAAAATATTTTATTGAAGAGAGCATACAAAAGATTCTGAAGGCTATTTCTCAATTGGTTATTTCTAAATATTCATGAAAAAGTATGGTTCATTTCCAAAAATCTCCACCATACAGTTACATACTTTAAGAGCCTTTTGTTTTTCTAATCATTGCTTCCATCATATCCCATTGCTCTTTGGTAACCTAATAAAAGAAAAGAGTGTTTTATTGGAATTCCATATAATAATTACACATCTAAGTATTTGTTTGAATGTAAAATAGCAAGCAAGGAATTTAATACCTTCTTCAAATCATTGAATTCTCCTGCCATAGAAACATATTCTCCACCATCCATTCTAATAACCTAGAAAAAGCATAAGCAGTGTATTTAATAATAGTGGGTTTTCTCTAGCATTCCCTTGTTATGGACTGTGAAAATAATTTTTGTTGATTTGGATCAGAAAAACCCATGTTCAAAATAATGTAATTCAATCATTTTTAAAAGTTCTTTTTAAAGGTACTAACTACCATGCATTACAATTAAAAGCGTAATAATGCTTGTAAAGAATTTCAAAGTAACAGGTTTTGTTTCATTTCTGAAACCAGTGCTTTAAAAAATACCAGCAAAACTCAGACCATCATCAGGTTAATTGTATAAACAAGATCAACTAAAACTTACTGCTCCATTGACCCAGCTTGCGTAGTCACTGCAGAAATAGGCAGCAAGATTTGCAATTTCTTCTACAGTTCCCAGACGGCCACAGGGAATCCTCTCAATAATTTTCTTCTCAAATGTGCCTGTTGGGTCAAGGCGGCTAAAAGCACCCTGAGAATTAAGAGAAACATTTGGGGGGAAAAAAAAAGTTATAACTATATCAGAAATTAAAATCCAACAGAGATTTGACTCCGCATAAACAATATGGAAGTTCACATTTGTGAGTAAACTGTCTACACCATCTTTGTCAGTAGGATGAAAAAGAAGTAGGGAACAGAAAACAGAATTTATCCCTGTTGCATTGATATGCACCTACTGAGGGTGATAAGCTGGAATCTAACATGTTTGGGATAGTCACCCACCATCTATCTACGAAAAACGAAAGAGGTTAGTAATCTTTGTTTCCCAAACACCCTTGAGAAACACTTGAGGAAATAAGCAAGACTCAAAACTGCTGCATGGATAGGGGAGAGGAACAAGCAGAGAAGAGGAACAGAAAAGTGACAGAAAAATTATACATGAGACAGAGTAAGTAAACCTGAAAAGAAAAAAAAAAAATCAAGTTCAGTTAAATTGCACCAATGGCTAGAACTCAACTAAGTCACTGGAAGTTTTAGTATTTGAATAGCTTAGAATGGCATGGGAAACAGAAGAGTTTTTTTGTTCTTCCTGGCTCCTCCACAAGGAAACAACCTCCTCAGGCAAAATCAGAAATGTATTAGTAACATTTATGTTAAGTTATTGAAGTTATGAGAGTTAAAGCATACTGTAATTTATGTAATCATGGCTGTACTCAGGCCATTTAAGTCTTCTATTGCCAAGTTTTTAAACGCCAGTTTATAAGCTTAACGGTATTGTGCTTGTACGCTTCTTCCTTTTCCTATTATGACTTGCAACAGTGTTTTTTAAAGACATGGATGTAGCCCCTAAGGCAGAAAGCCTCGATTTTGCAATATGCTGTTTTAAGTAAAGCCGGTCTGCCTTTTTATGCTTTCAGGGAAATTTTAACTTTGAACCAGTATGACAAAAGTAGTAATTTATTAAGAACACACAGTATCTCAAGTGGGATATACGCTATTAGTTTAAATCAGAAACATTAACAGGAGGTAGCAATATTGACATTTAAAGCAGTTAACTTGCCAAAAATTATGAGAATCTATAAATCAAAGCGATCTTGCCACCTGATACAGTGGATTCCAAAGGTTTATATGGATTCAAAAAGGAACAGGACAAACTAATGGAAGAAAAAAATCCATCAAGATGATTACAATATGAAGAGATATCAACTGTATCAAACTCCCTGGGCCATAGACTGCGAGAGGCTGGAGACATAAAGAAGAAATGTCATTAAATGTTTTTCTTCTACTCTTGCCTAAAAATCCACCAGATACAAGGCCTGGAGGACTTTTGGTCTGATCCTGTAATGTTTCAACATTCTTATAACCCTGCTGATACTGCCACTTACCTTTCTTTACAGTCAAAAAAGGTAAAGCTGAGTTGTCCAGTGTAGCATCTAATACTGACAAGAGGAAAAAAGGAAAAAACAAAAAAGAAAAGAAAAAAAGAAGCAACCCTGCACCCCTACCCGCAAAACAACAGCAAAACCAACTGTGAAACATTTCACAGGTAGTAGTAATACCATTATTAGCTGTTACTGCTCATAATTATAATATTTTGATTCAATGTGAAACAAATCCTCTTCTCTCCTCCTGCAGGACTGCTTTGTTTTTTCTTCCTGTTCCAGCTGGTCTGGATTACTTCCTTCAAACCCTCCAGTCCTCCTTTTCACTCATATCAAAGCTTCACATTTCCTTGCTGACTTAGTTTTTCTCTTTCTAGTTTTGTGATTTTCAACAAAACTTGTGAGATTCTGTTCTCATATACCTAAAAGAGATTCTGAAATTTCGGAATTTATGAGATGTTTTGTTTAAAAATTAGGAGTTCAGGCAGAAATAGGCACTTTTACTCCGCCAAGTGTAAGAATTCACTTCACTTGACAAACTAGGTACGTATAGTTGGTAAGAATCAACATTAAATATTTTGATATATCATTTCTTTGAAACACTAAAAAAAGATTTCATTTATATTAGTGTAGTAGAAGGAGCAGTGGCAGGTTTCAGAAGTTCAAGAAATTCTGTTTTACAAAAGAATTATTGAGAGGTAGTGTATTCAATATTCCAGCACAGTCTTGACTACCAAGGAAATCATACTTGAATTTAACAGTTACAGAAAAGGTTAGACTATCTTAAAGTTAAGTCTGTACTACAAAGCATATTCAAGGCTGTGTTCCACTTCATGCTATGTACCTTTGTTTTTATTGGACCTGGTTGAATCACATTGAATCTCATGCCATATTTACCCCATTCAGCCGCAAGGGACCTAAAAATTCATTAACAGAATGCATCAATATTTTAAACACAATATTTTAATAATGCTATTCAGCAAAAAAAATTATTTAAAACTGAATCAAATGTGTAAATACTAGAATTTTCCTGAAACAGGCATTTCTACTTAAGGGGTTTTTTGTTCTTAACAAAAACATATCAGAGAAAAAAAAAAAATCACATTCACAAACAGAGGAATATTGATTTAATAGATGCATCATAGATAAAGCAACATTAAGGAGCAATTCCTTCTCCCTTGCAAATCGTACAGATGATTTTGGCACCTAAACTCCTTGACAAACAACTGTTAGGCCACCATCTTTCTCTGGTAATTTAGACTATCCCACAAGTATACATTTCTAACATTTTCAACATAGCTCTCACATCAGATGTTTTGAAATAACACAAAACAGAGGTTACATTCTAAAATGGGACCAGTAGAATAATTTTGCTTTATGGCAACATTTTCTCTGCATAAGCAGTACTTCAGATAGATCATCTACTATGGTGAATGAATTAGCTGGGTCATAAAGTCTCTGAAAAGTACACACTTCAGTTACAGCTCTATAGAACAGAAATCAAGACCATCACTCATTCCCTCATTTTCTTCTGGATAAAGACTTCTAGTTACTAAAAGGCTGTCGAACTATTGAATTCTTTTGATGAAGTGCAGAGGAGGATCTATTTTCTATGAAGTACTGCCCTATAGTTAATAATGATAGAAATCCTTTTGTTTGCTGAGTAACATGGATACGTCACATGATACTGTTCCGAATTAAGTATAACTGCAAACCTTAATTTACAATAGTGATAGGAAACACATTTCTTTATGAAACTAGATAGGTGAAGCAACAGTATACTCCACCCAAATACAAGCACATCTTTTCCTGAGACAAAAGAAAGTGGAAAGCACTATAGACCTCAAACAGTTCCCCTAATAACTGTCTTAAGCGCTGGTTCGCCTATGAGAATGCAAGAGAATCTGATTTTCGAAACTCTGTAATTGAAACTTTAGAACTTGCTATTGCCAAAAGAAGAAGTTCCACTTGTCCTTATCTCATCCTTGTGATGAAAATTGTCCACTTGTCCTTGTGATAAAAATCATCACAATAATAGCAGTTAATACTTCCTTCTGTAAGAAGCTGTCAGCATACGATTTTCTTGCTAGGATACTGGAGGCTGGAAGGTTCTCTTATGATACAATGGAATAGGAGGACTATATCGACTAGCTCCATTTTTATAGACCAATTACCCTATCTCAAGGATGTGAAAAGCAGAACACACATTTTGCTATATTACTCACTTGCTCATTGCTTCTACACCAGCTTTGGCAGAGGCGCTCGGCAACACAAATCCTGAACCGCTCTCTGCATAAATTGTTGTAATAGCCAGGAATGCTGCTCCTAGAAGTTGCAAAAATATTAAAAAAAAAAAAACAACAAACGCATCAAACAAACAAAAAATGCTTGAAGATCAAACTCCAAACTTAAGGTAAAAAGCAACCTCAGTGGTACAGAAGTTTGCAGCTCAAGTGTTAAGGATGCCATTTCACTCTGGGTTGTAAAAAGATATTTTAAAAATCTAGTCTTGGAAGCTTTGCTTTCAAGCCTTTTTATTTCAGTTCCCTCTTTTCCATGAATGTTAAGGGTTGTTCCATGTAAGTGTAAATAGCTATTGATTAGGCTCCAAAGGTCTAAACCCTCAGACTTCTACTGATAATGAATTTACCTGTGCCAATCAGTCTAACTGGAGTGAAGGCCTAAGATCTTACAGTGTCTTTTTAGCAGCTGCCCTAGCCTAGTAGTCACTAACCAGGTAATTTGCCCTAATTTCATCAATTCCTGGCTGGGGGGGGGGGGGGGGGGGGGGGGGGGGGCGGAAATCAGCATTAACAATTAGGTTTGGCATAACCTTAAAATGACACAGTTTAGGGCTTGAGTTACAGTTTATACAGAAAAAAAAATTAGCTTTTTAAGAAATTTTCAGAAGCTTTTTCTGCAGTAGAGTTTATGACAAAGTTAACCTGCATAACTTTTTCCCCATTATTAGCACAACAAACTGTATTATAAAAAGACCACTTTCTTTTACATGTTATATTTTACAACAGATTTAGCAAAAACATTATGGAAAATAATGGAAACTGCAACTGTTTATTTAACCTTTCTTTTATAGAAGCCTGCAAATTCTAATTGTCTGATCAATGACTAGCATGAACTTACTGTAACTGGGAAATGGAGGACAAGGGACGACAGTTCACTACTTACGCCACAGTAACTAAAATAACTGTTCTACTTACTGTATTTTAAAAAGAATTTAATTAGAATAGCTACCCAAGGGATATTTCTAAAACAATATATGTTACTGATAGAATGTATGTGAAAATGAAGTAGACACTCAGTTTAAAAATTACAGTAATGTTACACAAGAGAAACTGAAGTGAACCATAAACAAGCACTGACAGAAATGCCAGCAGATATCCAGAAAACATGGACCCTATTTATAAAAAAGTAGTCTACAGTGAGAGACTTTGAAAAGAAAAATCAACAGAGGCAAAAAACACAGAACAACTTTGAAGTTATCTAGAGGTGATTGTTAATTATACATTTTGCAGAATTAAACCACAGAATATTTAAAATACAGGTTAAAGAGAGGTCAGGTGGGTTAACCGAACACAGAAGCAAGAACAACTGATAAATTTACAGCTCTGAAGATTAAAGTACACTTCAGTTCATACACAATTTTTATTTCTAAAGACTATATTTAAGGCTTTAAAGCCTATCTTTAAGGCTTTAAACTAAAGTTGCCAGGGGAGGGGAACCTCAATCCATCCTACTCCTACCAGTTTGATGCCAGTGCCAGCAATAGATGCCCAGAGCCTGGAGAAGGATCACAGGTCAGCAGGAGAGCACCTGAAGAGCAGCACAAAGGAACTCTAGTCACTCCAGCCAGTAAGTCAGCTTCATTGGGGGCCCAACTTAAATGCCTCTACGCAAATGCATGTAGCATGGGGAATAAACAAGAGGAGTTAGAGATGTGCRCRTGCCTGCAGGGCTATGATCTTATTGGCATCRCAGAGACGTGGTGGGCTGGCTCCTATGATTGGAGTGTTGGAATGGAAGGATACAGGCTCTTTAGGAAAGACAGGCAGGGGAGACGAGGAGGGGGTGTCACCCTCTATGTCAATGACCAACTGGARTGCATGGAGCTCCACCTGGGGATGGATGAGGAGCCGACCRAGAGCTTATGGGTCAGGATTAAAGGGAGGGCRGGGACAGGTGACATTATAGTGGGGGTCTGCTACAGGCCACCTGACCAGGAAGACCAAGCGGATGAGGCCCTCTATAGACAGATAGGAGCAGCCTCATGTTCACAAGCCCTGGTCCTCATGGGGGACTTTAACCACCCCRATATCTGTTGGAGGGACAACACAGAAGGGCATAAGCAACCTGGGAGGTTCCTGGAATGCGTTGATGGTAACTTCCTTCTCCAAGTGGTAGAGGAGCCAACRAGGAGAAGTGCTATGCTGGACCTTGTTCTCACCAACAAGGAGGGGCTGGTGGGRAAYGTGAAGCTCAAGGGCAGCCTGGGCCGCAGTGACCATGAAATGGTGGAGTTCAAGATCCTTAGGATACCGAGGAGGGCACACAGCAAGCTCACTACCCTGAGCTTCAGAAGAGCAGACTTTGGCTTCTTCAGGGATCTGCTTGGTAGAGTACCRTGGGATAAAGCCCTGGAGGGAAGAGGGGCCCAAGAAAGCTGRTTAAYATTCAAGGATCACCTCCTCCAAGCTCAGGAGCGATGCATCCCAGCAAAGAGGAAATCAGGCAAAAATGCCAGGAGGCCTGCATGGATGAACAAGGA